>LR990671.1:10313446-10634803 GCA_905147715.2 Xestia xanthographa
AGTTTCCCAACCAATGGAAAATAGCAACAGTTAGACCTCTCCCCAAGAATCCAAACCCTAATGAGGTTAAAGACTTGCGGCCTATCAGTGTTCTGCCTTGTCTTTCAAAGGTAATGGAGAGGGTAGTATGCCGTCAATTAACCCAGTTTTTGGAAGAGAACGATATATTACCTGACCTACAATCTGGATTCAGGAAACAGCGCAGTACTTCTACAGCGTTGCTGGACGTTACAGATAACATTTTGTCCGCCCAAGATAAGGGAATGTGTACACTTATGGTGCTACTTGATTTTTCCCGTGCATTTGATTGCATAAATGTCCCACTCTTAATATCTAAGTTAAAATACTACGGTTTTGACAACAATGCAATCCAGTGGTTCCATAGTTACCTCTGTGACAGAAAACAACTCGTAGAATTACGGTTGCCGGACGGTACTACCCTGACTTCGGCCCTCACTTCAATACAAAGAGGAGTTCCACAGGGATCTATCTTAGGTCCGATTATTTTTATTTTATATTGTGCAGACATTATAAAGTGTCTGCAGAAATCCAAATATCACATTTATGCTGATGATGTGCAATTATATTTGTCCTTTAAGCCTGAAGACATTGACACAGCTATAAGAGATCTAAATGACGACCTGGAAAGAATCGCCGCTTGGTCAAATGAGAACTGTTTAGCTTTAAACCCATTGAAAACTAAGTATATGTTGTTTGGTACGAGGCAGCAGTTAAAGAAGGTACCCATAAGCCTTAATTTGACTCTAATGGGTGAGCCTATTGACCGAGTTAATGAGGCGCGAAACTTAGGGTTGTGTATGGACAACAGCCTTAGGTTCGAGAAACACGTCGCTAACTCCGTGAAAAACTGTTTTTACCGCCTGAAACTGCTCTACAAAATGAGGCCTTACCTGTCTGAAAAGCTTCGCGAACAGCTAGTCGAAACCCTTGTACTATCCAAACTAAATTACGCTGACACGGTTTACGGCCCACGTTTGCTGGCTCGTACGGATAGGCTCATACAAAGAGTCCAAAATGCGTGTGCTCGGTTCTGTTACTCGGTTCCCCCTAGAAGTCATGTCACCCCTTATCTGAACAAACACTGTATGCTCAAAATGAAGTCGAGGCGAAAGTTACACCTAGCGTGTCTTCTTTTTGGTGTTATTAGGACTACGAAGCCGAAGTATTTGTACGACAAGTTAAGTTGGATGGCTAGTAAACGAGATTGCGCACCTAGGCTATGTGCGCAGCAATTATCGACACAGTCTCATAGGACAGCAGCTTTTAGGGGTAGTTTCCGATACGCTGCATCTAAAGTGTGGAATAACATTCCCCCACCATTACGGGTACTGGGCACTATACACACATTCCGATCACGATTGCGGCAGTATTTGTTAGCAGCACAGCAGAAATTGGATATGGTCGCAATTAATGTTTCAATCATATAAACGCTTAGCAATTTGCAGCACCTGCGTACGACTGCACCGTGTACGTACCTACTTATGCCTACACGCGAACTATTGCGACACTATTCACGGGCCATATCTTCTTTCAAGTACTGAACCTGACACACACTGAGCGCCACAGCAACTTAATACAGCGAGTACCACAGTACTCTGACGGCCAATCTGCTCTCAATGTCTCGAAATAAGACCACAGCCTTCAGGGGATGTTTCAAGATGCCGCCACGCGCTGTTGGAATGATCTGCAATCTTCCATAAGATCCCTAAAAACAAAAAAAATACAATGTACCTATATAGGTTCATTTTGTTTTTTTAGCCTGCACACATTAACACATACCATACCTATTCGTATATATACCTACATAATATATTTTCTTTGTAGTGGATATTATATTTCATCTAAGTACTTAGTTGTTTTATGTTAAAACTAAAGTATACCTACCTACTTTATTTTCTTTTAAAATTATGCTGTCTTGGCTTATCACTGTATTTATTTATTGTTACCAGTGTTACGTTCGAACACAAAAATACTTCCTACTTACCTACATTTTTTCTTTATCCAAACTCGTAAATACACATTTAATTAATTTACTCGTTATCTATTTATTTGTAACCATTTATCTATAGTATATTATGTTTGAAACTGTTTTTCCGGCACTTCCCCCTCAAGGTTCATTGGAAGACCAGCGTCAGACAGTATCACCTGTCTGGCATGAATGCTGAAATGGACCTTTTTGGCGCAGCCGTGAGGCACACAGCACATATTATGTTTTCCTCCTTATTTTGTATCTTTTTATATTAAGTATTGTGTATGTGCTTTATTAGCTGACGTCAAATAAACATTTTTCTTTCTTTCTTTCTTTACTTATTTTTAATTCACATTGATGTTAGATTAGGTAAGTTATCTGTTATTTCTTAGAAGATTAATTACTCTTTTAATTAATATATTATTATTTTAAATTCTGAGTGTTTTATTTCCCAACGCTTAATATTCCCCCAGCCTAATTCTGTAATAACTTATTACGAGTTCTTTAACAAAAAAAAAAAAACACTTAAAAATACATCACCATCTCTTTCCATCAATATTAAAATGAGCAGGATAGCTATATCTAACACAGTCTTTACGACTTGAAAGTTAACGGAATACCATCGTTTCAGATTCTGAGGTAAGATTTTTTTATAAACAATGTTAAATTTTCATTTCATTATAAAACATTCATAAACTATCAGTGTTTCACAGTGTATGGTTTTCTCTATCAAAAATTATACTTATTTTGCAGACATAAGAGTTTAAATCGACTTTTCTAATAGATTATCTTTAATTATGGTAACGGTACATTAAACAATGTGGAAGTTTCGAAACTTGCCTATTTTTATTTTTTAACTTATATTTTTTTTTAATTACTTGCCCTCGCGCTTTATTATTTTTAATTAAAACTAGATATCTTATGTATTTCAGGATGAATCGTCTCGACCGCTGATCCGTGCTGCCGCTCTGAAAAGCTGCTTCCCTCAACGAGTTGCTGATGGTTATACCTTCCAATCAGACCCGGGCAGGGTCGGAAAGTATTATTTTGAATTAAAAGTTTATAATACAAACGAAGTGGAAAAACTTGCCCCAAAAGAGCGTTGGAAACAATCTATTGCAACGTTAAAATGATCAACTGATATAGATAATGTTGTGTGGAAGGCTTTAACACACCTTGTAAATACTGGAAAGGCTGAATTTAAAGAAATTCAGCCTATTCTATACAGACAACCTTCTTAAATGAAAATTCTTTTTATTCAGTTTTATAACTTAACCACACTTTTTTGTAATTTGTGTTCGCGACGAACGTCACCAATCCAACACATAGAGTGTTGATTAATAGTTAAAAAATAGTGTAGAGTCAGTGTATGGGCAATATAGTGAGATAACAAAGTGCCATCAGTGAATCTAGAATAGTTAGATAGTAATTTTCAGTCGCGCTAGACACATATGGGCTCGCAAGTGGACTTTTTAGTATAATTTAACGCTTCGGCGAGGTCCAGGGAGCCTAGGTTGCGACCTAGGCCTGGATATAGTAATTTTTTATAACTTAGCTTATAGTTGAACCACTTAGACGAGAGTATGACGGTCTAGCGCGGCCATATTGGGAAAAAACGGGAAAAAATTGTCTTACAGATTTTCAGTTGAAGGATCGTTACAGGCTGAAAGATACAGACACGAAAAAATAAGTAACAGTTTCAGATGGACCATATACTCGTCTAGTATATGGCGATTATATACTTACAGTCACAGCAACAGTTTTCGTGTAATTCAGCCTGTAAGACCATTCATCCAGACACTTTTGGAAAAGCTGTCCGGTTTTATGGAAATAATTTCCCCATTTTAATAAAGATTTTCGTTGTTTCTATGTCTGTACATAAATAACGTTATGTAGAATTGTGGCGATGTATATAATGTGTTAAAACATAAGCTCAAAATTGTAATTTGCAGAAAGATTGTACATTTCCATAATCAAATTTTCATTAAAGTTTTCCGAAATCAGAAAGCGAAATCAGGGTTCTCGTTACAGTAAAGTTCTGGAGTACCTTAGTAAACTCGACTTTTCTTAAAATCGTAGTCATCAGTACGGCAATTAAATATGTATAAGTAAACAGTGAAAAAGTAGTGCGCGAATTAATCCTGAAATCGCTTCCTGTACAGTCATGAAAGTTAAATAAGTGTCTTATTTTCCCAGTAACCCCTATCCTCCCTCGTTAGGTCAACGCCCTGAGATAGCGAAGAATGATCAGCTACAGCTACAGTTAATTAGGTGTAGGACGTCAGCGCCGTCTGGCGGCGAAGTATAGTACAAGCGTGCGCCCGGTAGTAATAGGGTATAGGCAGAGCACCAGGTACACGTATCCACGCCATCAGCGGATAACGCCCGTCCGGCACAGAAACAAAGATGAAAACTAAATGTAGCTACAGTCCCAGTCACAAGACATAAAAACTGTGAAAGTACTGTAGTTGCCCATTCCCTAGCGTAGATCTCTATGGAGAAGAACGGGCAAGAAACTCCATGGACACTCTTTTAAATCAGAATATGGTTACAAAACACAATGGAATACAATGGGATTCACTTCATAATAACATTATATTTACCTCGTAGTATATAACAATTAACCGTAGTAGTGTATATAACACAACGTTACGTAGCAATATATCGACCATACCTAATAAACAACACACTTAATAATAACATAATAATAACCACAATCATCTACATTATCTTGTTATAATGAAGATGATTGTGATTCACCTTCATTATCACAATCATCATTTTATCACAATCGTCGTTTTATCACAATCATCAATTTATCACATCATCTTCATTTTATCACAATCGTCGTTTTATCACAATCTTCATTTTATCACAATCGTTATCATTTTATCACAATCATTATCATTTTATCACAATCATTATCATTTTATCACAATCATTATCATTTTATCACAATCATTATCATTTTAACACAATCATCATCATTTTATCACAATATTAATCTAACCTAAACTAACACAATCACCATCGTCGTTATTCACAATCACTAACACAATCACCATCGTCGCACTATCACAATCTCCATCGTCGCACTATCACAATCACCATCGTCGTTATCACAATCACCATCATCGTTGTCACAATCACCATCATCGTTGTCACAATCACCATCATCGTTGTCACAATCACCATCATCGTTGTCACAATCACCATCATCGTTGTCACAATCACCATCATCGTTGTCACAATCACCATCATCGTTGTCACAATCACCATCATCGTTGTCACAATCACCATCATCGTTGTCACAATCACCATCATCGTTGTCACAATCACCATCATCGTTGTCACAATCACCATCATCGTTGTCACAATCACCATCATCGTTATCACAATCACCATCATCGTTATCTCAATCACCATCATCGTTATCACAATCACTATCATCGTCATCACGACAAATCAACAATATAATCAGAATAGTATTATCAACCATAATCAAAATAATGTCATACCTTAGATGTTAACGCCCCAAAAGTCGTAGAGCGACTGAACCCGCTCGTTCGGTTGGAATTCGCTGCGCCCCCGCCAGGGGGCGCGGCAGGCGGTTTCAGGGCTATGCCCTCTGACCGCGGCGGCCATGCCTCGGTCCGTTAAGACGGACCCGTCTTTGGGGTGGACACTGTCCAACGGTCAAGTGGGCGCATGATGGCAACATGCGCCCTGTGTGTGGCTGTTGTGCTGTGGACTGTAGGCGCGCCACAGCGCTGTTGCACAGCGCTGTTTTCTTCACGGTGCCCCGGCGGTCCGTCTCCGCCGGGTGAGACCCCCGGTTACCCGAGGGAAGCCCAGCGGGAGACAACCAGCGACAGAGGCACCGACTTACAGCGCACCTACAGTGGCTGTGTGATTCCCGCCCACCCCACTAACCAGAGCTAGCCGGCAGTGGTACGGGCTAAGGAAACGACGTGTGTGTGTGGACGGTATTGTATGTGTAACACCGCCCATGTATGCGTTTACCGCAGGCTCGAGAGCCGCGTCCACGCGTGTGTCTACGTGAGTGTAGAGAATGCATGTGTGGTTATAGCTGCGCGCCCTGCCTATATTAACTTAGAACAAGTCGCGCAGCTGGGTGAGAGTGATGTGTGTGGAGTCATATTGTGCAGGTAAGCTGCGTGTAACGAGGTAACAGCTTACCTGGGTCAATCCGGTAGTGACGGGGCGGCGGAGGGGGGCGACCTTGCTTTGCCGGTCGCGGACGCTCCAACTGGGTCATCCTTGACGGTCTATCCGTGGTACAAGGAGAGTAACGCAGCTAGGCCGTCAAGGACGACCAGTTCCACGTCCCGACCCTGCCTGATGGCGCTGATCAGGTCCATCAGTAGGCGGATGGCGCGGGCTGTGAACTCCTTCTTGGCTTCTGGGCCGGCAGCTGGGCCGGCGCTGGTGGTGCCACTCGGGACGTGGCTTCTTGTTGGTTGTTGGGCCGAGGGCTGCGCCATGCTGGCGCCAGCTGTCGGCCTCTCGATCTTCCTCTCCTCTGGCTGCTGTGGGACTGCTTCCGGGGTCACAGCCCGCGCCAGGGTCGTTGGCAGGTCGCCCGGTTGGTCTCCCTCAGGAGCGGTGGGGGGCGCAGGTAACTTACCTTTACCCCCTCGCTTCCTCTTCTTGCCCCTCCGCCGCTTCGAGGAGGGGGGAGCTTCTCCCCTGTTGGTGGGCCCGTTGGCCGCCGCCATCAGCGACTCACCTTGGGCCTCGGTGGAGGCCACCTCTGTTGGCCTCTCAGCGACCGTGCACGGTCGTTGTGAGGCGGTAATGGCGGCAGCTGTGCCCGCCCGCCTGTTAGCCCTTATCTCCGCCTGAAAGGAGGGGCACTTAATGTTGTTGGCGGGATGGTCGCCCCCGCAGTAGACACACGTGGCTGGCTCGTCACGTGGCCGGGGGCAATCCCGCGCTGAGTGCCCCTCTCCGCAGCGGACACAGGCGAGCGGCCGGTGGCAGTGGTGCGACGAGTGCCTCCATTTCTGGCACCGGTGGCACTGGGCGGGCCCACGCTTGCCCCGCCAGGCTTCAATCCTGACACCCCGCATGTTTAGGAACACGGAGGTGCCGAAGATGCTGCGTACTTCAGGCGTCCTACTGAGTACGGCGTGGAACACACAGCCGGGGCGTCCCTGACTCGCCTTGATATGGCGAACGTATTCCGGCTTGTGTCCCATCGCGCGGAGCTCCTCCTCGATCTCCTGTGGAGTGGTGTCAACAGGCAGCCCCCTGATGGCCACCTTGCAGCTTCGCTCCGCTGGCAACGAGTAGGCGTACCAAGATGTTCCATCCTCCTTCTCCAGGCCAGTCAAATAGCGCTGGACCACCCTATATTCGAGTTCACTCTCTGGAGTGAACCGAATTCCAGTGCCAAATGGTTGGGCACTGGGGGGGTGGCCCAGTTTTTCTTTGAGGGCCCTGAAGTGAGAAGCCCATCCCGGCAGCTTTTCCACCGTCAGCGGAGGATACCTCAGCCGCTTCGGCGGCTTTGGCTTGGGCTGCGCAGCGGTCGTGTCCCGGGGGGCCGCAAGCTGTGAGGGAGAGACAGCGATGTCAACACTCACCCCACGCTGCGTCCCTGATGTCATCGGCGTCGGTATTGGTGAGGGGGGGGGGCGTGCGGCGGGTAGCCTCCGCAAAGGTAGGCGACCCGGCGGTGACGTGCCCGCCCCGCGGCGGCGCGCGGTCGCGCTGCAGTGGCGGGTCGAGGCAGTACCGCTTTGCCTCCTCCTCGGCCTCATTTGTACTGCGGCGACGTCGCTGGGGCCGTGACTCCGACCGAAAATCGGAGCCATAGTCCCGCGACGGCGACGGTGCCGGTCCTGGGGTGTGCCTCCCCCGCATACTCGGTCCCGAGTCCTCCGACCCCACAGACGCGAGCGACATGCTCGAGCCGGCTCGCGACGAGCATGCCGATCGCTCTGCCGGAGAGTCGCGGGCCGAGGCACGGGGGGGCGCTGGTGAGGCCGGGACCTGGGACGCCAGGAGAGCCTGGCGCGTTCCCGGTGCCAGCCTGGGGTCGCGGTTGCAGGCCCTCAGCGCGGACGCAGCCCCGAAGGGCGCAGTCGACGCGGTGGGGCGCGCGGCCGTGGCGGCGCGTGGTTGCGCGGCAGGGCGCGCGGATGGCGCTGGTGTCGGCGCTGTGGTGGGCGCTGAGGCGCGAATGGAGGCCGCAGGGTTGCGCGGCAGCGGCGTGGGCGCGCGCCACGAGATTGTGGCGGTTTGCCCCTGTGGCGCGGGATCGCGCGCAGCCACACGCGCGGGTGCGGCGGCGCGCGCTTGCGGCGCGCGATCAGGTTTCATGGCGGCGGGGGGCCCCTGGGTCTGCGTCGGAACCGGGCGGGGCGCGGGCGGGCGCACAGAAACAGCGTGCGGTCGGCTCGGCGGAGGCACCGGCGCAGCACGCGCAGGCGCCGGTGACGTCGACGGGCCGCGCGCAACAGCAGCTGCGCCTCGGCTCGCTCCGTCCTCTTCCCTCTTCACCCGGGCTTCGGGCGTCATTTTCTTTGTGGCGGCGGAGGTCCTCTTCTTGCCGGTCTTCTTCCTCTCCTCTCTTTGAGGGGGGGGGGGACCGGGCGGCGCTGGATCGGGCAGCACGAAGCCGATATTCGGCATCGACACCGTCCGCTCCAGCGCCCAAAGACGGGCCTCGTAGTCAGCGACGTCTTGGTCTGTCATGTCGCTAGGCTTCACTATGAGGATGTGATGTTGCGACCGCTGCGGTGTACGGGGCGCCGGGCAGCAGAGATGGCTCCCCCTGTGCTCGCCCCAGTGCTAGGCACTTGCGCGAACACAGGGAAAGTAGTTGAAATTGCGGTCCGCGCAACAAAAGTTTTTAGCCGAGTACCCCCAATTGTTGGCACTTCGGCCGAGAAACTTTTCCGCTGCGACGATCTTCCGTAGGCACGTCCGATCGGCGCGGATCACTGGCGATCCTGAACCCGCTCCAATGAGGCTCCGCTCTTTTATACCCGTTAACAAATAAGTATGATTCACAAGTGACCGTTGAGTCAAATCAGTGTTTGACTTGTACACAAATAAGTTTGTTATTTAATTAATTCATTTTAACAATTGATTAGACAAAATAAAACAGATAATATTTGCATTTATAGGTATTTCAAGTATTTATGTATTTAATACTAGACACACAATAATTTAATTTATCTAACACGGCCATACTGATAAGTACTTCGCTCTCGAAGTACAAACACAATATTCTTATTATATATAGGTACATTTTATTAACATAATATCAGTAATCGTTTCATAGTAATCATGCTATAATCAATAATCAGACCTTACTGGGCAGACCAAACCCCCGCAGTCAGTGAAGCTTAATCACCCGCAGCCAGTGAATGTCATACCACAGCTAAGGTTTTAATCCATAATACAATCATATTTTAAATTAATATTATAATATGGTATAATAAATAATCAGACCTTACTGGGCAGACCAAACCCCCGCAGTCAGTGAAGCTTAATCACCCGCAGCCAGTGAATGTCATACCACAGCTAAGGTTTTAATCCATAATACAATCATACCTTAAATTAATATTATAATAAACCTTCTACTACAACGTTTTGCTCAGTCCACTCTCCGGGCCATAGCCGAATTTTTTTTTTTTTTTGCAACTATTAAATTCCTTATATTTTCAATACCCCTTAATGAGAATCTGTCATTATCTAATATGTTCATAATTTCGTAAGGTCCCTTAAATTTTGCTGTTAGTGTTTGTCATGTCGCCTATGGTCTTGATTTACATAAATGGTGTCACCTACGCTATAACTTATGTTATCTCTACGCGTTTGGTCAAAGCGGTTTTTTAATTTATCGGCAACAATTTTAAGACGTTGATGTGCTAACTGACGATCGGCCGTTACGTCAATAATTATATTATCATCTTGTATTACCTCATCTAATCTAGCTTGTATACACGGAATGTTAGAGTTTCTGCCAATAAGCAGCCTAATAGGTGAAAAGCCAGTTGATTGTTGTACAGTAGTGTTTAAGGACAATTGGACCTTCCACAAAACGCTCGGCCAGTCTGACACATCAGTACAAGAAGAGCTGTTCTATATTTTAGTTCAAAGAAAATCATCTAATCGGACCACTGCTAAATTTGGTTCTTCTATCGGAAATTACTATAGGAGTTCCAAATAAGGTAGTGACATCTCATTAAAACTGGTACTAATTCTTGGGCATTAAGATTTTGAAAAAAATACTGTATATTATTAACATAATTAAAACCACTTTTTATATTTATCGAGATATAAATCTTTGCTTTTAGATTTCCTACTTTGTCAATTTGATGCTAAATAAGAGTGAGAGGATATGTGCCTCTATCAATAATTTATCAAAGGATCTATAATCGGCGTAAAGTCTCAGACTGTTATCTCTTACTAAAACCACGTGACATCTATTAACCTCTTTCACACCATGGTGCCAAGCGACGGACTATTTTTTTTTTTTTTTTGTAACTGACAAAGCTTTATTATGCGAAAGTGAATTAATATTGATTTTAACTTAGCCGTTTGGATATTACAATTATTTAGCATGGAGCAAGCTGTTTACGTGTAAGTCTACATAGCTATGAGCTTTCCTCCAATTTCTACTTTCTTCACAATCTGTAAGAATTTCTACCAGATAAGATTATAATTAATTATAAACAACGAATACATCAAGTTCTATAAATAAACATCTTAATAAGGCTGAAGTCAATCCCACTTCTGATGTTAGAGTTTGAGTATATAACTATGTAGATATGTAACTAGATGTATTTAAATATTTAATGTTCGTGACTTATTAGGTATAAAATATAAACAATCAAAATCAAAATCAAAGCATTTATTTCAAGTAAGCCAGTTACAGGCACTTTTGAATTGTCGAAACAAAGATGAAAACTAAATGTAGCTACAGTCCCAGTCACAAGACATAAAAACTGTGAAAGTACTGTAGTTGCCCATTCCCTAGCGTAGATCTCTATGGAGAAGAACGGGCAAGAAACTCCATGGACACTCTTTTAAATCAGAATATGGTTACAAAACACAATGGAATACAATGGGATTCACTTCATAATAACATTATATTTACCTCGTAGTATATAACAATTAACCGTAGTAGTGTATATAACACAACGTTACGTAGCAATATATCGACCATACCTAATAAACAACACACTTAATAATAACATAATAATAACCACAATCATCTACATTATCTTGTTATAATGAAGATGATTGTGATTCACCTTCATTATCACAATCATCATTTTATCACAATCGTCGTTTTATCACAATCATCAATTTATCACATCATCTTCATTTTATCACAATCGTCGTTTTATCACAATCTTCATTTTATCACAATCGTTATCATTTTATCACAATCATTATCATTTTATCACAATCATTATCATTTTATCACAATCATTATCATTTTATCACAATCATTATCATTTTATCACAATCATTATCATTTTAACACAATCATCATCATTTTATCACAATATTAATCTAACCTAAACTAACACAATCACCATCGTCGTTATTCACAATCACTAACACAATCACCATCGTCGCACTATCACAATCTCCATCGTCGCACTATCACAATCTCCATCGTCGCACTATCACAATCACCATCGTCGTTATCACAATCACCATCATCGTTATCACAATCAACATCATCGTTGTCACAATCACCATCATCGTTGTCACAATCACCATCATCGTTGTCACAATCACCATCATCGTTGTCACAATCACCATCATCGTTGTCACAATCACCATCATCGTTGTCACAATCACCATCATCGTTGTCACAATCACCATCATCGTTGTCACAATCACCATCATCGTTATCACAATCACCATCATCGTTATCTCAATCACCATCATCGTTATCACAATCACTATCATCGTCATCACGACAAATCAACAATATAATCAGAATAGTATTATCAACCATAATCAAAATAATGTCATACCTTAGATGTTAACGCCCCAAAAGTCGTAGAGCGACTGAACCCGCTCCAATGAGGCTCCGCTTTTTTATACCCGTTAATAAATAAGTATGATTCACAAGTGACCGTTGAGTCAAATCAGTGTTTGACTTGTACACAAATAAGTTTGTTATTTAATTAATTCATTTTAACAATTGATTAGACAAAATAAAACAGATAATATTTGCATTTATAGGTATTTCAAGTATTTATGTATTTAATACTAGACACATAATAATTTAATTTATCTAACACACGCATCTACCCAGGTAAATAATTACATTAAATATTCTTTAATATTGTGACAACAGAACAAAAGGAACCTTTCCATGAAATTATAGCTAGTGACAAATTAATTTCGGCTTGTTCTATTTTGTTGCACCATTTACATTCACCTTGTTATTAATATTTTAGGCAACAAATAAACAACTACGTCGGCTCTGGATGAACATTAAGCAAAGACAGAGGGATGCGTTGACCAAAGAACGCCAACACCGCTTGGCCACTGGGGGAGGGCCATCAATAAGTGATGCCACCATTGACCCTGATGTTGTTGAAGTGGTCCCAGCGCTTATAGTAGGGATAGATACTGCGATTGATTCGGATGCAGTTCTTGGTAAGCACTGTATTTATTATTATGTAATATAGAATACTTACTGTAACAGACGCCGAGCTCCATTGTATCACTAGGTGATAATTAGCTAAGATAAGGATTAATAAAGTAAAAGACAGGCCCGCACAAGGCGGGAAAAAGGTGTAGACTTTATTAAAACCACATATCATGACATACGATTGCCTTATATGGTAGCGAAACTGACGGTTTCATAACAAACCAAAAACGTTACCATATAAGGTAACAAATCATCATTTCGCGTGTTGTGGGCGGAGCCTCCGACAAGTCGAAACTTGACCGACCCGCAAAAAGATGGGAAAGTCCATTATAGAGGGAACGATTAGCCAAAAGGGTTGAGTACAACGAGGCCCCGCCACTACTTGCGACATGATGTTTTGATATAAAGATAGGCGACTAAAGTCAGTCGACACAGTTTTATATTTTTACAGTGTTCTATTTACAAGTGTCTAGTTTTAAGTGTTTATTGTGAGTCCCACGTGCCCTAAGTATATTATGTTCTTGTGATTATTATGTTCTGACTATTGTTCTTTGTGATTATTGTGTACTTGTGTAAATCAGTTTATGTTGGAATAATGTGCCCGCTCTAAAATGTAGACGAAGTAATTAAACAGTGTTAAACCATCGAAGAGTTTTGATTTTCACAACTGGGATAGGCCCAGTTGCCTAGCACCACGGATAAAATATTTACATTAATGGGTCCTAAGTTGTGAGCAGTTATATTTGATTCCAATAATAGGTATGGCAAAAACGCTTGAACGCACGGAAATTTGTTCTAGTTTCTACAAGGTCTGTGTAGTAAATAACTCCGGATGTAACCTGTACACTATCCAACATAATATTGCGTTCATTCTGCCAAAGACTGCACTCCCATAAAATATGATGTGCTGATTGTTCATATTCGCAGTCAGATGTGGAACATTGACAAAGAGGCGAGTCAACAAGCTTGAAGGAAAATAATTTACTCTTAAAGTTACCATGACCGGTGAGAAATTGAGCAACACAGTGATCAACCTCCAGCCATGTCCTGGCCAGCCGTTCACGAACGGATGGAAAGAACTGGTGGAGGTGTCGGCCCTTGATGGAATTATCCCACCTACATTGCCATTCAGACAAAAGGTCCTCCCAGACGTCGGTCTGTGGTTTGAATAATCTAGAAATCTTATCACGGTCACGTAGGGTTAAAAAGTCTGCGTTCGTGGTCTCACGCGCGTTATAGTACATTGCAGCCCGTCGCTGCACTTCAAGATCGACTGGAAGTAGAATAGAATAGAATATTCATTTATTCGTTAATGGACAGCAGCAACACAATAGAGCAGCACATACATATACATATAACAACAAAAACTTAACAATGCAGTACACCTGCAAGTACCGGTAAGGCTTCAGTACTAACCGTCCTATACGCTTTGCATAAGAATATCAAAGCCAAACGCTGGCTTTGAAGCAATTTACGTCGTACCGCTCCTATGGTGGCCCTATCGGCCCAAACAGGTCCCCCACTAGCACATACACCCCAAATAGGTAGCCCCATAAATGGTCTTTAAAGTTAGAAATGACAGACCCCACGTAGATTTGGATATTCTAGTTAAGGCATAAAAGTTCTTTTTAGCTTTTTCACCGACAGTTTTTATATGATCTATGAATGAAAAATTCTTCTCTAAGACCAAACCAAGGTAGCACACTGACTGCTTTCTTTTCACGGGAACGTTATTAAATTTAATACTAGGCCACGATTTAAGATTACCTTTTAAAATTAGTTGATAAGTTTTTTGCGGTGCAAAGGTCAGACGGTTTCGATCGCCCCACTGAGATATTAATCGTAGGCAAGTGTCAGCTAAATTCTCGAGTCCAGCCCGAGTACTCGACTGAATGAGCAGCAGGCCGTCGTCCGCGTAACCGGTTAATGAACAGCCGGGTGGGAGAGGAATCGCGAGAAAATCATCGAAACCTAAATTCCACAGATACGGAGCGATTACCGAGCCCTGAGGACATCCCATGGTAAGGGACTTTGACATAGAATGATGTCCGAGTTTTAGTTTCACGGAACCATTTAAAAAATATGAATAAACAAGATTATATATGTTTTTATAGCAGCCGCGATTCTTCATTTTAAGTAGTAGCATCGGCCACCATGCGTTATCAAAAGCCCCGGAAATATCTAAAAAGATTCCAACCACGTACTTGTGTTCCGAGTTATTAACAATTTTTCTAACAGAAAGTGCCGCGTCTACGGTAGATTTTCCCACGGTGAAACCGAATTGGTTGTTATGAAACTTTGGCCCGTCTGGCAGCAAACGTGGAACGGATAAGGCGCTCCAGGAGTTTTCCCAAAGATGGCAGTAGGGTTAAGGGCCTGTACGACTTAGGGTCGTCTGGTGGCTTATCACCACTTTTTGGAATTATTCGTATAAAGCCACGTCGCCATACACGAGGAAAAACGCCGTCCGCAATACATCGGTTGAAAACAGATAAAATGGCGTCACCCGCTGTTTTACAAGCTTCTATTATCATCCGATAGATGAGCGCGCGAGCGAGGATGTACTACGCGCGCTTGGTGCGTTAGGGCGCACGGCAGAAGCGGTGGTGCGAGCGGCTGTTGCGTGGCTATGGTTCCCCGCGGGCCCCGGGGCCTGGGTTGGCACGGGACATGTCGCGGCGGGTTTAACCGGCGCTGTTGGTTGACGCTGTAGTCTTGGGTCCTTGCTCGCTGTCTGCGCCTGGGACAGCGGGGTAAGCGTTGGTGGCGATGGGGTGCGGTAGGCAGCTCCCGTAGTATCGGTGTTCGCAGGACGGGCGCCGGGCGGCGAGCCCCCAGTGTTCGGGAGCGACGTCTCCCGGTTCCTGGGCTGGTGGTTCGTGGGTGAAGGCGGTGGTTTTTCCTTGATCATTGTTGCGGTGTCTTATTTGGTATGACGCACCGCAGCCCTACGATGAAATTTGGTAGATGTTATTATTCCATCGGGCAGTGGAATATTCCGTCGCGATTAGTAACCGTTGGCGACGGTTTTTCCTATGTTCGGAAAAATAACGGGCTCGGGCGGTAGGTCGCGAGCGCGGTTCTGGCGTCTACCCACAAAAACGTTGATTTTTCTGTGGGGACAACCAATCACAGAGCGCGCCGTAACAAAGGCGCGCGAGTATTGTTCGGCGGTCGCGGTTTCGCGAAACTAGGTCACGTATGCGTGTGCTCATGCGTGTGTCACAAGCAAATCCCATAATTCGCAGAATTTGGGTGCGTTATATGTATTTATAGACAATGCTCCTAGCGCCGCGGGGCGGCGGCGTCGAACTAACATGGCAACTTTGTTTGGCCAATCAGAAACGAGTATTTGAGTTGTACATGTGTGTGTGAGACGTAATCGCATGTCTGTATGTGTGTGTAAAGCAGCTTTATTTGTTTATAACGTAAATCAGTTACATAATGCACAGTTATTTACTTGCTAATGGTAAAGCAAACCCACTGAAATTCGGTAGGGTCATGATGATCTTCGACGCCGAGGGTTGATTTGATGTCCCTGTATCTGTTTCTTTGTCGGCTAGCGACGCTATGGCGGACGTAAGTTCCGTAATAAATGGACGTAAATCTCCCCCCCGGTTGTCTTTGATCTTCTGAGTTGGTTCTATATTGCTTTGCACGTTTCTATCTGTAGGAACTGTAGGATGTAACGATGGTGCCTGTCTCTGGTTATCTATATCTGTACTGTTGATGACCGCAGGGGGGGGGGGTTCTGTCTATCTGTAGGGTTCCCCTCGGCGGCGTCATCTTCCGGAATCCGCGCTGCGTCGGGCGCTTCTTCCAACCAGGAACGCACGTACTCATCGTTAGAGTTTCTGTCATCCATATATTCAGCTTCGGAGTCCTCTTCTTCGGCCCTCTGAAGTGCTATTTGTGCAAGCTCCAACTTAATCTTTAATAAAGCCTCGCGGGCTCGTGAAATTTTTCTGTTTGGTCGCGTCGTCCTGTTTCACGGCGACCGAATCTGTTCGTTACGGGCGTCACCCCGGGTAGTCATCGGTACGGCTCGTGATGATTCCTCATCCTGTATTTTTCTTGCGCTATCTGAAGGCTTCACTGTTGTTTCCGAATCTTCCTTGGACCTGGTTCTCCTGGTAGCAGCTGATGAACCAGGTACGCTTTGAGCCCCCTGTGTAACAGTAGGGCGAATTGCCAGCTGTTCTATAGATGACGGTGATCGTGGCGGCAACTGATGATGAATAGCTGATGCCGACGGTGTCTCTTGGCGTGGCTCAGCATACGATTTGCCTTGCGATCTTGTTACCGGCATCTTGGTTTCGGAATTAAATCTTGATGTTTAACTATTCGCTTCAGTATATAAGTATAATATGTATATAAGCCTCTCTGTAAACTCTCTGTAAACTCTATTGTATAACCTTCCTGTGTAAATAAACAATCTTTACTCTATATCTTCACTGTATAACTATCAACGTAATATAAGCTTCTCTGTAAATTTCTCTGTATAATCCTTCGGTGTAAATAAACAATCTTAACTCTGTTAGCTTCTTATAAACTTAACTTATGTACTTGTGTTATATACTTTCTTATGTACTTAAGTTATGTACCTGCTTATATACTTTGCTTATATACTCGGCTTATATACTTGGTTATATACTCGCCTTATATACTTGGTTATATATTTGCCATATATACTTGGTTATATACTCGCCTTATATACTTGGCTTATATACTTGGTTATATACTTGGCTTTTATACTTGGCTTATATACTTGGTTATATACTTGGCTTATATACTTGCTGTTATGTACTTGCTGTTAAACATATACTTGCTGTTATATACTTGCTGTTATATATGTACTTGCTGTTATGTACTTGCTGTTATACACTGGCTGTCAAATAAATAAATAAATAAATTTTGCTGGACATTACACACAGCGCCATCTAGTGCCACACTAAGCAACGAAGCTTGTGTCGTGGACACCAGATAGTTGATATACTACATAGATACTTTTTGTTTGTAAATACATACTTATTATACATATAAACTGGCTACTGGCAACTGGCTGTCAAATGTGTCTTCTTACCTCACTATTTTCTGTCCCTCGTATTATCGTCGTTATATACTTCCACTATTCACTGTCACATAAACTGTTCACTGTTCTTATATGCTGTTATAAACTTTACTGTTGACTGTCACATATGCACTGTTTACTATCACATACGTACTGTTCACTGTATACTGTCACATATGTACTGTTGTTAAATACTTCACTATTTACTATCACTTGTGTACTGTCGTTATATACTTCACTGTTTACTAAAACTTATGTGGTTATATCGTTATACACGTGACTATTAACTGTAACCTATGTACTTGACTGTGTACATAAGCCTTTTTGTGTATAACGTTGAAGCACTGTTCACATAAGCTTGGTATATAACGTTGACGCACTGTTGACACAAGCTTTGAGTATTTAACTTTGATACACTGTTCTCGTAAGTTTATAACTTCGTCGCACTGCTATTACTTTAATTTTACAATTATTTAAATTTTTAATATTTTAATTTTACAATTTATATATAATACTTATCATAATGTAACTGCTATGGGTGAACTGTATGTGATTACGTGCAATGCCTGAAATAAAATGATTTATTATTATTATTATTATTACTTAAGTTTTTGGAATGTATATAACTTCGATTCACTTTCACATAGGTATCGACACTTCGACGCACTGAGATTCGCGAGAACAATCCGGCTCTGAAGGACCAATAAATGTGCCGGACGGGCGTTATCCGCTGATGGCGTGGATACGTGGACCTGGAGCTCTGCCTATACCCTATTAGTCCGCATCCGGATCGGCATATCCGTATCCGTGGCTCTTTACGCCTATAATCCGTATCCGTGGATCTTGACGCCAATAATCCGCATCCGGATCTGCGTTTCCGTATCGGTGGCTCTTTACGCCTATAATCCGTATCCATGGATCTTGAAGCCAATAATCCGCATCCGGATCTTCGTATCCGTATCCGTGGCTCTTTACGCCTACAATCCGTATCCGTGGATCTTGAAGCCAATAATCCGCATCCGGATCTGCGTATCCGTATCCGTGGATCTTGACGCCAATAATCCGCATCCGGATCTGCGTTTCCGTGGCTCTTTTCGCCTATGATCCGTATCCGCGGATCTTGACGCCAAGGATCCGCACCCGCATCGCGGATTCGTATCTAGGTATCCGTATCAGCGGATCTTGACGCCTATGATCCGTATCCGTATCCGCGGATCTTTACGCCAATGATCCGCTTCCGGATCTGCGTATCCGTATTTGTGGCCTTTTACGCCTATATTCCGTATCCGTGGATCTTGACGCCAATAATCCGCATCCGGATCTGCGTTTCCGTATCGGTGGCTCTTTACGCCTATAATACGTATCCGTGGAAGTTGACGCCAATAATCCGCATCCGGATCTGCGTTTCCGTATCGGTGGCTCTTTACGCCTATAATCCGTATCCGTGGATCTTGACGCCAATAATCCGCATCCGGATCTACGTTTCCGTATCGGCGGCACTTTACGCCTATAATCCGTATCCGTGGATCTTGACGCCAAGGATCCGCACCCGCATCGCGGATTCGTATCTAGGTATCCGTATCAGCGGATCTTGACGCCTATGATCCGTATCCGTATCCGCGGATCTTTACGCCAATGATCCGCTTCCGGATCTGCGTATCCGTATCCGTGGCCTTTTACGCCTATATTCCGTATCCGTGGATCTTGACGCCAATAATCCACTTCCGGATCTGCGTTTCCGTATCGGTGGCTCTTAACGCCTACAATCCGTATCCGAGGATCTCGAAGCCAATAATCCGCATCCGGATCTGCGTATCCGTATCCGTGGATCTTGACGCCAATAATCCGCATCCGGATCTACGTTTCCGTATCGGCGGCACTTTACGCCTATAATCCGTATCCGTGGATCTTGACGCCAAGGATCCGCACCCGCATCGCAGATTCGTATCTAGGTATCCGTATCAGCGGATCTTGACGCCTATGATCCGTATCCGTATCCGCGGATCTTTACGCCAATGATCCGCTTCCGGATCTGCGTATCCGTATCCGTGGCCTTTTACGCCTATATTCCGTATCCGTGGATCTTGACGCCAATAATCCGCTTCCGGATCTGCGTTTCCGTATCGGTGGCTCTTTACGCCTATAATCCGTATCCATGGATCTTGAAGCCAATAATCCGCATCCGGATCTTCGTATCCGTATCCGTGGCTCTTTACGCCTACAATCCGTATCCGTGGATCTTGAAGCCAATAATCCGCATCCGGATCTGCGTATCCGTATCCGTGGATCTTGACGCCAATAATCCGCATCCGGATCTACGTTTCCGTATCGGTGGCACTTTACGCCAATAATCCGTATCCATGGATCTTGGAGCCAATAATCCGCATCCGGATCTTCGTATCCGTATCCGTGGCTCTTTACGCCTATAATCCGTATCCGTGGATCTTGAGGCCAATAATCCGCATCCGGATCGGCATATCCGTATCCGTGGCTCTTTACGCCTATAATCCGTATCCGTGGATCTTGACGCCAATAATCCGCATCCGGATCTTCGTATCCGTATCCGTGGCTCTTTACGCCTACAATCCGTATCCGTGGATCTCGAAGCCAATAATCCGCATCCGGATCTGCGTATCCGTATCCGTGGATCTTGATGCCAATAATCCGCATCCGGATCTACGTTTCCGTATCGGCGGCACTTTACGCCTATAATCCGTATCCGTGGATCTTGACGCCAATAATCCGCATCCGGATCTGCGTATCCGTATCCGTGGCCCTTTACGCCTATAATCCGTATCCGTGGATCTTGACGCCAAGGATCCGCACCCGCATCGCGGATTCGTATCTAGGTATCCGTATCAGCGGATCTTGACGCCTATGATCCGTATCCGTATCCGCGGATCTTTACGCCAATGATCCGCTTTTACGCCTATATTCCGTATCCGTGGATCTTGACGCCAATAATCCGCATCCGGATCTGCGTTTCCGTATCGGTGGCTCTTTACGCCTATAATCCGTATCCGTGGATCTTGACGCCAATAATCCGCATCCGGATCTACGTTTCCGTATCGGTGGCACTTTACGCCAATAATCCGTATCCATGGATCTTGGAGCCAATAATCCGCATCCGGATCTTCGTATCCGTATCCGTGACTCTTTACGCCTATAATCCGTATCCGTGGATCTTGACGCCAATAATCCGCATCCGGATCTGCGTTTCCGTATCGGTGGCTCTTTACGCCTATAATCCGTATCCATGGATCTTGAAGCCAATAATCCGCATCCGGATCTTCGTATCCGTATCCGTGGCTCTTTACGCCTACAATCCGTATCCGTGGATCTTGAAGCCAATAATCCGCATCCGGATCTGCGTATCCGTATCCGTGGATCTTGACGCCAATAATCCGCATCCGGATCTACGTTTCCGTATCGGTGGCACTTTACGCCAATAATCCGTATCCATGGATCTTGGAGCCAATAATCCGCATCCGGATCTTCGTATCCGTATCCGTGGCTCTTTACGCCTATAATCCGTATCCGTGGATCTTGAGGCCAATAATCCGCATCCGGATCGGCATATCCGTATCCGTGGCTCTTTACGCCTATAATCCGTATCCGTGGATCTTGACGCCAATAATCCGCATCCGGATCTTCGTATCCGTATCCGTGGCTCTTTACGCCTACAATCCGTATCCGTGGATCTCGAAGCCAATAATCCGCATCCGGATCTGCGTATCCGTATCCGTGGATCTTGATGCCAATAATCCGCATCCGGATCTACGTTTCCGTATCGGCGGCACTTTACGCCTATAATCCGTATCCGTGGATCTTGACGCCAATAATCAGCATCCGGATCTGCGTATCCGTATCCGTGGCCCTTTACGCCTATAATCCGTATCCGTGGATCTTGACGCCAAGGATCCGCACCCGCATCGCGGATTCGTATCTAGGTATCCGTATCAGCGGATCTTGACGCCTATGATCCGTATCCGTATCCGCGGATCTTTACGCCAATGATCCGCTTTTACGCCTATATTCCGTATCCGTGGATCTTGACGCCAATAATCCGCATCCGGATCTGCGTTTCCGTATCGGTGGCTCTTTACGCCTATAATCCGTATCCGTGGATCTTGACGCCAATAATCCGCATCCGGATCTACGTTTCCGTATCGGTGGCACTTTACGCCAATAATCCGTATCCATGGATCTTGGAGCCAATAATCCGCATCCGGATCTTCGTATCCGTATCCGTGACTCTTTACGCCTATAATCCGTATCCGTGGATCTTGACGCCAATAATCCGCATCCGGATCTGCGTTTCCGTATCGGTGGCTCTTTACGCCTATAATCCGTATCCATGGATCTTGAAGCCAATAATCCGCATCCGGATCTTCGTATCCGTATCCGTGGCTCTTTACGCCTACAATCCGTATCCGAGGATCTCGAAGCCAATAATCCGCATCCGGATCTGCGTATCCGTATCCGTGGATCTTGACGCCAATAATCCGCATCCGGATCTACGTTTCCGTATCGGCGGCACTTTACGCCTATAATCCGTATCCGTGGATCTTGACGCCAAGGATCCGCACCCGCATCGCGGATTCGTATCTAGGTATCCGTATCAGCGGATCTTGACGCCTATGATCCGTATCCGTATCCGCGGATCTTTACGCCAATGATCCGCTTCCGGATCTGCGTATCCGTATCCGTGGCCTTTTACGCCTATATTCCGTATCCGTGGATCTTGACGCCAATAATCCGCTTCCGGATCTGTGTTTCCGTATCGGTGGCTCTTAACGCCTACAATCCGAATCCGAGGATCTCGAAGCCAATAATCCGCATCCGGATCTGCGTATCCGTATCCGTGGATCTTGACGCCAATAATCCGCATCCGGATCTACGTTTCCGTATCGGCGGCACTTTACGCCTATAATCCGTATCCGTGGATCTTGACGCCAAGGATCCGCACCCGCATCGCGGATTCGTATCTAGGTATCCGTATCAGCGGATCTTGACGCCTATGATCCGTATCCGTATCCGCGGATCTTTACGCCAATGATCCGCTTCCGGATCTGCGTATCCGTATCCGTGGATCTTGACGCGAATAATCCGCTTCCGGATCTGCGTTTCCGTATCGGTGGCTCTTAACGCCTATAATCCGTATCCGTCGATCTTGACGCCAATAATCCGCATCCGGATCTGCGTTTCCGTATCCGTGGCTCTTTACGCCTATAATCCGTATCCGTGGATCTTGAGGCCAATAATCCGCATCCGGATCGGCATATCCGTATCCGTGGCTCTTTACGCCTATAATCCGTATCCGTGGATCTTGACGCCAATAATCCGCATCCGGATCTTCGTATCCGTATCCGTGGCTCTTTACGCCTACAATCCGTATCCGTGGATCTCGAAGCCAATAATCCGCATCCGGATCTGCGTATCCGTATCCGTGGATCTTGATGCCAATAATCCGCATCCGGATCTACGTTTCCGTATCGGCGGCACTTTACGCCTATAATCCGTATCCGTGGATCTTGACGCCAATAATCAGCATCCGGATCTGCGTATCCGTATCCGTGGCCCTTTACGCCTATAATCCGTATCCGTGGATCTTGACGCCAAGGATCCGCACCCGCATCGCGGATTCGTATCTAGGTATCCGTATCAGCGGATCTTGACGCCTATGATCCGTATCCGTATCCGCGGATCTTTACGCCAATGATCCGCTTTTACGCCTATATTCCGTATCCGTGGATCTTGACGCCAATAATCCGCATCCGGATCTGCGTTTCCGTATCGGTGGCTCTTTACGCCTATAATCCGTATCCGTGGATCTTGACGCCAATAATCCGCATCCGGATCTACGTTTCCGTATCGGTGGCACTTTACGCCAATAATCCGTATCCATGGATCTTGGAGCCAATAATCCGCATCCGGATCTTCGTATCCGTATCCGTGACTCTTTACGCCTATAATCCGTATCCGTGGATCTTGACGCCAATAATCCGCATCCGGATCTGCGTTTCCGTATCGGTGGCTCTTTACGCCTATAATCCGTATCCATGGATCTTGAAGCCAATAATCCGCATCCGGATCTTCGTATCCGTATCCGTGGCTCTTTACGCCTACAATCCGTATCCGAGGATCTCGAAGCCAATAATCCGCATCCGGATCTGCGTATCCGTATCCGTGGATCTTGACGCCAATAATCCGCATCCGGATCTACGTTTCCGTATCGGCGGCACTTTACGCCTATAATCCGTATCCGTGGATCTTGACGCCAAGGATCCGCACCCGCATCGCGGATTCGTATCTAGGTATCCGTATCAGCGGATCTTGACGCCTATGATCCGTATCCGTATCCGCGGATCTTTACGCCAATGATCCGCTTCCGGATCTGCGTATCCGTATCCGTGGCCTTTTACGCCTATATTCCGTATCCGTGGATCTTGACGCCAATAATCCGCTTCCGGATCTGTGTTTCCGTATCGGTGGCTCTTAACGCCTACAATCCGAATCCGAGGATCTCGAAGCCAATAATCCGCATCCGGATCTGCGTATCCGTATCCGTGGATCTTGACGCCAATAATCCGCATCCGGATCTACGTTTCCGTATCGGCGGCACTTTACGCCTATAATCCGTATCCGTGGATCTTGACGCCAAGGATCCGCACCCGCATCGCGGATTCGTATCTAGGTATCCGTATCAGCGGATCTTGACGCCTATGATCCGTATCCGTATCCGCGGATCTTTACGCCAATGATCCGCTTCCGGATCTGCGTATCCGTATCCGTGGATCTTGACGCCAATAATCCGCTTCCGGATCTGCGTTTCCGTATCGGTGGCTCTTAACGCCTATAATCCGTATCCGTCGATCTTGACGCCAATAATCCGCATCCGGATCTGCGTTTCCGTATCCGTGGCTCTTTACGCCTATAATCCGTATCCGTGGATCTTGACGCCAATAATCCGCATCCGGATCTGCGTATCCGTATCCGTGGCCCTTTACGCCTATAATCCGTATCCGCGGATCTTGACGCCCAGGATCCGCACTCGCATCGCGGATTCGTATCTAGGTATCCGTATCAGCGGATCTTGACGCCTATGATCCGTATCCGTATCCGCGGATCTTTACGCCTGGTGACGCCATCTCGTAACCGTGCTTGTAACTTTTCTACTCATCAATCGATCCTTTCGTATGACGTAGATCATAGGAACAGGCGACGATATATGCCCATCCCTTTCCCTCCTTTAATTGCGCTCGCCTGCCAAATCGGCGAGGCGAGAGTCAAGTTCTCATAGACTTCCGTCGTGTGTGGTCACATCGCGCCGCACCGTACGTTTACCGCACCGCGCTGCGCTGGTATCTACTGATCACGCGCCGCGTCGGATATCCCGCTATCGCAAACCGCAAAATAAAGACACTCCACGAAAAGACAGCTAACCGTTCGCAACACGACCGCGCTGCGTATACGCCAGCCTGCAGGTCAAACCGCTCTCCGCCGGAATCGTGATACAAACAGCGCCCCGGGGCCATCCGCGACCTGGTGCACCAGAAGACACTCACAACGAGTGTTTCCATCAATCGCATCAATCTTCAACCTATCGGCCGCGCCATCGAAGCCGCCACGTGGTCCAGAACAAGGTAGGTGAGCGACGAGCTTTCCATCTCCTTTTAATCTATTGTCGCCTGTTCGTATCATTTTGATTCCCCAAGACGATAATCAGAATCCTCAATACAGTCCACTAATAAATAAACCCCATTTCTCTAAATAATATAAATTTTCAAAATCGTCTTATAAATTGGTTGGAATTTACCCACCATATTTTTGGTCCATTTCGAGCGGATTTACATCTGTGTTCTATTGAAATTGGAGTCACCATAACTTATCCCGCAAGAGAAGGATTCATAATCCATATTCGCCCCATATAACGCGTAGGTATCTTCTAAAAGTACCTACCCAGGAGGTTACTAGTACATAGCTAGACCCCCCTATTCCATTACATACCCATTACGTGGTTACTCCCGCAGGTAATATACTCAAAGTAGCTACCTACGTACATACATAATCGTAATAAAACTATCATAGTTGTCTAGAAACTTCCATATTTCAAACAACTTTTAGTATTACCCCCAACATTATAAAAAAGTTTCTGCTTATATAGGAAAAAATCACCGCATAACCGCTGCCGCTTACCTTACATAATATTAACATATCATAATTATCTACTTTAAAATTAAAGTAGGAACGTTAGATAATTAGTTTGTTAGGTGTAGGTACATACATATACAAGCTAAAACATGTCGAAAGATCAGGAACTTTCCATTCTGGAAGCAAAACACAACTTATTATTCGAGCGTATTCAAGAAATATACGAGCGTTCACAGACAGCAAACGCTTCCGAAGATAATAAGAAAGCGTTTCTAAGTTATTGCTTAACTGTGGATAGTATTAGAACAGATTTCCAACGCTTGCTTGATATCTATAACGCGAAGTTGCTGGCTATAGATCCCGACGCAAAGCCGAATTTCCAGTCATATTCATCTTTCGAAGATTTATATTGTACTAGCTGTTGCCCGCGGCTTCGCCCGCGTGAAGATCGGTAACTGTCCCACTGGATAATAGTGTCCTCCATGTTAATCCAGGTTATAAACTATCTATGTGCCACATTTCATAATCATCTCAATTATTATTATCACAATCACCATCACTATCACAACCGCCATCATTATCACAATCACCATCACTATAACTATCACAATCACCATCACAATCCCCATCACCATCACAATCACAGTCACCATCATTATCACCAATTATCATCATTAACACAACCACCATAATTACCAAAATCATTATCACAATCACCATCACAATCACCATCACAATCACCATCACAATCACCATCACAATCACCATAACAATCACAATCACCATCACTATCACAATCACAATCACCATCACAATCCCCATCACTATCACAATCACTATTACAATCACCATACCCATCACAATCACCATCAAAATAACTATCACAATCACCATCATCATTATCACAATAATTATCATCGTAATCACAGTCATTATCACACTCACCATCACCATCACTATCACAATCACCATCACAATCACCATCACAATCACCATCACAATCACCATCACAATCACCATCACAATCACCATCACAATCACCATCACAATCACCATCACAATCACCATCGCAATCACAATCACCATCACAATTACCATCACTATCACCATCACAATTACCATCACAATCACCATCACAATCACCATCGCTATCACCATCACAATCACCACCACTCTCACAATAACTATCACAATCATCATCACCATCACAATCACCATCAAAATCAGTATCACAATCACCATCATCGTTCATCGTTATCACAATCATTATCATCGTAATCACAATCGCTATCATCATTATCACAATCACTATCATCGTTATCACAACCATTATCATCGTATTCACAATTATCATCATCATAATCTCCATCCTCGTCATGACTATCACTATAATCTTAATCACAATCACCATGATCACAATCGCCATCACTATCTCAACCACAATCATTATCACAATCACCATCATTATCACAATCACCAACACTATCACAATCAAAGTCACAATCATTATCACCATCAAAATCACTACCCTCGTTATCACAATCAATATCATAGTAATCATAATAATCTACATCATTATTACAATCACCATCACTGTCACAATCACAATCACAATCACCATCACCATCGCTATCACCATCACAATCACTGCCAATTTCACAATCACCATCACAATCACCATCACCATCACAATCACCATCAACATCACTATCACAATCAACATCATCGTTATCACAATCATTATCATCTTAATCACAATCATCATCATCTTAATCACAATCATCATCATCACAATCTCCGTCCTCGTTATCACAAACATCGCTATCACCATCACAATCACCGACACTATCACAATCACCGTCATTGTCACAATCACCATTACAATCACAATCACTATCACAATCACCATCATCGTTATCACACTTATTATCATTGTAATCACAATCATTATCATCGTTATCACAATCATCATTATCACAATCATCATCATCGTAATCACAATCATTATCATCGTAATCAAAATCATCATCATCACAATCATCGTCATCATTATCACAATCATCATCATCGTAATCACAATCATTATCATCTGGATCTCAAAATAAATGCCATTTTTGTCATCAGCACCCCTGATAATCTCGGTATCGACACCCATATTGATTTTTAGACATTTCAACCCCATCGCACCCCAACAGGGAATGGTAGTATTTCAGGTCTGCCACATTAAATCTTAAAATCGTTGTTTTTGTAATACACCTGACCCAATTCACCATAAAAACAATACCTAAGTTGAATTTCAGGTTTTGTTACCCCATTTCTCCCTTTAGGGGTTGAATTCTGAAAAAAAAAAACTGAAACACAAACTTTAACTCATTTATCGATAGGAGTACTCCTGTTAAGTTTCGAAGAAAGTAGTCTAACTAATCTTATTTCCCCACGTAATCTTTGGACTCCCATTCCAACCCCTAAGGGGGTGAATTTAGAAAAATCCTTTCTTAGTGCACCCCTAAACCTCATAAAGAATCTTTGTGCCAAATTTGGAATCTCTAGACTCAGCGGTTTGGGCTGTGCATTGATTTTTATACTTTGCCACCCCATTTCCCCCTCTTAGGGGTTGAATTCTGAAAAAACCTGAAACCCGTTTCTACTCAGTTATCAATAGGAGCACTCCTGCGAAGTTTCGAATAAAATATTCTAACTAATCTTGTTTTACCCATACAAACTTTGGATTCCCGTTTAACCCCTTTAGGGGATGAATTTTGAAAAATCTTTTCTTAGTGCACCCCTAGACCACATAAGGAACCTACTTGCCAAATTTGGAATCTGTAGACCCAGCGGTTTGGGCTGTGCGTTGATAGATGAGTCAGTCAGTCAGTCAGTCAGTCAATCAGTCAGTCAGTCAGTTTCTTCTTTTATATATTTAGATTATCAAGCGTAAACAATCACAGCTTGAAGGTAGAAGTAATTCTCATGCGCAGGCGTCGCCGGCGCGGTCTCCGCGACTACCTCCAATCGAGCTTATGTCTTTCGACGGCGATATACGGAACTGGCCGCTATTTTACGCTAGCTTCAGGTCAATAGTGCACGACAATGACTCGTTGACGGATGCAGACAGGTTATACTATTTGATAGGCACGCTGTCACCGAAAGCGCAGTCAATATTGGCGGGAATTACACCCAGTGCTGAAAATTATCAGCTGATATTTCAGTCGCTTGTGGACAGATACCAAGACACCCGCGTACTCGCATCCACATACTTTGACCAAGCTTTGAGTCTTAGATTGTCCGGTCAGGCTTCTGCTTCCAACTTCCAGCTGATTATTGATAATTTCATAGAGGATGAATCACATAAACCGGTTCGGGTTGTTACGTCAACGCGACCGATTCTGAGCGCCGGTACTATTACTACACCGCCCGCCTCGCAATCTGAAGTGGCTTTGTGTGCGACGTCCATTGCGTGTGCACGCAATTGTCACGAAAGCGCTTGCCCCGTTCGGCGCGATGCTAACCAGCAACGTATGTCGTCGACGACTGTATTGTTTTCAACCGCGCAAGTTATCGTTTACGATACTGTTCGTAATGAGCCGCACGTGGTAAGGTGCCTCATTAACATACATAACATTTCTCCCGCTATTGAGTCGGTATTGGGGTATGTGATTATGGGTACTGTACCTACGTCACTTACTCCTAAAGATACCATGTCTTGTTTTGTTGTTCTTCATGATAACAATATTGATCCTCTTCTCAAGCGATTTTGGGAGCTTGAGGAGGTCTCCGCACCGCCTTCACAGATCCGCAAGGAACTCGAATGTGAGGAACATTTCTGCGCAACCACAGTTCGTGATGACACCGGCAGATATGTAGTGGCGCTGCCCTTTAGTGGCAATCCGTATTTGTTAGGCGACTCCTACGCCGCCGCACTGAGACGTTTTCATTGTTTAGAACGCAAACTTGACGCTTCGCTCAAATTACGAGGCGCTTACAATGACGTCATCCGCGACTACCTAGATAATTCTCCCGCGTATTACATCCCGCATCACGGCGTAGTTCGCGAAGATAAAGTTTCTACTAAACTTCGCGTGGTTCTAGATTCCTGTTGTAAAACTACGTCGGGTCAGTCTATCAACGACATTTTGCATGCCGGCCCTAATTTACAGGGTGACTTATTTAATATCATTATCTTAATAAAGTTTCGTCTTTTCAAAGTCGCGCTGTCAGCTGACTGCTGTCAGATGTTTCATAATATCGGCGTTCGTGAATCTGACCGTAGGTTTCAAAGGATATTATATCGCTTTGACAGCGGTGAACCTTTATCCGTATACCAGTTTAACAGAGTTTGTTTTGGACTCAAGTCCAGCCCATATCACGCATTACGCGTTGTCCGCAAGTTGATAGCCGATGAAGGCGACAACTCCCCCCGCGCTGCCACGGTTCGCAACGACAGTGGCAGCTATATAGTGAAGTTATACGTTTGTGGTGACTCACATTCGCTAGGCAGTTCATACGCTGCTGCAATCAAGTTACGCGGCGCCCATCATGACGTCACGCGTGCTTGCATAAAACAAGTATTGTACTTATTCCCCGCTGCAGCAGCTGTTGCCACCCCCGCTTTATATATGGATGACATCGCCTGTCGTGTCACATCCACCCCGCAAGTGATTTCGCTTTGTGAAGAGCTTACTCAGTTCTTCAAGCGAGTCCAGTTTGATCTGGTCAAGTGGACGAGCAACTGTAAAAAGGTTCTCGCATACTTGCCTGATTCTTATAAGGCTTCTCCAGACATTGAGTTTGAGAAGTCCGTACCGCAGAAGGTCCTCGGTTTACGCTGGGACAAATCTCGCGATAGTTTCCTTTTTGACGTCGCACCACCTGATGACGAGCGCACCAAGCGCACTACGCTGTCCACTGCGGCTAGACGATTGGGCTTACTGGATTCTGTGGCTCCCACAATTTTGTACGCCAAGCTCTTGAATAAAGAGCTTCGGCTATCAAAGTGTGAGTGGGATGACGCACCTCCCGACCATCTTATCACCGCTTGGAGGCAATTGTGTATTGAGCCCTCTGCGCTCAATCAAATTGCCATAAAACGTCATCTTAGGTTGGTCGACGGATGTACTGCCGATTTAATAGGATTCGCTGACGCCAGCGAACGCGCTTACGGCGGAGAGTATTTGCAAGTCCATATTGGTTCGAACTTCTCTGTGCAGCTAGTTTGTGTCAAGTCCAAGGTCTCGCCGGTCAAACCTATTTCGGTTGCGAGACTGGAGTTGTGCGCGGCCCCTCTGCTGTCTCGGTTGCCATGCATGGTTCCAGACACAGTTTCACCCCACTACCCCATCAATAAAATATACGCATTTTCCGACTAAAAGGTAGCGCTCGCCTGGCTTTACTTCTCTCCGCACCGTTGGCAGACTTTAGTCGCCAATCGTTTTATTAAATTAACTATACTCTCCTTCATATTCATTAGTTGGAAGTTTATTCCGCCCGCTCCACCACATTTAAGTGGACCATGGAGAAGCGTGGTCGAGGCCATGGGTCAGGAGATCCTCTACTACGAAGAGCTTTACTCGCTTCTGCTCACAGCACTGAGTAGGGACCCTGTCGATCCGTCAGCGTTACACCCTGCGCATTCCCTGAACACAGCGTCATTGCCGTCACTGCCCGCTCCTAAAACAGACTCGTCTAGCCTGTTTCAGAAACATACTCTGCTAGAGAGGTTCGTTCGGTCGTTCTGGCGACGCCTGCGTTCGGATAATTCTCCGCCGCTTACATGGCCCTTAGCCATCATAGAGATATGGCACACATATAAAACCGGTACAACCCGCGTTGTTACTGTCAAACCCGCGAAGGGTAGCTACGTGCGCCCTGTTGTGCGTCTCTATCCGCTACCGACTCTGTGAGAGCTAGCCTTAAGTTAGATCTCTCTTAGTTTAGGTATAATTTAGTTATTAGCTTTCATTATAAGTGTTCCGCTTTAGTTTATTTAAAATTAATTTAATCATAACGCAGTATTAGTTTATGGATAGGTTGTGCGGTGGTGTACCTAACATAGCTTATCTTATTTGTTTCCCTTTTCTTCTAAAGGTAACCCTTTAACCCCGGGGGGAAACGGTGACGCCATCTCGTAACCGTGCTTGTAACTTTTCTACTCATCAATCGATCCTTTCGTATGACGTAGATCATAGGAACAGGCGACGATATATGCCCATCCCTTTCCCTCCTTTAATTGCGCTCGCCTGCCAAATCGGCGAGGCGAGAGTCAAGTTCTCATAGACTTCCGTCGTGTGTGGTCACATCGCGCCGCACCGTACGTTTACCGCACCGCGCTGCGCTGGTATCTACTGATCACGCGCCGCGTCGGATATCCCGCTATCGCAAACCGCAAAATAAAGACACTCCACGAAAAGACAGCTAACCGTTCGCAACACGACCGCGCTGCGTATACGCCAGCCTGCAGGTCAAACCGCTCTCCGCCGGAATCGTGATACAAACAGCGCCCCGGGGCCATCCGCGACCTGGTGCACCAGAAGACACTCACAACGAGTGTTTCCAACAATCGCCGGCATCTTCAACCTATCGGCCGCGCCATCGAAGCCGCCACGTGGTCCAGAACAAGGTAGGTGAGCGACGAGCTTTCCATCTCCTTTTAATCTATTGTCGCCTGTTCGTATCATTTTGATTCCCCAAGACGATAATCAGAATCCTCAATACAGTCCACTAATAAATAAACCCCATTTCTCTAAATAATATAAATTTTCAAAATCGTCTTATAAATTGGTTGGAATTTACCCACCAACGCCAATGATCCGCTTCCGGATCTGCGTATCCGTATCCGTGGCCTTTTACGCCTATATTCCGTATCCGTGGATCTTGACGCCAATAATCCGCATCCGGCTCTGCGTTTTCGTATCGGTGGCTCTTTACGCCTATAATACGTATCCGTGGATCTTGACGCCAATAATCCGCATCCGGATCTGCCTATCCGTATCCGTGGCTCTATACGCCTATAATCCGTATCCGTGTATCTTGAAGCCAATAATCCGCATCCGGATCTGCGTTTCCGTATCGGTGGCTCTTTACGCCTATAATCCGCATCCGGATCTGCCTATCCGTATCCGTGGCTCTATACGCCTATAATCCGTATCCGTGTATCTTGAAGCCAATAATCCGCATCCGGATCTGCGGATTTGTATCCGTGGCTCTCTACGCCTATGATCTGTATCCGGATCCGTATCCTTGGATCTTTACGTCTATGATCCGTATCCGTGGATCTTGAAGCCAATAATCCGCATCCGGATCGGCATATCCGTATCCGTGGCTCTTTACGCCTATAATCCGTATCCGTGGATCTTGACGCCAATAATCCGCATCCGGATCTGCGTTTCCGTATCGGTGGCTCTTTACGCCTACAATCCGTATCCGAGGATCTCGAAGCCAATAATCCGCATCCGGATCTGCGTATCCGTATCCGTGGATCTTGACGCCAATAATCCGCATCCGGATCTACGTTTCCGTATCGGCGGCACTTTACGCCTATAATCCGTATCCGTGGATCTTGACGCCAAGGATCCGCACCCGCATCGCGGATTCGTATCTAGGTATCCGTATCAGCGGATCTTGACGCCTATGATCCGTATCCGTATCCGCGGATCTTTACGCCAATGATCCGCTTCCGGATCTGCGTATCCGTATCCGTGGCCTTTTACGCCTATATTCCGTATCCGTGGATCTTGACGCCAATAATCCGCTTCCGGATCTGCGTTTCCGTATCGGTGGCTCTTTACGCCTATAATCCGTATCCGTGGATCTTGACGCCAATAATCCGCATCCGGATCTGCGTTTCCGTATCCGTGGCTCTTTACGCCTATAATCCGTATCCGTGGATCTTGACGCCAATAATCCGCATCCGGATCTGCGTATCCGTATCCGTGGCCCTTTACGCCTATAATCCGTATCCGTGGATCTTGACGCCCAGGATCCGCACTCGCATCGCGGATTCGTATCTAGGTATCCGTATCAGCGGATCTTGACGCCTATGATCCGTATCCGTATCCGCGGATCTTTACGCCAATGATCCGCTTCCGGATCTGCGTATCCGTATCCGTGGCCTTTTACGCCTATATTCCGTATCCGTGGATCTTGAGGCCAATAATCCGCATCCGGATCTGCGTTTTCGTATCGGTGGCTCTTTACGCCTATAATACGTATCCGTGGATCTTGACGCCAATAATCCGCATCCGGATCTGCCTATCCGTATCCGTGGCTCTATACGCCTATAATCCGTATCCGTGTATCTTGAAGCCAATAATCCGCATCCGGATCTGCGTTTCCGTATCGGTGGCTCTTTACGCCTATAATCCGCATCCGGATCTGCCTATCCGTATCCGTGGCTCTATACGCCTATAATCCGTATCCGTGTATCTTGAAGCCAATAATCCGCATCAGGATCTGCGGATTTGTATCCGTGGCTCTCTACGCCTATGATCTGTATCCGGATCCGTATCCTTGGATCTTTACGTCTATGATCCGTATCCGTGGATCTTGAAGCCAATAATCCGCATCCGGATCGGCATATCCGTATCCGTGGCTCTTTACGCCTATAATCCGTATCCGTGGATCTTGACGCCAATAATCCGCATCCGGATCTGCGTTTCCGTATCGGTGGCTCTTTACGCCTATAATCCGTATCCATGGATCTTGAAGCCAATAATCCGCATCCGGCTCTGCGTTTTCGTATCGGTGGCTCTTTACGCCTATAATACGTATCCGTGGATCTTGACGCCAATAATCCGCATCCGGATCTGCCTATCCGTATCCGTGGCTCTATACGCCTATAATCCGTATCCGTGTATCTTGAAGCCAATAATCCGCATCCGGATCTGCGTTTCCGTATCGGTGGCTCTTTACGCCTATAATCCGCATCCGGATCTGCCTATCCGTATCCGTGGCTCTATACGCCTATAATCCGTATCCGTGTATCTTGAAGCCAATAATCCGCATCCGGATCTGCGGATTTGTATCCGTGGCTCTCTACGCCTATGATCTGTATCCGGATCCGTATCCTCGGATCTTTACGTCTATGATCCGTATCCGTGGATCTTGAAGCCAATAATCCGCATCCGGATCGGCATATCCGTATCCGTGGCTCTTTACGCCTATAATCCGTATCCGTGGATCCTGACGCCAATAATCCGCATCCGGATCTGCGTTTCCGTATCGGTGGCTCTTTACGCCTATAATCCGTATCCGAGGATCTCGAAGCCAATAATCCGCATCCGGATCTGCGTATCCGTATCCGTAGATCTTGACGCCAATAATCCGCATCCGGATCTACGTTTCCGTATCGGCGGCACTTTACGCCTATAATCCGTATCCGTGGATCTTGACGCCAAGGATTCGCACCCGCATCGCGGATTCGTATCTAGGTATCCGTATCAGCGGATCTTGACGCCTATGATCCGTATCCGTATCCGCGGATCTTTACGCCAATGATCCGCTTCCGGATCTGCGTATCCGTATCCGTGGCCTTTTACGCCTATATTCCGTATCCGTGGATCTTGACGCCAATAATCCGCTTCCGGATCTGCGTTTCCGTATCGGTGGCTCTTAACGCCTATAATCCGTATCCGTGGATCTTGACGCCAATAATCCGCATCCGGATCTGCGTTTCCGTATCCGTGGCTCTTTACGCCTATAATCCGTATCCGTGGATCTTGACGCCAATAATCCGCATCCGGATCTGCGTATCCGTATCCGTGGCCCTTTACGCCTATAATCCGTATCCGTGGATCTTGACGCCCAGGATCCGCACTCGCATCGCGGATTCGTATCTAGGTATCCGTATCAGCGGATCTTGACGCCTATGATCCGTATCCGTATCCGCGGATCTTTACGCCAATGATCCGCTTCCGGATCTGCGTATCCGTATCCGTGGCCTTTTACGCCTATATTCCGTATCCGTGGATCTTGACGCCAATAATCCGCATCCGGATCTGCGTTTTCGTATCGGTGGCTCTTTACGCCTATAATACGTATCCGTGGATCTTGACGCCAATAATCCGCATCCGGATCTGCGTTTCCGTATCGGTGGCTCTTTACGCCTATAATCCGCATCCGGATCTGCCTATCCGTATCCGTGGCTCTATACGCCTATAATCCGTATCCGTGTATCTTGAAGCCAATAATCCGCATCAGGATCTGCGGATTTGTATCCGTGGCTCTCTACGCCTATGATCTGTATCCGGATCCGTATCCTTGGATCTTTACGTCTATGATCCGTATCCGTGGATCTTGAAGCCAATAATCCGCATCCGGATCTGCGTATCCGTATCCGTGGCTCTTTACGCCTATAATCCGTATCCGTGGATCTTGACGCCAATAATCCGCATCCGGATCTGCGTTTCCGTATCGGTGGCTCTTTACGCCTATAATCCGTATCCATGGATCTTGAAGCCAATAATCCGCATCCGGATCTTCGTATCCGTATCCGTGGCTCTTTACGCCTACAATCCGTATCCGTGGATCTTGAAGCCAATGATCCGCATCCGGATCTGCGGATTTGTATCCGTGGCTCTCTACGCCTATGATCCGTATCCGGATCTGCGGATTTGTATCCGTGGCTCTCTACGCCTATGATCTGTATCCGGATCCGTATCCTTGGATCTTTACGTCTATGATCCGTATCCGTGGATCTTGAAGCCAATAATCCGCATCCGGATCTGCGTTTCCGTATCGGTGGCTCTTTACGCCTATAATACGTATCCGTGGTAGTTGACGCCAATAATCCGCATCCGGATCTGCGTTTCCGTATCGGTGGCTCTTTACGCCTATAATCCGCATCCGGATCTGCCTATCCGTATCCGTGGCTCTATACGCCTATAATCCGTATCCGTGTATCTTGAAGCCAATAATCCGCATCCGGATCTGCGGATTTGTATCCGTGGCTCTCTACGCCTATGATCTGTATCCGGATCCGTATCCTTGGATCTTTACGTCTATGATCCGTATCCGTGGATCTTGAAGCCAATAATCCGCATCCGGATCGGCATATCCGTATCCGTGGCTCTTTACGCCTATAATCCGTATCCGTGGATCTTGACGCCAATAATCCGCATCCGGATCTGCGTTTCCGTATCGGTGGCTCTTTACGCCTACAATCCGTATCCGAGGATCTCGAAGCCAATAATCCGCATCCGGATCTGCGTATCCGTATCCGTGGATCTTGACGCCAATAATCCGCATCCGGATCTACGTTTCTGTATCGGCGGCACTTTACGCCTATAATCCGTATCCGTGGATCTTGACGCCAAGGATCCGCACCCGCATCGCGGATTCGTATCTAGGTATCCGTATCAGCGGATCTTGACGCCTATGATCCGTATCCGTATCCGCGGATCTTTACGCCAATGATCCGCTTCCGGATCTGCGTATCCGTATCCGTGGCCTTTTACGCCTATATTCCGTATCCGTGGATCTTGACGCCAATAATCCGCTTCCGGATCTGCGTTTCCGTATCGGTGGCTCTTAACGCCTATAATCCGTATCCGTGGATCTTGACGCCAATAATCCGCATCCGGATCTGCGTTTCCGTATCCGTGGCTCTTTACGCCTATAATCCGTATCCGTGGATCTTGACGCCAATAATCCGCATCCGGATCTGCGTATCCGTATCCGTGGCCCTTTACGCCTATAATCCGTATCCGTGGATCTTGACGCCCAGGATCCGCACTCGCATCGCGGATTCGTATCTAGGTATCCGTATCAGCGGATCTTGACGCCTATGATCCGTATCCGTATCCGCGGATCTTTACGCCAATGATCCGCTTCCGGATCTGCGTATCCGTATCCGTGGCCTTTTACGCCTATATTCCGTATCCGTGGATCTTGAGGCCAATAATCCGCATCCGGATCTGCGTTTTCGTATCGGTGGCTCTTTACGCCTATAATACGTATCCGTGGATCTTGACGCCAATAATCCGCATCCGGATCTGCGTTTCCGTATCGGTGGCTCTTTACGCCTATAATCCGCATCCGGATCTGCCTATCCGTATCCGTGGCTCTATACGCCTATAATCCGTATCCGTGTATCTTGAAGCCAATAATCCGCATCAGGATCTGCGGATTTGTATCCGTGGCTCTCTACGCCTATGATCTGTATCCGGATCCGTATCCTTGGATCTTTACGTCTATGATCCGTATCCGTGGATCTTGAAGCCAATAATCCGCATCCGGATCGGCATATCCGTATCCGTGGCTCTTTACGCCTATAATCCGTATCCGTGGATCTTGACGCCAATAATCCGCATCCGGATCTGCGTTTCCGTATCGGTGGCTCTTTACGCCTATAATCCGTATCCATGGATCTTGAAGCCAATAATCCGCATCCGGCTCTGCGTTTTCGTATCGGTGGCTCTTTACGCCTATAATACGTATCCGTGGATCTTGACGCCAATAATCCGCATCCGGATCTGCCTATCCGTATCCGTGGCTCTATACGCCTATAATCCGTATCCGTGTATCTTGAAGCCAATAATCCGCATCCGGATCTGCGTTTCCGTATCGGTGGCTCTTTACGCCTATAATCCGCATCCGGATCTGCCTATCCGTATCCGTGGCTCTATACGCCTATAATCCGTATCCGTGTATCTTGAAGCCAATAATCCGCATCCGGATCTGCGGATTTGTATCCGTGGCTCTCTACGCCTATGATCTGTATCCGGATCCGTATCCTCGGATCTTTACGTCTATGATCCGTATCCGTGGATCTTGAAGCCAATAATCCGCATCCGGATCGGCATATCCGTATCCGTGGCTCTTTACGCCTATAATCCGTATCCGTGGATCTTGACGCCAATAATCCGCATCCGGATCTGCGTTTCCGTATCGGTGGCTCTTTACGCCTATAATCCGTATCCGAGGATCTCGAAGCCAATAATCCGCATCCGGATCTGCGTATCCGTATCCGTAGATCTTGACGCCAATAATCCGCATCCGGATCTACGTTTCCGTATCGGCGGCACTTTACGCCTATAATCCGTATCCGTGGATCTTGACGCCAAGGATCCGCACCCGCATCGCGGATTCGTATCTAGGTATCCGTATCAGCGGATCTTGACGCCTATGATCCGTATCCGTATCCGCGGATCTTTACGCCAATGATCCGCTTCCGGATCTGCGTATCCGTATCCGTGGCCTTTTACGCCTATATTCCGTATCCGTGGATCTTGACGCCAATAATCCGCTTCCGGATCTGCGTTTCCGTATCGGTGGCTCTTAACGCCTATAATCCGTATCCGTGGATCTTGACGCCAATAATCCGCATCCGGATCTGCGTTTCCGTATCCGTGGCTCTTTACGCCTATAATCCGTATCCGTGGATCTTGACGCCAATAATCCGCATCCGGATCTGCGTATCCGTATCCGTGGCCCTTTACGCCTATAATCCGTATCCGTGGATCTTGACGCCCAGGATCCGCACTCGCATCGCGGATTCGTATCTAGGTATCCGTATCAGCGGATCTTGACGCCTATGATCCGTATCCGTATCCGCGGATCTTTACGCCAATGATCCGCTTCCGGATCTGCGTATCCGTATCCGTGGCCTTTTACGCCTATATTCCGTATCCGTGGATCTTGACGCCAATAATCCGCATCCGGATCTGCGTTTTCGTATCGGTGGCTCTTTACGCCTATAATACGTATCCGTGGATCTTGACGCCAATAATCCGCATCCGGATCTGCGTTTCCGTATCGGTGGCTCTATACGCCTATAATCCGTATCCGTGTATCTTGAAGCCAATAATCCGCATCCGGATCTGCGTATCCGTATCCGTGGCTCTTTACGCCTATGATCCGTATCCATGGATCTTGACGCCAAGGATCCGCACCCGCATCGCGGATTCGTATCTAGGTATCCGTATCAGCGGATCTTGACGCCTATGATCCGTATCCGTATCCGCGGATCTTTACGCCTATAATCCGTATCCGTGGATCTTGACGCCCAGGATCCGCACTCGCATCGCGGATTCGTATCTAGGTATCCGTATCAGCGGATCTTGACGCCTATGATCCGTATCCGTATCCGCGGATCTTTACGCCAATGATCCGCTTCCGGATCTGCGTATCCGTATCCGTGGCCTTTTACGCCTATATTCCGTATCCGTGGATCTTGACGCCAATAATCCGCATCCGGATCTGCGTTTTCGTATCGGTGGCTCTTTACGCCTATAATACGTATCCGTGGATCTTGACGCCAATAATCCGCATCCGGATCTGCCTATCCGTATCCGTGGCTCTATACGCCTATAATCCGTATCCGTGTATCTTGAAGCCAATAATCCGCATCCGGATCTGCGTTTCCGTATCGGTGGCTCTTTACGCCTATAATCCGCATCCGGATCTGCCTATCCGTATCCGTGGCTCTATACGCCTATAATCCGTATCCGTGTATCTTGAAGCCAATAATCCGCATCAGGATCTGCGGATTTGTATCCGTGGCTCTCTACGCCTATGATCTGTATCCGGATCCGTATCCTTGGATCTTTACGTCTATGATCCGTATCCGTGGATCTTGAAGCCAATAATCCGCATCCGGATCGGCATATCCGTATCCGTGGCTCTTTACGCCTATAATCCGTATCCGTGGATCTTGACGCCAATAATCCGCATCCGGATCTGCGTTTCCGTATCGGTGGCTCTTTACGCCTATAATCCGTATCCATGGATCTTGAAGCCAATAATCCGCATCCGGATCTTCGTATCCGTATCCGTGGCTCTTTACGCCTACAATCCGTATCCGTGGATCTTGAAGCCAATGATCCGCATCCGGATCTGCGGATTTGTATCCGTGGCTCTCTACGCCTATGATCCGTATCCGGATCTGCGGATTTGTATCCGTGGCTCTCTACGCCTATGATCTGTATCCGGATCCGTATCCTTGGATCTTTACGTCTATGATCCGTATCCGTGGATCTTGAAGCCAATAATCCGCATCCGGATCTGCGTTTCCGTATCGGTGGCTCTTTACGCCTATAATACGTATCCGTGGTAGTTGACGCCAATAATCCGCATCCGGATCTGCGTTTCCGTATCGGTGGCTCTATACGCCTATAATCCGTATCCGTGTATCTTGAAGCCAATAATCCGCATCCGGATCTGCGTATCCGTATCCGTGGCTCTTTACGCCTATGATCCGTATCCATGGATCTTGACGCCAAGGATCCGCACCCGCATCGCGGATTCGTATCTAGGTATCCGTATCAGCGGATCTTGACGCCTATGATCCGTATCCGTATCCGCGGATCTTTACGCCAATGATCCGCTTCCGGATCTGCGTATCCGTATCCGTGGCCTTTTACGCCTATATTCCGTATCCGTGGATCTTGACGCCAATAATCCGCTTCCGGATCTGTGTTTCCGTATCGGTGGCTCTTAACGCCTACAATCCGAATCCGAGGATCTCGAAGCCAATAATCCGCATCCGGATCTGCGTATCCGTATCCGTGGATCTTGACGCCAATAATCCGCATCCGGATCTACGTTTCCGTATCGGCGGCTCTTTACGCCTATAATCCGTATCCGTGGATCTTGACGCCAAGGATCCGCACCCGCATCGCGGATTCGTATCTAGGTATCCGTATCAGCGGATCTTGACGCCTATGATCCGTATCCGTATCCGCGGATCTTTACGCCAATGATCCGCTTCCGGATCTGCGTATCCGTATCCGTGGATCTTGACGCCAATAATCCGCTTCCGGATCTGCGTTTCCGTATCGGTGGCTCTTAACGCCTATAATCCGTATCCGTCGATCTTGACGCCAATAATCCGCATCCGGATCTGCGTTTCCGTATCCGTGGCTCTTTACGCCTATAATCCGTATCCGTGGATCTTGACGCCAATAATCCGCATCCGGATCTGCGTATCCGTATCCGTGGCCCTTTACGCCTATAATCCGTATCCGCGGATCTTGACGCCCAGGATCCGCACTCGCATCGCGGATTCGTATCTAGGTATCCGTATCAGCGGATCTTGACGCCTATGATCCGTATCCGTATCCGCGGATCTTTACGCCTGGTGACGCCATCTCGTAACCGTGCTTGTAACTTTTCTACTCATCAATCGATCCTTTCGTATGACGTAGATCATAGGAACAGGCGACGATATATGCCCATCCCTTTCCCTCCTTTAATTGCGCTCGCCTGCCAAATCGGCGAGGCGAGAGTCAAGTTCTCATAGACTTCCGTCGTGTGTGGTCACATCGCGCCGCACCGTACGTTTACCGCACCGCGCTGCGCTGGTATCTACTGATCACGCGCCGCGTCGGATATCCCGCTATCGCAAACCGCAAAATAAAGACACTCCACGAAAAGACAGCTAACCGTTCGCAACACGACCGCGCTGCGTATACGCCAGCCTGCAGGTCAAACCGCTCTCCGCCGGAATCGTGATACAAACAGCGCCCCGGGGCCATCCGCGACCTGGTGCACCAGAAGACACTCACAACGAGTGTTTCCATCAATCGCATCAATCTTCAACCTATCGGCCGCGCCATCGAAGCCGCCACGTGGTCCAGAACAAGGTAGGTGAGCGACGAGCTTTCCATCTCCTTTTAATCTATTGTCGCCTGTTCGTATCATTTTGATTCCCCAAGACGATAATCAGAATCCTCAATACAGTCCACTAATAAATAAACCCCATTTCTCTAAATAATATAAATTTTCAAAATCGTCTTATAAATTGGTTGGAATTTACCCACCATATTTTTGGTCCATTTCGAGCGGATTTACATCTGTGTTCTATTGAAATTGGAGTCACCATAACTTATCCCGCAAGAGAAGGATTCATAATCCATATTCGCCCCATATAACGCGTAGGTATCTTCTAAAAGTACCTACCCAGGAGGTTACTAGTACATAGCTAGACCCCCCTATTCCATTACATACCCATTACGTGGTTACTCCCGCAGGTAATATACTCAAAGTAGCTACCTACGTACATACATAATCGTAATAAAACTATCATAGTTGTCTAGAAACTTCCATATTTCAAACAACTTTTAGTATTACCCCCAACATTATAAAAAAGTTTCTGCTTATATAGGAAAAAATCACCGCATAACCGCTGCCGCTTACCTTACATAATATTAACATATCATAATTATCTACTTTAAAATTAAAGTAGGAACGTTAGATAATTAGTTTGTTAGGTGTAGGTACATACATATACAAGCTAAAACATGTCGAAAGATCAGGAACTTTCCATTCTGGAAGCAAAACACAACTTATTATTCGAGCGTATTCAAGAAATATACGAGCGTTCACAGACAGCAAACGCTTCCGAAGATAATAAGAAAGCGTTTCTAAGTTATTGCTTAACTGTGGATAGTATTAGAACAGATTTCCAACGCTTGCTTGATATCTATAACGCGAAGTTGCTGGCTATAGATCCCGACGCAAAGCCGAATTTCCAGTCATATTCATCTTTCGAAGATTTATATTGTACTAGCTGTTGCCCGCGGCTTCGCCCGCGTGAAGATCGGTAACTGTCCCACTGGATAATAGTGTCCTCCATGTTAATCCAGGTTATAAACTATCTATGTGCCACATTTCATAATCATCTCAATTATTATTATCACAATCACCATCACTATCACAACCGCCATCATTATCACAATCACCATCACTATAACTATCACAATCACCATCACAATCCCCATCACCATCACAATCACAGTCACCATCATTATCACCAATTATCATCATTAACACAACCACCATAATTACCAAAATCATTATCACAATCACCATCACAATCACCATCACAATCACCATCACAATCACCATAACAATCACAATCACCATCACTATCACAATCACAATCACCATCACAATCCCCATCACTATCACAATCACTATTACAATCACCATACCCATCACAATCACCATCAAAATAACTATCACAATCACCATCATCATTATCACAATAATTATCATCGTAATCACAGTCATTATCACACTCACCATCACCATCACTATCACAATCACCATCACAATCACCATCACAATCACCATCACAATCACCATCACAATCACCATCACAATCACCATCACAATCACCATCACAATCACCATCGCAATCACAATCACCATCACAATTACCATCACTATCACCATCACAATTACCATCACAATCACCATCACAATCACCATCGCTATCACCATCACAATCACCACCACTCTCACAATAACTATCACAATCATCATCACCATCACAATCACCATCAAAATCAGTATCACAATCACCATCATCGTTCATCGTTATCACAATCATTATCATCGTAATCACAATCGCTATCATCATTATCACAATCACTATCATCGTTATCACAACCATTATCATCGTATTCACAATTATCATCATCATAATCTCCATCCTCGTCATGACTATCACTATAATCTTAATCACAATCACCATGATCACAATCGCCATCACTATCTCAACCACAATCATTATCACAATCACCATCATTATCACAATCACCAACACTATCACAATCAAAGTCACAATCATTATCACCATCAAAATCACTACCCTCGTTATCACAATCAATATCATAGTAATCATAATAATCTACATCATTATTACAATCACCATTACTGTCACAATCACAATCACAATCACCATCACCATCGCTATCACCATCACAATCACTGCCAATTTCACAATCACCATCACAATCACCATCACCATCACAATCACCATCAACATCACTATCACAATCAACATCATCGTTATCACAATCATTATCATCTTAATCACAATCATCATCATCTTAATCACAATCATCATCATCACAATCTCCGTCCTCGTTATCACAAACATCGCTATCACCATCACAATCACCGACACTATCACAATCACCGTCATTGTCACAATCACCATTACAATCACAATCACTATCACAATCACCATCATCGTTATCACACTTATTATCATTGTAATCACAATCATTATCATCGTTATCACAATCATCATTATCACAATCATCATCATCGTAATCACAATCATTATCATCGTAATCAAAATCATCATCATCACAATCATCGTCATCATTATCACAATCATCATCATCGTAATCACAATCATTATCATCTGGATCTCAAAATAAATGCCATTTTTGTCATCAGCACCCCTGATAATCTCGGTATCGACACCCATATTGATTTTTAGACATTTCAACCCCATCGCACCCCAACAGGGAATGGTAGTATTTCAGGTCTGCCACATTAAATCTTAAAATCGTTGTTTTTGTAATACACCTGACCCAATTCACCATAAAAACAATACCTAAGTTGAATTTCAGGTTTTGTTACCCCATTTCTCCCTTTAGGGGTTGAATTCTGAAAAAAAAAAACTGAAACACAAACTTTAACTCATTTATCGATAGGAGTACTCCTGTTAAGTTTCGAAGAAAGTAGTCTAACTAATCTTATTTCCCCACGTAATCTTTGGACTCCCATTCCAACCCCTAAGGGGGTGAATTTAGAAAAATCCTTTCTTAGTGCACCCCTAAACCTCATAAAGAATCTTTGTGCCAAATTTGGAATCTCTAGACTCAGCGGTTTGGGCTGTGCATTGATTTTTATACTTTGCCACCCCATTTCCCCCTCTTAGGGGTTGAATTCTGAAAAAACCTGAAACCCGTTTCTACTCAGTTATCAATAGGAGCACTCCTGCGAAGTTTCGAATAAAATATTCTAACTAATCTTGTTTTACCCATACAAACTTTGGATTCCCGTTTAACCCCTTTAGGGGATGAATTTTGAAAAATCTTTTCTTAGTGCACCCCTAGACCACATAAGGAACCTACTTGCCAAATTTGGAATCTGTAGACCCAGCGGTTTGGGCTGTGCGTTGATAGATGAGTCAGTCAGTCAGTCAGTCAGTCAATCAGTCAGTCAGTCAGTTTCTTCTTTTATATATTTAGATTATCAAGCGTAAACAATCACAGCTTGAAGGTAGAAGTAATTCTCATGCGCAGGCGTCGCCGGCGCGGTCTCCGCGACTACCTCCAATCGAGCTTATGTCTTTCGACGGCGATATACGGAACTGGCCGCTATTTTACGCTAGCTTCAGGTCAATAGTGCACGACAATGACTCGTTGACGGATGCAGACAGGTTATACTATTTGATAGGCAAGCTGTCACCGAAAGCGCAGTCAATATTGGCGGGAATTACACCCAGTGCTGAAAATTATCAGCTGATATTTCAGTCGCTTGTGGACAGATACCAAGACACCCGCGTACTCGCATCCACATACTTTGACCAAGCTTTGAGTCTTAGATTGTCCGGTCAGGCTTCTGCTTCCAACTTCCAGCTGATTATTGATAATTTCATAGAGGATGAATCACATAAACCGGTTCGGGTTGTTACGTCAACGCGACCGATTCTGAGCGCCGGTACTATTACTACACCGCCCGCCTCGCAATCTGAAGTGGCTTTGTGTGCGACGTCCATTGCGTGTGCACGCAATTGTCACGAAAGCGCTTGCCCCGTTCGGCGCGATGCTAACCAGCAACGTATGTCGTCGACGACTGTATTGTTTTCAACCGCGCAAGTTATCGTTTACGATACTGTTCGTAATGAGCCGCACGTGGTAAGGTGCCTCATTAACATACATAACATTTCTCCCGCTATTGAGTCGGTATTGGGGTATGTGATTATGGGTACTGTACCTACGTCACTTACTCCTAAAGATACCATGTCTTGTTTTGTTGTTCTTCATGATAACAATATTGATCCTCTTCTCAAGCGATTTTGGGAGCTTGAGGAGGTCTCCGCACCGCCTTCACAGATCCGCAAGGAACTCGAATGTGAGGAACATTTCTGCGCAACCACAGTTCGTGATGACACCGGCAGATATGTAGTGGCGCTGCCCTTTAGTGGCAATCCGTATTTGTTAGGCGACTCCTACGCCGCCGCACTGAGACGTTTTCATTGTTTAGAACGCAAACTTGACGCTTCGCTCAAATTACGAGGCGCTTACAATGACGTCATCCGCGACTACCTAGATAATTCTCCCGCGTATTACATCCCGCATCACGGCGTAGTTCGCGAAGATAAAGTTTCTACTAAACTTCGCGTGGTTCTAGATTCCTGTTGTAAAACTACGTCGGGTCAGTCTATCAACGACATTTTGCATGCCGGCCCTAATTTACAGGGTGACTTATTTAATATCATTATCTTAATAAAGTTTCGTCTTTTCAAAGTCGCGCTGTCAGCTGACTGCTGTCAGATGTTTCATAATATCGGCGTTCGTGAATCTGACCGTAGGTTTCAAAGGATATTATATCGCTTTGACAGCGGTGAACCTTTATCCGTATACCAGTTTAACAGAGTTTGTTTTGGACTCAAGTCCAGCCCATATCACGCATTACGCGTTGTCCGCAAGTTGATAGCCGATGAAGGCGACAACTCCCCCCGCGCTGCCACGGTTCGCAACGACAGTGGCAGCTATATAGTGAAGTTATACGTTTGTGGTGACTCACATTCGCTAGGCAGTTCATACGCTGCTGCAATCAAGTTACGCGGCGCCCATCATGACGTCACGCGTGCTTGCATAAAACAAGTATTGTACTTATTCCCCGCTGCAGCAGCTGTTGCCACCCCCGCTTTATATATGGATGACATCGCCTGTCGTGTCACATCCACCCCGCAAGTGATTTCGCTTTGTGAAGAGCTTACTCAGTTCTTCAAGCGAGTCCAGTTTGATCTGGTCAAGTGGACGAGCAACTGTAAAAAGGTTCTCGCATACTTGCCTGATTCTTATAAGGCTTCTCCAGACATTGAGTTTGAGAAGTCCGTACCGCAGAAGGTCCTCGGTTTACGCTGGGACAAATCTCGCGATAGTTTCCTTTTTGACGTCGCACCACCTGATGACGAGCGCACCAAGCGCACTACGCTGTCCACTGCGGCTAGACGATTGGGCTTACTGGATTCTGTGGCTCCCACAATTTTGTACGCCAAGCTCTTGAATAAAGAGCTTCGGCTATCAAAGTGTGAGTGGGATGACGCACCTCCCGACCATCTTATCACCGCTTGGAGGCAATTGTGTATTGAGCCCTCTGCGCTCAATCAAATTGCCATAAAACGTCATCTTAGGTTGGTCGACGGATGTACTGCCGATTTAATAGGATTCGCTGACGCCAGCGAACGCGCTTACGGCGGAGAGTATTTGCAAGTCCATATTGGTTCGAACTTCTCTGTGCAGCTAGTTTGTGTCAAGTCCAAGGTCTCGCCGGTCAAACCTATTTCGGTTGCGAGACTGGAGTTGTGCGCGGCCCCTCTGCTGTCTCGGTTGCCATGCATGGTTCCAGACACAGTTTAACCCCACTACCCCATCAATAAAATATACGCATTTTCCGACTAAAAGGTAGCGCTCGCCTGGCTTTACTTCTCTCCGCACCGTTGGCAGACTTTAGTCGCCAATCGTTTTATTAAATTAACTATACTCTCCTTCATATTCATTAGTTGGAAGTTTATTCCGCCCGCTCCACCACATTTAAGTGGACCATGGAGAAGCGTGGTCGAGGCCATGGGTCAGGAGATCCTCTACTACGAAGAGCTTTACTCGCTTCTGCTCACAGCACTGAGTAGGGACCCTGTCGATCCGTCAGCGTTACACCCTGCGCATTCCCTGAACACAGCGTCATTGCCGTCACTGCCCGCTCCTAAAACAGACTCGTCTAGCCTGTTTCAGAAACATACTCTGCTAGAGAGGTTCGTTCGGTCGTTCTGGCGACGCCTGCGTTCGGATAATTCTCCGCCGCTTACATGGCCCTTAGCCATCATAGAGATATGGCACACATATAAAACCGGTACAACCCGCGTTGTTACTGTCAAACCCGCGAAGGGTAGCTACGTGCGCCCTGTTGTGCGTCTCTATCCGCTACCGACTCTGTGAGAGCTAGCCTTAAGTTAGATCTCTCTTAGTTTAGGTATAATTTAGTTATTAGCTTTCATTATAAGTGTTCCGCTTTAGTTTATTTAAAATTAATTTAATCATAACGCAGTATTAGTTTATGGATAGGTTGTGCGGTGGTGTACCTAACATAGCTTATCTTATTTGTTTCCCTTTTCTTCTAAAGGTAACCCTTTAACCCCGGGGGGAAATGGTGACGCCATCTCGTAACCGTGCTTGTAACTTTTCTACTCATCAATCGATCCTTTCGTATGACGTAGATCATAGGAACAGGCGACGATATATGCCCATCCCTTTCCCTCCTTTAATTGCGCTCGCCTGCCAAATCGGCGAGGCGAGAGTCAAGTTCTCATAGACTTCCGTCGTGTGTGGTCACATCGCGCCGCACCGTACGTTTACCGCACCGCGCTGCGCTGGTATCTACTGATCACGCGCCGCGTCGGATATCCCGCTATCGCAAACCGCAAAATAAAGACACTCCACGAAAAGACAGCTAACCGTTCGCAACACGACCGCGCTGCGTATACGCCAGCCTGCAGGTCAAACCGCTCTCCGCCGGAATCGTGATACAAACAGCGCCCCGGGGCCATCCGCGACCTGGTGCACCAGAAGACACTCACAACGAGTGTTTCCAACAATCGCCGGCATCTTCAACCTATCGGCCGCGCCATCGAAGCCGCCACGTGGTCCAGAACAAGGTAGGTGAGCGACGAGCTTTCCATCTCCTTTTAATCTATTGTCGCCTGTTCGTATCATTTTGATTCCCCAAGACGATAATCAGAATCCTCAATACAGTCCACTAATAAATAAACCCCATTTCTCTAAATAATATAAATTTTCAAAATCGTCTTATAAATTGGTTGGAATTTACCCACCAACGCCAATGATCCGCTTCCGGATCTGCGTATCCGTATCCGTGGCCTTTTACGCCTATATTCCGTATCCGTGGATCTTGACGCCAATAATCCGCATCCGGCTCTGCGTTTTCGTATCGGTGGCTCTTTACGCCTATAATACGTATCCGTGGATCTTGACGCCAATAATCCGCATCCGGATCTGCCTATCCGTATCCGTGGCTCTATACGCCTATAATCCGTATCCGTGTATCTTGAAGCCAATAATCCGCATCCGGATCTGCGTTTCCGTATCGGTGGCTCTTTACGCCTATAATCCGCATCCGGATCTGCCTATCCGTATCCGTGGCTCTATACGCCTATAATCCGTATCCGTGTATCTTGAAGCCAATAATCCGCATCCGGATCTGCGGATTTGTATCCGTGGCTCTCTACGCCTATGATCTGTATCCGGATCCGTATCCTTGGATCTTTACGTCTATGATCCGTATCCGTGGATCTTGAAGCCAATAATCCGCATCCGGATCGGCATATCCGTATCCGTGGCTCTTTACGCCTATAATCCGTATCCGTGGATCTTGACGCCAATAATCCGCATCCGGATCTGCGTTTCCGTATCGGTGGCTCTTTACGCCTACAATCCGTATCCGAGGATCTCGAAGCCAATAATCCGCATCCGGATCTGCGTATCCGTATCCGTGGATCTTGACGCCAATAATCCGCATCCGGATCTACGTTTCCGTATCGGCGGCACTTTACGCCTATAATCCGTATCCGTGGATCTTGACGCCAAGGATCCGCACCCGCATCGCGGATTCGTATCTAGGTATCCGTATCAGCGGATCTTGACGCCTATGATCCGTATCCGTATCCGCGGATCTTTACGCCAATGATCCGCTTCCGGATCTGCGTATCCGTATCCGTGGCCTTTTACGCCTATATTCCGTATCCGTGGATCTTGACGCCAATAATCCGCTTCCGGATCTGCGTTTCCGTATCGGTGGCTCTTAACGCCTATAATCCGTATCCGTGGATCTTGACGCCAATAATCCGCATCCGGATCTGCGTTTCCGTATCCGTGGCTCTTTACGCCTATAATCCGTATCCGTGGATCTTGACGCCAATAATCCGCATCCGGATCTGCGTATCCGTATCCGTGGCCCTTTACGCCTATAATCCGTATCCGTGGATCTTGACGCCCAGGATCCGCACTCGCATCGCGGATTCGTATCTAGGTATCCGTATCAGCGGATCTTGACGCCTATGATCCGTATCCGTATCCGCGGATCTTTACGCCAATGATCCGCTTCCGGATCTGCGTATCCGTATCCGTGGCCTTTTACGCCTATATTCCGTATCCGTGGATCTTGAGGCCAATAATCCGCATCCGGATCTGCGTTTTCGTATCGGTGGCTCTTTACGCCTATAATACGTATCCGTGGATCTTGACGCCAATAATCCGCATCCGGATCTGCCTATCCGTATCCGTGGCTCTATACGCCTATAATCCGTATCCGTGTATCTTGAAGCCAATAATCCGCATCCGGATCTGCGTTTCCGTATCGGTGGCTCTTTACGCCTATAATCCGCATCCGGATCTGCCTATCCGTATCCGTGGCTCTATACGCCTATAATCCGTATCCGTGTATCTTGAAGCCAATAATCCGCATCAGGATCTGCGGATTTGTATCCGTGGCTCTCTACGCCTATGATCTGTATCCGGATCCGTATCCTTGGATCTTTACGTCTATGATCCGTATCCGTGGATCTTGAAGCCAATAATCCGCATCCGGATCGGCATATCCGTATCCGTGGCTCTTTACGCCTATAATCCGTATCCGTGGATCTTGACGCCAATAATCCGCATCCGGATCTGCGTTTCCGTATCGGTGGCTCTTTACGCCTATAATCCGTATCCATGGATCTTGAAGCCAATAATCCGCATCCGGCTCTGCGTTTTCGTATCGGTGGCTCTTTACGCCTATAATACGTATCCGTGGATCTTGACGCCAATAATCCGCATCCGGATCTGCGTTTCCGTATCGGTGGCTCTTTACGCCTATAATCCGCATCCGGATCTGCCTATCCGTATCCGTGGCTCTATACGCCTATAATCCGTATCCGTGTATCTTGAAGCCAATAATCCGCATCAGGATCTGCGGATTTGTATCCGTGGCTCTCTACGCCTATGATCTGTATCCGGATCCGTATCCTTGGATCTTTACGTCTATGATCCGTATCCGTGGATCTTGAAGCCAATAATCCGCATCCGGATCGGCATATCCGTATCCGTGGCTCTTTACGCCTATAATCCGTATCCGTGGATCTTGACGCCAATAATCCGCATCCGGATCTGCGTTTCCGTATCGGTGGCTCTTTACGCCTATAATCCGTATCCATGGATCTTGAAGCCAATAATCCGCATCCGGCTCTGCGTTTTCGTATCGGTGGCTCTTTACGCCTATAATACGTATCCGTGGATCTTGACGCCAATAATCCGCATCCGGATCTGCCTATCCGTATCCGTGGCTCTATACGCCTATAATCCGTATCCGTGTATCTTGAAGCCAATAATCCGCATCCGGATCTGCGTTTCCGTATCGGTGGCTCTTTACGCCTATAATCCGCATCCGGATCTGCCTATCCGTATCCGTGGCTCTATACGCCTATAATCCGTATCCGTGTATCTTGAAGCCAATAATCCGCATCCGGATCTGCGGATTTGTATCCGTGGCTCTCTACGCCTATGATCTGTATCCGGATCCGTATCCTCGGATCTTTACGTCTATGATCCGTATCCGTGGATCTTGAAGCCAATAATCCGCATCCGGATCGGCATATCCGTATCCGTGGCTCTTTACGCCTATAATCCGTATCCGTGGATCTTGACGCCAATAATCCGCATCCGGATCTGCGTTTCCGTATCGGTGGCTCTTTACGCCTATAATCCGTATCCGAGGATCTCGAAGCCAATAATCCGCATCCGGATCTGCGTATCCGTATCCGTAGATCTTGACGCCAATAATCCGCATCCGGATCTACGTTTCCGTATCGGCGGCACTTTACGCCTATAATCCGTATCCGTGGATCTTGACGCCAAGGATCCGCACCCGCATCGCGGATTCGTATCTAGGTATCCGTATCAGCGGATCTTGACGCCTATGATCCGTATCCGTATCCGCGGATCTTTACGCCAATGATCCGCTTCCGGATCTGCGTATCCGTATCCGTGGCCTTTTACGCCTATATTCCGTATCCGTGGATCTTGACGCCAATAATCCGCTTCCGGATCTGCGTTTCCGTATCGGTGGCTCTTAACGCCTATAATCCGTATCCGTGGATCTTGACGCCAATAATCCGCATCCGGATCTGCGTTTCCGTATCCGTGGCTCTTTACGCCTATAATCCGTATCCGTGGATCTTGACGCCAATAATCCGCATCCGGATCTGCGTATCCGTATCCGTGGCCCTTTACGCCTATAATCCGTATCCGTGGATCTTGACGCCCAGGATCCGCACTCGCATCGCGGATTCGTATCTAGGTATCCGTATCAGCGGATCTTGACGCCTATGATCCGTATCCGTATCCGCGGATCTTTACGCCAATGATCCGCTTCCGGATCTGCGTATCCGTATCCGTGGCCTTTTACGCCTATATTCCGTATCCGTGGATCTTGACGCCAATAATCCGCATCCGGATCTGCGTTTTCGTATCGGTGGCTCTTTACGCCTATAATACGTATCCGTGGATCTTGACGCCAATAATCCGCATCCGGATCTGCCTATCCGTATCCGTGGCTCTATACGCCTATAATCCGTATCCGTGTATCTTGAAGCCAATAATCCGCATCCGGATCTGCGTTTCCGTATCGGTGGCTCTTTACGCCTATAATCCGCATCCGGATCTGCCTATCCGTATCCGTGGCTCTATACGCCTATAATCCGTATCCGTGTATCTTGAAGCCAATAATCCGCATCAGGATCTGCGGATTTGTATCCGTGGCTCTCTACGCCTATGATCTGTATCCGGATCCGTATCCTTGGATCTTTACGTCTATGATCCGTATCCGTGGATCTTGAAGCCAATAATCCGCATCCGGATCGACATATCCGTATCCGTGGCTCTTTACGCCTATAATCCGTATCCGTGGATCTTGACGCCAATAATCCGCATCCGGATCTGCGTTTCCGTATCGGTGGCTCTTTACGCCTATAATCCGTATCCATGGATCTTGAAGCCAATAATCCGCATCCGGATCTTCGTATCCGTATCCGTGGCTCTTTACGCCTACAATCCGTATCCGTGGATCTTGAAGCCAATGATCCGCATCCGGATCTGCGGATTTGTATCCGTGGCTCTCTACGCCTATGATCCGTATCCGGATCTGCGGATTTGTATCCGTGGCTCTCTACGCCTATGATCTGTATCCGGATCCGTATCCTTGGATCTTTACGTCTATGATCCGTATCCGTGGATCTTGAAGCCAATAATCCGCATCCGGATCTGCGTTTCCGTATCGGTGGCTCTTTACGCCTATAATACGTATCCGTGGTAGTTGACGCCAATAATCCGCATCCGGATCTGCGTTTCCGTATCGGTGGCTCTATACGCCTATAATCCGTATCCGTGTATCTTGAAGCCAATAATCCGCATCCGGATCTGCGTATCCGTATCCGTGGCTCTTTACGCCTATGATCCGTATCCATGGATCTTGACGCCAATGATCCGCATCCGGATCTGCGGATTTGTATCCGTGGCTCTCTACGCCTATGATCCGTATCCGGATCTGCGGATTTGTATCCGTGGCTCTCTACGCCTATGATCTGTATCCGGATCCGTATCCTTGGATCTTTACGTCTATGATCCGTATCCGTGGATCTTGAAGCCAATAATCCGCATCCGGATCGGCATATCCGTATCCGTGGCTCTTTACGCCTATAATCCGTATCCGTGGATCTTGACGCCAATAATCCGCATCCGGATCTGCGTTTCCGTATCGGTGGCTCTTTACGCCTATAATCCGTATCCATGGATCTTGAAGCCAATAATCCGCATCCGGATCTTCGTATCCGTATCCGTGGCTCTTTACGCTTACAATCCGTATCCGTGGATCTTGAAGCCAATAATCCGCATCCGGATCTGCGTATCCGTATCCGTGGATCTTGATGCCAATAATCCGCATCCGGATCTGCGTTTCCGTGGCTCTTTTCGCCTATGATCCGTATCCGCGGATCTTGACGCCAAGGATCCGCACCCGCATTGCGGATTCGTATCTAGGTATCCGTATCAGCGGATCTTGACGCCTATGATCCGTATCCGTATCCGCGGATCTTTACGCCAATGATCCGCTTCCGGATCTGCGTATCCGTATTTGTGGCCTTTTACGCCTATATTCCGTATCCGTGGATCTTGACGCCAATAATCCGCATCCGGATCTGCGTTTCCGTATCGGTGGCTCTTTACGCCTATAATACGTATCCGTGGAAGTTGACGCCAATAATCCGCATCCGGATCTGCGTTTCCGTATCGGTGGCTCTTTACGCCTATAATCCGTATCCGTGGATCTTGACGCCAATAATCCGCATCCGGATCTACGTTTCCGTATCGGCGGCACTTTACGCCTATAATCCGTATCCGTGGATCTTGACGCCAAGGATCCGCACCCGCATCGCGGATTCGTATCTAGGTATCCGTATCAGCGGATCTTGGCGCCTATGATCCGTATCCGTATCCGCGGATCTTTACGCCAATGATCCGCTTCCGGATCTGCGTATCCGTATCCGTGGCCTTTTACGCCTATATTCCGTATCCGTGGATCTTGACGCCAATAATCCGCTTCCGGATCTGCGTTTCCGTATCGGTGGCTCTTAACGCCTACAATCCGTATCCGAGGATCTCGAAGCCAATAATCCGCATCCGGATCTGCGTATCCGTATCCGTGGATCTTGACGCCAATAATCCGCATCCGGATCTACGTTTCCGTATCGGCGGCACTTTACGCCTATAATCCGTATCCGTGGATCTTGACGCCAAGGATCCGCACCCGCATCGCGGATTCGTATCTAGGTATCCGTATCAGCGGATCTTGACGCCTATGATCCGTATCCGTATCCGCGGATCTTTACGCCAATGATCCGCTTCCGGATCTGCGTATCCGTATCCGTGGCCTTTTACGCCTATATTCCGTATCCGTGGATCTTGATGCCAATAATCCGCTTCCGGATCTGCGTTTCCGTATCGGTGGCTCTTAACGCCTATAATCCGTATCCGTGGATCTTGACGCCAATAATCCGCATCCGGATCTGCGTTTCCGTATCCGTGGCTCTTTACGCCTATAATCCGTATCCGTGGATCTTGACGCCAATAATCCGCATCCGGATCTGCGTATCCGTATCCGTGGCCCTTTACGCCTATAATCCGTATCCGTGGATCTTGACGCCCAGGATCCGCACTCGCATCGCGGATTCGTATCTAGGTATCCGTATCAGCGGATCTTGACGCCTATGATCCGTATCCGTATCCGCGGATCTTTATGCCAATGATCCGCTTCCGGATCTGCGTATTCGTATCCGTGGCCTTTTACGCCTATATTCCGTATCCGTGGATCTTGACGCCAATAATCCGCATCCGGATCTGCGTTTTCGTATCGGTGGCTCTTTACGCCTATAATAATTGCCATTTAATCGCCTGCAATTACGTAATTGAAGTTTCAGCCAATATACGTAAAGCCTTAATCCCTCAATCCAGGATCTTCATAAATTGGTCGTCTTGCCCTGTCAGGGATTTTACATTAGTAACGAGGTGTTATAAATGCCAACAGTACGGCCATGCAGCAAAATCTTGTCGAGAGGTCAATTCTACGTGTGGTCACTGTGGTGAAGAAGGTCATAAGATGTCCGAATGCACGAAGAAAACAGACACGCCGAAATGCGCGACTTGTTCACGCTTTAAAAAATCTAGTGACCATAACACCGGAGACGCTGAATGTCCTGCTAGGAAAATTGCAGAGCAAAGATATATAAATATACGATATATAAATAGACGGTCATCCTTCAGTATTGCCTTCGGCGGCATCGGCAGCTGCGACATAGGCGCCAGCGGCTGCTGTGGGGGCAGTTTCTTCAGCGGCAGTAGTTCCGGTTGCAGCGGCGTCGTCAGTGGCTGCAGCTCCGGCTCCTGTCCGGGGCGGTATGGTTGGGTCTCCCGTTGCGGTGACTAAGGCTCAGGGTGCTGAGGCCAAGGCCCATGCTGCAGTGGCTAGGGTGCTGTCCCGGGCTGGAAGCGAACAGGGGACTGACGGGGAACCCTCCTCAATGGAAACCCAGTTAACCCTCCGCGAGGAAATTAGGCTTTTCCGCTCCGAGCTGCGTGAGGTCAGGGATGAAGTGAGGGAATTCCGTCGCGAAATGGCTGGCTTGCACTTGTCAATGGGAGCCTGCAGTGAGCGGGTATCGACCCGACCTGGAGGCCAGAATAGAGGCCCTAGAAACCAGGCAATGTGCCGCTCTCCCTGACGTTAAAGTGAGCCAGCTGGAGCAAATTGTGACGCAGCTGCAGTTGGAACTCAACGACCGCGAGCAGGACTTGCTTGGCTCCGACTTGGAGCTTGCCAACATCCCTGAGGTCGCTGAGATCCGCGGATACGGATCCGGATACGGATCATTGGCGTTAAGACCCACGGTGTTGGGGTACGCAACGAGGTGTCGGGTGTTGTTGAGTAGAAACTAAAGTTTATGTTAACCACTATTTATTGTCTCACACTCAAAATGTTCTTAATGTTAATACGTGAATGAAATGTTGTTGTTATTATAATGTTTGAATACACCCGGCTAACGCGGTAGTCAAAAGTGCACTGAATATAATATAAATTACTAAGTAATAAATGAAGTCTCTTAATTAGGTTAACGCGTCACGCCGATAGTGCAAACTAAGGTGTTCGGTGAAAACACCGAACATATTCCGGGCCCCGAAAGATAGGGATGCTGTGATGAAACAATGTTATGTTAGTAAAGTAATGAACATGATTAAAATGTTTACAAGGTGAAAGCAATCCAACTTAAGATTAAAATGTTAGTAAAACAAAAGTAAAAAATGATTTGAAATTAACTTAAGAGCTTATTGTTCATAACGGATTCCTAGGCACGCGAGGACACGCTCTATTCACCATTGTATTGTTTAATTCACCATAAATATGTGACGCACTAGGTTGACGTTCACTAATGTTTTGCCGCGCACTAACACTAACACTATTGACGTTCACATCACTAACACTTCTGGTTGGTTGAAGCTCCATGTCTGACGTGATGTGGGCGCGGCGCGCACGCAGCCGCAGCCATCTGTACAGCAGCGCTCCCGCCGTCAGCGCCACCGCGCCGACCAGGATGTAGCTTACTGCATACTGATGGATGTCATGAGTGGATAATGTTTCTCCTACTTCCACTTGACTGTTTTTCATCTCGTCGATGCGTTTGTGTAGATTTTGTAAGGCATCCTTCATCTCGTCTGAGTCTGCTAGGACTTGTAAGTTTTTAGAAGGCATAGTGCTGTTAATTATAAAGTTCAACTGATCCATCTCTGGTATAAAAATGCCCGTGCTCATATCCATTCTGTTTTCCTTTTGACTCTGAATGTTCAGAGTGAAATCTTTCCCTTTTAGCAGGCAACCTGGATCTAAGTATATGACACCAGCTTTGCTCAGTTGTGCTTTGTTTATCTGTTCGCCGCAGGTTATTTTGACGTCATAAATGTTGCAACAATGGTACAAAAATAGTGACGGGTTTTTCAGTGATGTCCATTGGTTGGCACATCTAGATCTCCGTACCTTGCACTTATCTGTGTTTCTGTCGGTTTCACAGAAGTTGTTTTCGTTGTTGAGATGGTATATCGGCTTTTTCCAATTGCACATAAACATATCATCTTCTTGTTTGCATAGTGACAGTTCTTCCGAAGTTATTGTTAAGTACGAATCTCGTTTTAGATCCGTAGCGACGTATTCTGACGACGGGATGAACTCTACCATAGTGTTGTTCGTCTGGTGTGGTATAGGATGTATTTTGTACAACTTATATCGGTCTCTACTGATAAGTGGAAATGTTATTTGGAAGAGGAAGTATTCTTCAGTTATTCGTGCTTTAATGTTTATCAAAGAATAAAGCTTTCGAATATCGTGAGGTTCAATAGGTAACGTTAGATCGTCGGATAAATGCTCCGCGATAATGTTAAGTTCCTTTTGTAGTTGTTCAGGGGTAAGCAGATGAATGTTGAACTGTCCATGGTGGACATTTGTTAGGATGTCGAGTAAAAGATCTTGCGTCTTTTTAGGTTATGCAGTAAATTACTAGCTGTTAGAGCTGTCATGGTAAATTCTTGAAGTAAGGATATGTTGTTTATCTCCTTTTGTAAGTTGTTTGAGATGTTATCCAACGTAATCAAATGTTTATTAATAACTTTGTGTTGTTTTGCCATGATTTCTTCTGTTCTTTTCAACAAATTGTACTCTGATTCGACAATCGACGTCTGATTCTTCCATAAACCGGCTAAATGTTTTTCGTTTTGTTGTATCATGTTGATGTCTCGGCTGTACTTTTCCGCGAATTGGTCGTCTAATATGCCGAATAGGGCATTTGCAATGTTTCCTACTCCGTTAATAAATCCCCGCCGCCGTCTGGAGTGTCCACTTACGTGTTGCGTCATCAGAAGTTCATTGTAGTATTTTAGTTCATTACACTCGTGAATCAGCTGTGCGGCTATCATGTTACACTGTTCTCTGCCTGTTGTTTTGCATGTTTTATCCAGGTATGGCGTTACTTTGTCAAACGCCTGCATACCTTCCCAATACGGAGACATGTTATAGTATACTACTAGGACCCAACTATCTTTTACGAGATTGATTTTGGCTATCGGGTCAAAGTAGAAAGATTGGTTGTTGTTTAAGGAAGTTATGTTGTAGCTGCAGCTTGCAACGCTGCAGACTGTCATAAAAAAGGTCAATGCCATGGCGACATATGATAACGTGCCTGTTGGTGTCGTTTTTCTTGTTCGCTTATTGTTGTTCCGGGTATCTGTACTCTGTTCAGCTGACCTGTCTGTTTCCGTTGACCTGTTTTGTTTGTTATTTGTTTCGGTTTCTACCGGTAATAAGGAAAGTTTTACTACTGGTCTCTTTATGATGCCATTTTTCGTTTTCAATGACACCACCCTGACATAGCCATCATTACCGGGATGCAGATCTACCACTCGGCCCATAATCCACCGTCCAGCTGGAATGTTATCCTCATGCACCACCACCATGTTGCCTATTTTTAAGTTTTCCTGAGGTTTACACCACTTTTCTCTCGCTGTTAATTGGCTCAAATATTCATTCTTCCATTTTTGCCAAATCTGTTTAAAAATATTGGTTGTTAGATGCCATCTTGTTCTTGCATCTTCTTTCGTCTCAATCACCGTTAAGTCGGATCTTCCTGTTAAAAAATGTGCCGGTGATAAATAATCCAAATCTTCAATGTTTTCTGTAAGTGAACATAACGGTCTCGAGTTTAGACACGCTTCCAGTTGTGTCAGTATAGTGGTAAACTCTTCGAACGTTAGTCTTTGTTCCCCAACCACTCTTCTCAGGTGGAACTTCAGACTGCGGACGGCTCTTTCCCACAGCCCGCCAGCGCTCGGCCAAGATGGAGCATTGAAATGCCATTGGATGTTCATTTCAGCGATTTCTGCCTGACATCTATCCCCGAAAACTTGTTGTAATTGGTTGTGCTCCTCTTGCAGCAACCTATTAGCTCCGATGAAATTGGTTCCTTGGTCACTATACAAGTGATGTGGTGTTCCTCTCCGGGCCGCCATTCTCTTAAGTGCAGCTAAGAATGCTGAACTGGTAAGGTCAGACACCAATTCCAAATGAACTGCTTTCGTGACCATGCATATGAATACAGCCACGTAGCCTTTCAATGTTCTCACCCCTCTCCCCTTGTTTGCCTTGATGTTTACAAAACCCGTGTAGTCCACTCCAGTGTGGTAGAATGGAGGAGCGGGATTGGTTCTAGCTGCGGGAAGGTCACCCATCAATTGAAATTGCTTCTTTGCTTCATACTTTCGGCAAGTTACACAATTTCTTAACTGTTTTTTGGTCGCACTGTACCCGCTCGTTATCCAGTATTGTTGTCTGAGGGCAGCTAAAGTCAGTCGAGGACCCCCATGGAATGTTAACTGATGAGCTTCTTCTATGAGTAGCTCCGCCAATCGACTCTTGTTAGGGATTATTTTAGGATGTTTCATTTCGTTGCTCATATTCGCGTTCCTTAAACGTCCTCCCACTCGGAGAAATCCGTCTTTATCTACGTATGGTTTTAAATTTAATAATTTGCTGTTTGTTGCGACATTTCCATTTCTGTTTAACATTTCAATGTCTGACGTAAATTCTGTACTTTGCACTCGTTTTATAATAGCTGATTTGGATTTTCGCAGTTCTAGTAATGTTAGGTACTTCGGTAAATGTTTACGTTGTAGCTTTGGCGTCAATGCCCTCATTACCCATGCTAAGACACGAGTTATTTTTATAAACGAATTATGTTGTAATAATAAATTATCTATAATATTATTACTGTTAATGTTTTGAACAATGTTAACTAGTTTGATCTGTTTAATCTCTTCCTCTGTTTGGTATATAGGCTGTTTTTGTTCCTTTTCCACTTCATAAGACGGTAGCCATGTTGGTCCCTTCCACCACAATGGATGTTGTAGTAGTTGGGGCGCTGTTAAACCTCGGCTGGCGCAATCGGCCGGGTTGTCACCCGATTTCACATATCGCCAGCAGTTTGCCGGCATTATCTGTTTTATAGCGTTAACTCTATTAGCCACAAAAGGTTTCCAACGTGCTGAATCTCCTTGCAGCCAGCCTATAACCACCATAGAATCACACCATCCATAGATTTCTAATTGGCAGTTTATACTTTGTTTGATTTTGTAGATGAGCTTAGATAGTAGATGAGCACCGCACAGCTCCATCCGTGGCAACGTTACGCTCTTTTTACTTGGTATAAGTTTCGATTTTGCTGCGACGATTACGGTTTGTTGTTGATGTTTTGTTCGTGCGTATACCACGCAGGCATATGCTTCGACAGACGCGTCACAATAGCCGTGCAGTTCGATGACGTCATTCTCGTTGCATAATATCCATCGAGGAATCTTACAATGTTTGATTTGTTCAATTTCCGTCATCACTTTGACCCATTCGTTATGTATGTCATCTGTCACTTTATCATCCCACTGTAGATCATGTTTCCATAACTTTTGAAATAATAGTTTTAGTTTCGTAGATAGAGGTGTCAGCCAACCAAGAGGGTTAGTTAAGTTATATGAACTTCGATATTTCCGATAGTAAGCTCCTTTTAGTTGGTTTTGTGGTTGTTTGGGAAAAGTCACACCGGAATGTAAAGTCATCTCCTTTTGGGTTCCAGCATAACCCTAGGGTTTTCAACATGTCATCATTTTTGAAGCTGTAAACAAACTCCTCTTGACTTGTTGATATGTTCTCCAATAATTCCTGACTGTTGGACGACCATTTTCGAAGATTAAAGCCGCCTAAATGCAATAACTGAATTAAGTCATTTATTGATTGTTTACCCTGTTCTATGTTGTAGCATCCGTGTAATAGGTCATCCATGTAAAAACTGTTTTCCAGGACAACCGCCGCTTTTGGAAACTTGGATCGTTCATCTGCTGCCAGCTGTTTCAAGGTCATAATTGCCAAAAACGGTGCGGCCTTTGTCCCGTATGTTACCGTGTTCAGTTGATATACTTGGATCGGTTGTGTTGATGACTCACGCCAAACGATTTTTTGTAAATGTTGATCAATGGGGTTAACTAAGATTTGGCGGTACATCTTCTCTATGTCCGCAGTGAAGGCAAAGGGATATTGTCTCCATTGTAGTAGTAACGCCTGTAGATCCTTTTGTAGATTGGGCCCTTTCAGCATGACGTCATTTAAGCTGTATTTGGTGGATGTTTTGGCGGATGCGTTAAATACCACACGAAGCTTAGTTGTTGAAGAATCTTCTCGCTGCACGCCGTGGTGAGGCAAGAAGCATTCGAGTGTTATGTTACTGTTTTTCTGTTCCGGTTTCATGTGGTTTAACACAGCATATTCCTTCATGAAATCCTTGTATTTTTCGGCCAAAGTTGGTTGTTTTTCTAAGCGTTTTTCCAAATTCTTTAGCTGAGCAATAGCCACAGGTTTGGAAGAACCTAATTGCTGTTTTGAATCTTCTTTCAGTGGTATTCTGACTTCATAGCGACCCTCACTGTTTCTTCTTGTTGTTTTAATGTAGCAGTCCATACATTCCTGATCTTCTACTGATAGGTTTGTAGGTTCTACAATCTCTTCAACTTCCCAAAATTTCTTGATCTCCTCTAAGTTGTTTAGAACCACATTACATTGGTATGTTTTAACGTTACCGCATAGTAACCATCCCAGCTGTGTCTGTTGGGCCATCGGCTGTTGGGCATGTTCACTTTTTATGATTCCACCTAGCATAATGTTAGCATAAATATCTGCCCCGAAAAGCAAGTCAACTGGTCGACTTTTGTAGAATTCCGGGTCAGCTAAATTAATGTTTCTTATGTAAGTCCAATTGGGCTTAGCGAATGTTTGATTTGGCAGACTTTTAATAAGTTCGTTCATGATGAGCACATCAGATTCGAATTCAAAATTGTTGTATGTCGAAGCACACTGTATGTTTATCTTCCCCTTACAACTGTTTTCTTTTTGCCCCACTCCAAAGATGACTCCTTTGCACCGTCGTCTCTGGATACCTAACATCTGAGCTGCTTGTTCAGTTATTAAGGATATCTGGGACCCTTGATCGATCAAGGCGCGCATGGTTTGGTAAGTTCCATCCGCACCCTTGACCTTCACCAGAGCCGTCGCTAGCAATATCTCTGATTTTTCATTTTGAGAGGCGTTGACGGTGCCCGTCACGGGTTCATTGCCCTTTGCGTTCTGTTTTTCAACGTTGTTGCTGCTTGACGACTGCGTTGATGCGTTCGCAAGTTTTGCAAATGCGTCATGTAAAATGGTGTTATGTTGATCTTGGCATTTTCGGCATGTTAAATTGGAGGTGCATTGATTTCCGAAATGGCTAAATAAACAGTTTGTGCAAAGTTTCAATTTGGTTGCAGTTTTTAACCTTTGGTCGTCGTTCATTTTTAAATATGTTTTGCAATTATAAATGCCGTGTTGGTTATTGCAAAGAGGACATTTTATGTTTGAAACGTGCATCGATTTTGCAACTGCTCTATTTCCGTTGCTTTGGTTGTTTTTGACTTGATTGCTCGAATTGTTGTAATGATTTTTCTTATTGTTAAATGTTTGGTTTGGATGATTGTTTGGATGAGAAGTCTTCGAGGGCACACTGTCTTTACGGCGAACTGTTTCCAGAGATGTAAATTTTGTTTCCAAAAATTCTAAGAACTCGGCGAGAACCGGTAGTTCTTTCGAATTCTTCAGGGACTCGATGTAGTCAGTGTACGTTTCTGTATCTAGCTTTTGACCTAGAACGTGTACAATCATAGGGTCCCACGATGTTGTGTCGACTCCTAAATTTTTGATGGCGTTAAGGCATTCCAGCGTGGTGTCATGCATTCGCTTAATCTGTTGTAACGATTGCTGTTGTATGTTTGGCAGGCCTAGCAAAATGTTCATATGGGATGAGAAAATAAGTTTTTTGTTGTCATACCGATGGGTGAGAATATTCCAGCACACCAAATAGTTATCGGTACTTATCGATAGATGTTGTATGAGTTTCTCAGCTTCTCCACGAACCTTACCCTTTAAATACTGCATCTTTTGGCCGTTTGACAACGAGGGGTTGTTGTGAATTACCTCTGTAAATAGGTCTCTGAACGACACCCATTGGTTGTAGTTCCCGTTGAAGTTCGGTATCTCCAGTTGGGGTGTTGATTTTTCCCTGTGTGCAACTGACCACATTTTTGTGTTGATAGCCCTTTTCAGGCTGTTGAATTTATTCTCATACTTATCGTACATGCTGCTGTATTGCTCGTTTTCTCCCTCCAGTTCAATCTCGATGTCCCAATGTAGTTTGTCGATAGCTGACCATCTAGCCTGTAATGACCTCAATACGTCCTCAAATTCCCACTTATCTGAGATAGAGTCCACATCTATGTTTGCGGTTGTACGCACAAATGCTTTAAAATTCGCATACTGTTTTTTCAATAACTCGTCTAACTTGCTGTTTGGCTCCATATTCGAATTCTGAGCTGTTCGCTCGCTCAGCGGCCTTGGGAAACTTGGTCCCGCCTCCTCACCTGTTTTCTCAACTGCACCCATACTCGATGTCGATGGTGATTTGTCTCGAGCTGTTATTTGCTCACCTGTTAAAAGACTTGCCTTCACGAACCGCAGCTGATATTGCTGGTTGATCAACGCCTTGGTTGACTCATACACCGTACTTGTTTTTTCATACTCTCGGTTGGTAAAATAAGGATCCGTTTTACTTACCTCCCGCTCAATTCGCTCATGATTAATTTGGTAATCGTTCCAATAACTCTCCAAAGTGTTAAGCTTCCGCTTAAAGTAGTCTACGGTTTTCCTATCAGCACTATCCTTCTTAAAGTTAATGCCAAGTTTTATGATGCTATCATAGATCATTGATTGCGTTTCAATGAGTTCTGACATTGTTATAGGATCGTAGTTGGATGTTGTAAGTCCTTACAGACTAAAAATAAGGAAATTTATTACTTGTATTCCCCGCTGTTAGTACTCAGCCTTGGCTGCTACTTCACTGTTCTGCTCCAATGTTCGCTCCGACCGCTCCACGACGTACACACACTGTTGTTTGTTACGATAGTTCAGACCTCGCACACCAAAATCCCGATTATTTTTCGAAATTACGCGACGCGTGATCCGGCTCGAAGGGCCAAAATATGTTGGGGTACGCAACGAGGTGTCGGGTGTTGTTGAGTAGAAACTAAAGTTTATGTTAACCACTATTTATTGTCTCACACTCAAAATGTTCTTAATGTTAATACGTGAATGAAATGTTGTTGTTATTATAATGTTTGAATACACCCGGCTAACGCGGTAGTCAAAAGTGCACTGAATATAATATAAATTACTAAGTAATAAATGAAGTCTCTTAATTAGGTTAACGCGTCACGCCGATAGTGCAAACTAAGGTGTTCGGTGAAAACACCGAACACACGGATACGGATACGCAGATATGAATCCGCAGATCCGGATGCGGATCATTGGCGTCGAGATCCGCGGATACGTATCATTGTATTACGTATACGTACGATATTATCATTGTATAAATACGTATCATACGTATTATTCAAGTATTTCCACAACAACTTATGCGAATTAAACTGTTTTTTTTTTATATTTATTCGCGAGACCAACACAAAGAGCTTATGGCTGATTGACATCCGTGACATCACACCCAACGGTGTGCAACACATTTTCACCCGGGACCTCAGGGATGTTGGCAAGCTCCAAGTCGGAGCCAAGCAAGTCCTGCTCGCGGTCGTTGAGTTCAAACTGCAGCTGCGTCACAATTTGCTCCAGCTGGCTCACTTTAACGTCAGGGAGAGCGGCACATTGCCTGGTTTCTAGGGCCTCAATTCTGGCCTCCAGGTTATCGACCCGCTCACTGCAGGCTCCCATTGACAAGTGCAAGCCAGCCATTTCGCGACGGAATTCCCTCACTTCATCCCTGACCTCACGTAGCTCGGAGCGGAAAAGCCTAATTTCCTCGCGGAGGGTTAACTGGGTTTCCATTGAGGAGGGTTCCCCGTCAGTCCCCTGTTCGCTTCCAGCCCGGGACAGCACCCTAGCCACTGCAGCAGGGGGCTTGGCCTCAGCACCCTGAGCCTTAGTCACCGCAACGGGAGACCCAACCATACCGTCCCGGACAGGAGCCGGAGCTGCAGCCACCGACGACGCCGCTGCAACCGAAACTACTGCCGCTGAAGAAACTGCCCCCACAGCAGCCGCTGGCGCTGATGTCGCAGCTGCCGATGCCGCCGAAGACAATACTGAAGGATGACCGTCCCTGGCGAGTGCGGCGCCACTAATACTCCTGGGCACCCTCTTCCTGCACTCAGGGCACAGCCAGTCGCTGCTTATCTGTGACTGTTCGGGCAGCAGCAGGCAAGAAAGACGGTATCTGTTTGGACACGCCGAGTTTCCACACGTAGCGCCCCCTTTTGCCGAGAGGAATCTTCCGCAAGTTGCACACTTTACCATAGCGGTACAACGGTGAGCAGCCAGATGGCGCTGCCCTCAGTTCAGCCCGACGGCGCCAGATGGCACTTGCGACGCAGAAACTATTGACACCGATCAATGACACTGCCGTAGACCTATGTCATAAGTCACCTTTTGGGGGTACCAGTAACCACAAAAAACAGCAAGAAACCCGGTTTAAAAAAAAAAAAAAAAGTAAAACCAGATTCACGATTGTTTATTCTAAATTACACCACTGAACCAAATAAGTCAGTCCCACGAACGATCACACACGAAAGTCAGACTAGGTAGCACGTCCAAACACGAACTTAGCGCGGAATATTGGTGTTTTTATATTATTTACACGTCAATACAAGATCGGCTGGTGCGTACCGTACACTGTCCGTGACGTCACTCATAGGCGTAAAGATCCACGGATACAAATCCGCAGATCCGGATGCGGATCATTGGCGTCAAGATCCATGGATGTGGATACGCAGATCCGGAAGCGGATCATTGGCGTAAAGATCCGCGGATACGGATCCGGATACGGATCATAGGCATCAAGACCCACGGATACTGATACGCAGATACGAATCCGCAGATCCGGATGCGGATCATTAGCGTCAAATTCGCGGATACGTATCTGGATACGGATCATAGACGTCAAGATCCGTGGGTACGGATCCAGATACGGTTCTGCACTTCTGTTATCTAGTAGAAATAAGAAAGAAGTATTTAGCAATATTCGTTTAGTTCGGTTAATTTTTATAATATTGCAACACCAAATGGCTGTCATTCGCATTGTCATTGCTTCAAATTAGAAACAGTTAGTCTTCGTTTTTTGTGAAAAATTGTTTTGATTGGTGTTTTCGTGGTGTAAAACGTCGCACATCACATCTGTTTTAGCTGTACTAAGGTAAGACATTTTAATTAAATCGTAAAACTGCTAAGCATCTATGTATTATCATGTCAGTGTGGCGCGAAGGGCTAAATTAGTGGACTGTATTTGCGAGGCGGAATAAAAAGACTGACAAACACTGTTGTTTCATCCACCAAGTTCTGAACGCACCTTTTGACGTTTGACAGATTACGTTTCGTTGTCTGTGCGAATCTGTGCGATGACGTTGGCTTGTCAGTGCAATTTTGGTTGAAAAGATGGTCGCTCCGTGCTTGTAATTTTGGTACACGCTGTTTCGTGTAATTATTGGTTGAAAACTTTGAGTTATTGTTAATCCGATACCATCTTGATCGGTGTTTGATATTTTGTTGGTAATTGAGTGAAAATTGAGAAATCTCGCCATTTGGGGTCATGACCGCGAGTGATTTGTTGGTTATGTAGCCGGCCTTTGTGTTTTATTTGAACGCCGGTAATTTCCTAAATTCAGTGCTGGACTATTACATCCCCGATTGGGTTAGCAAACCGGGATAAAATTCAGTTGGACATTGGTGAAAGGTGCCACGTGTGTGATAGGAAGGTTTGTCCAGAAAGACGTCGGTACGCGCTGTGGGGCGCCCTTTGGTTACCGTCGTAATCTCACATAACTACACATACACCACACAAACCACAGTTATACTTACACCCCACCCAGATAAGACGGAACCAGGGAATACGCCACATCTCCGGTTCCAACGTGATGGGTAAGTTATATCTAATAGTTGAATAGTTGTATTCACTTGTCGATTGGACAAATATTATTTTGATTGGGGCTCCGCGTAATCGCGGACATCGTGAGTCTGTTTGTGCAGTCTCACACAACTGTGATAGGGGATTCGAGTTGCAGTGGGTGTGGGACAATAGAAAACAACCCGAAATAACAAGGGAAGGAAGCACAAACCTTTTACGGGAGCCACGTGCTCGTCGTCGCCGGTGCACCGGTTCACTTTCCAGGTTCAGGGGCAGTTGGGCTTCAAATCACTGTCTCACACGTTAAAACAATAACACAGACGATTGAATAAAAGTCTTATTATATGCGAAAATGCGGTGATTCCAAAGTTATTAATATTTTTAAGCTGAACGGGCAGACGCCATTGCGTGCGCGGCGCGATTCGATCCGGAAGAGCTTTCGCGACAAAGAGACGAGCGAAATCTTCTTACTCACTCGCGAGGTATGTGCGGAAGGGAGATGGGTATAGGAAGTATTGAATGTCAGTCAATTTTTGAATGTTGGCGCAACCATTCCCCCCGGGTTTGAAGGATCACCTTCAAAAAAAATCAATAAGCGAAACTAATCCAATAACTAAATTCTTGCGTAACCTCTAACTGCTAAACTATTCCTAAACTATATCTAAAGCGTTACTATAACTACTAAACTAAGTTGAAACCTGCTGCTGATTAGGCAGAGGGCAGAGGCGAATAACCGGACGTAAATAAGAACCGGTTGCGGTTTTAATTCGTACTATACGCGTTACTCCCTTTGTATCAGGGAAAACTTCCTCCACTACACCTAGAGGCCAGTGTAGAGGGGGCGCACTCTCGGTCATTAAAACTACCACAGTACCAACGGTAACTGGATTCGATGGAGTATTCCATTTTTGACGCGACTGCAGCGTGTGTAAATAATCTGTTCTCCAACGCCTCCAAAATACAAATACAAAATACAAAAATACAAAAACTTTATTTCTTTACCAAAAACTTTTACATTAGTTGGTGATCGGAGCCTCCTTTTAAGCAAGTAATGCCTGTGTTAGGAGACTCCGCTCTTCCACAGCAATATACAATTTATTTAGTACCTTAGATATAAACATTGTGTGTGTGTTTGTGTGTGTTGTGTGTGTGAGTGTGTGTGGGGGATGGGTGTTTCATTTTGTGTTTTGCAATAGTGCCTCAGTATCTGTGTAATTTAATGTCTTTATCGAATTCGTTAGAATTTTTTTGCATTCGTGTAATTGTTTATTGTGAACATATATCTTTTTATTTATTCTATTATAAAGTTGGCATGATAGTTTGTTGTATTGAATGGCAGCAAATTTTGTTTTAGTTTGAGGAACCTGTGCTATGAGATCTTTCCGTCTTCGTGTTATTGCAGTTTGATCATATGGTAGATTTTTATGTTTTTTAAGAACGGTATATATGATGTATAACTTTCTAACAGAAAGCAGACCACTATCCTGATAGAGACTTTCAGTAGGATATGTAATCTTTTTGAAATGCATTATTTTTATTACGGCACGTTGTCCCCGTTCAACATGTATAAACTTAGATTTTGCTGCGCCGCCCCATATTGTGATACAGTAGGCTATAACAGATTGTGCTAGAGAGATATATATTTCATTTAATAAATTTCTGTGAGAGCCTGATTTCTTTTTTATATTTATGGGCGCAATATATCTTAAAGTTTTAAAAATCCATCCTAATTTCCTAATCCTTCCAGTAACGTGTTCTATATGAGAGTACCATGACAATCTGTGGTCAATAATTATACCTAGATATTTTGTTTTGAGAACTTTTTTAATTATGGGACAAGCGCAATTGTTATTCTTAGCTTTATCACAAGAGTGTACTTTAATGTTGAATTCTCCATCTGGTTGTGTATTTTTATATATGGAGAAGGATATGAAATTGGTTTTCGCAGTATTTAACGTGAGAAGGTTGTTATCGAGCCAAGTCGCAATTTGGAACATTCCTGTCTCTGTCTTATCTTTAACATCGGCCCAACTGTGCCCATGGAAGACAATAGCAGTGTCGTCAGCGTATGAGAATATATTTGCGTTTTCCACTTTTAGGTTACAAAGATCGTTAATGTAGGCTAGAAATAACGTGGAACCCAGAACACTACCCTGCGGTACTCCAAACGATACATCACTATCATCACTAATAAATCCTCCAATCTTTACCCTCTGTTTCCTGCTTGTAAGATAGTCTTTAAAAAAATTGAGAGGAGTTCCCCTTATTCCCAGTTTTTCTAGTTTAGTCACAAGGGTGGGAACGGAAACGGTGTCAAAAGCTTTTTTTAGGTCTAGAAATACCGTCAGGCATTTCTTCCCTCTATCTAAATGATCGGTTACTAGCGAGGTGAAGGCACCAACTGCATCCTCGGTGGACACTCCCTGCCTAAAGCCAAATTGTGTTGAAGCTATAATTTTAAACTTATTGAAATAATTTACTAATCTAGTGTTGGTTAATTTTTCTATAACTTTAGACAGGGCTGGCAACACCGAGATAGGTCTATAATTATTGACATCGCTTCCGTTCCCTCCCTTGTGGACTGGAGTAATAACAGATTGTTTCAGGGGGCCTGGAAATACTCCGTTTCTGAAACAGAGGTTAGCTAGATGGGCAATAACAGGGGCGAGTTCTTTATTACAGTATTTTAGGAATTTTGTTGAAATACCATCCCAGCCAGGGGCACTATCCGCCTTCAAGTTCCTTATGATTCCCTCTACTTCCTCTGTGTCAGTATCTAAGAGCACGAATGAATTTATTTGTGTATGTAAATTGTTTAGTTGGAGATCAGGACTGTTATTATTTCTAGGTTGTATTTGTTGAGCTAATTCTTTTCCGATATTCGCGAAATAGTTATTAACGTAGTTTACTGACTCAGTCGGAGTAGGCTTGATATTTAGTAATTCTGTACTTGGATTTTTTGTTTTATTGGTATAAGTAATTGATTTTATATTTTTCCATAATAATTTCGTGTTGGCGACTGAGTTAGCCAGCAATTCTCTTTCATACTTTCTTTTAATTTTTTTAATAAGGTTGTTACAGTGGTTTCTGTATCGGCTATATGTGATTTTTAGAATTTCGTTATGTGGGTCAGTCCGTGAGTTTTTTTGGAGTTTATTACGATTCTTTATACAGCGGAGTATTCCCGGGGTTATCCACGGTTTGATGATGCGTTTGTTGTTGGGAATATTTCTTATTGTGGTATTATTCTTGATAGTTTCAGTAAGTTTTTCTATAAGTACATCGGTTAATGCATTAGGATCATTGCAGAACATCAACTCGTAAATATTTTTTTCTTGTAAATAATTTAATGCTTGTTCAAAGTTCAAGGTGGTAACGCTTTTATGGGTGATTTCATTATTTTTTGTTTTCGATAGTGATAGAAATGTAGTAAAATGATCTGTGATCGAAGTCTGTAGAATAGCGATTGACGCACATATCTTTTTCCCGTTGATTCGTAGCATGAGATGGTCCAGGCAGTTTTGTTCTCTGGTTGGTAGTGTATGACCTGGTAGTATGCCATAGGTTGACAGGGTGTTAAGGTAATTGAGGCGGTTATTTTGCTCATTAGGCGCCTCTGTCTCTTTTGGTCTAATATTAATATTGATGTCCCCAGCTATTACCAAGTTGTTTTGTGAGTCTATATAATCTAAATGTGAACTGAGTGAGTCTAAGAAATTGTTAATATTTGTGTTTGCCGGCGATCGATATATGCATAGTACAGTGGTATTTAACATATCTACTTGAAGGCACGAGGCTTGGCACACTTTTATTTCTTGAATTTTTGGTTTTAATGTTTTTTTTGCGTATACAACTACCCCATCATTTTGATTATATTGGCGAGTCGTGGCATAAGACTCATAATTGACCAGTTGTGGTATAGGTTTATTAATATTTAATCGACATTCCGTTAAGATTATCAAATCTGTTTCAAATTTAAGTGAAGATAACGTAGTGACAAAATCATCAAAATTGCAGTATATGCTCCTTATGTTCTGTGAAATTATAGTTAGATCATTTTTCTTTACACAAATATGATTAGAAAGATTCGAAGGGTGGCATTCAATTGAACTCGAGATTTCAATTTTATCTAGTTCATTAACTGTTTGTACTGTGTTACTCATACCGAATATTTTTAACTAGAATTATAGTCGCAGCTCGAACATAGTTAATATCCGTGATATATATTAAGAGTAATTGTTTGTGTGGTATTATTATAATTGTGGCACATATTACTATTTCGTTCAATATATATAATATGTTATGATATATTTTCTTATGCAGTTTTTGAGGCGTGTGTGTGTATTTAGTGACCTGTGTTTGAATTTTGTATGATGATGTTATGTATGAGTTATTATTAAATAGGGTGAGGAATTTACGGGAGTGAGTGTCTGTATCAGTACTTAAAGTTATATAACATGCAAAAAAATATCTTGTAACTAGTGCATTAAGATTACATCGTGTGAAATGACAATAAATATTCGGTGGGAATATGATCAAAAAGACACCTAGCAAGATGGAAACTGATAAAATAATTATGTTACCTAATATTTCAAAAAAATAATGAACAGCAAATAGTCATACTTTCTGCATTAGCTGCTGTACTTGTGCTTCACTTCTAATGATTAAGGTCGGAGCCTGGTCATCCTGCTTTACAAGTACTTTGCCATATGCAGTCCAGCAGTATTTATAAGCGCCGGATTTTTTCAAATCTCGGGCAAGGAAAAATAAGCGAGAGCCTTTGGCGGTCAGATGCTCAGACAGGAATACTGGTGTATCCTCGTGCGTCTTGAAGCCCAAATTTTTACAACATAGTTTGGTCTTATATTTTATATTGAAGTTCTTAGCCATTTTCAGGATATCGTTCTTGAGGAGTGTAGATCCTGTTTCTACAACTATGGGCGTATTATAATTCTGTTTATTTCCACGCACCTTGTAAATGTCTTTAATATCATTTTTAATAATGGAACAATCAATATTTTGGGAAAGACTGATCACCATGTCTATCAAGTCTTCCTTAGACTCGCCCGCAATTTTAGGCACATTTTTAATCACAAAGTTAGTTTTACGACATCCCGTTTCCATTTCCTCAATTTTCTGCTCCAATGTTATGATATGTTTTTTATCCTCTTTAGCCTGGTTTTCTAGCTGAGTAATTTTCTTTTCAAGGTCTAGATTTTGTGACATGAGGAGTTTAATTGTGTCTTGTATGTTAAGATTAGATTCCTGGATTTCTTTCAGGGTTAAGGAGACTTGTTGTATCTCACGTTCGTGTTTGGTCATAAATAAAGCCATCATTTCTTTTATTTCTTTTTTGAACTCTTCTAATTGCGCAGCAATTGAGATGTCCTCCCGGCTTCTTTTTGCTCTCCGGAATACGTAATTAGGCGGAGTGACGTTGGGGTTAATGCTCATTTGGTCAATCTCTGACTCCGAGGCTGATTTATTCATAGGCGAAGCCATCGTATTATAATATCGAATATAAAAGGAAACAAAAACAATGCAGGTAATGTTCTATCTCGTTATTCCAACCAACGTAACTGTGGCTCAAGTAGGTTCTTATCCAATATTAATAATGTTTTGATTCCTTACTTGCGAGCGGGCGCCGGAACGCGGCGTAGCAGATCACGAGTAGCGACGGTTGAGGCAGGTAGCGCGTAGCAAATAACGTAGCCGCGTAGCACTTGCAGCTGCCGCGTAGCCGAGGCGCGATGACGTATGTGTGGCCCAACCAGTAGAGTAGTCAGCAGTTATGACCGGTAACAGCCACGTTGATTTGGCGCAGTGGTTAACACAGCGGTCTCGATGCGGCGTGCACGGCGCAACCCAGGTTCAAATCTCCGCGACGGCGACGACACTTTTTCCAAGTTAATATCGTTCTTCCAATTGACAGCTCAGTTCATTGGTGAGAGCGAGACCTCCGACACCAACCAATATGGCCACCGCGTCTAATGGGGACACACCCAAGATGGAAAAGGAGGGTCCGAGTTTGATTGTAAAATACACCGATTTAAAATAAAAAGTAAAATATTCGAATTGCTTTCACACGTCTCAACAAACACGTCCGATCCAAGCAAGCGCCTGAGGCGAAGAGGAAAATGATTGAACTAATCTATCCAAAAGAGCGTGACGCTTTAGGAGATGCAGTCTGTCTTCATCGACATCCATAGCGGGCAAATACTTAAGAGGAGTCGTGGTTAAGAAGTGAGCCGGCGTTAAAGCTAAAGACTCCGACGGGTCACTAGATAGAGTTCGACACAGTGGACGAGTATTCATCACTGCCTCTATCTGAGCGAGTACAGTACTCAGCTCCTCATAAGAGAGAATCTGTACGCCTACAACGCGGTACAGATGCGACTTGAGGCTCTTAATGTTAGTCTCCCAATTACCACCAAAGTGACTAGCAGCGGGCGTATTAAAATGCCATTCAATACGGTTTTCGGCCAAAACATGAGCGAATTCACTCTGGTAATACTTTGACCGCAAGAATGCGTGTAGCTCCGAGATATTACGGCGAGCTCCAACATAATTAGTACCATTGTCCGAATATAAACGTTTGACGGGACCACGTCGCGACAGAAAACGCTTAAACGCGGACATAAAACTATGCGTACTTAAATCACCGGTCAATTCTATGTGAACAGCGCGAGTTGTCATACAAATAAATAGACAAACGTAAGCTTTTGTAGAGCGTATACCACGACCACGGGCAATAGTTACTCTAAACGGGCCAGCGAAGTCCGTGCCAGTGTGTACGAAAGGTTTAGCGGATTGAACAACACGACAAGATCGGCCATTTCAGGCGCGACAAATCGCGGGCGAAGCTTAAAACAGGGCACACATTTGTGCACTCTAGCGCGAATCAAATTGCGAGCGGAAAGTATCCAATACTTCTGTCTAAGTATAGACATCAACAAGTCTGGACCTGCGTGACAATTCACCTTATGATGATAATCTACAATCAAATCTAAAATATGGTCCTTGCGGGGTAAAACTACTGGATGCTTTTGTTCAAATCCTAAATCGGAATTTCTCAAACGACCACCTACTCGAATTCGAAGACCATTCTGCAAAAAGGGTTTCAAATGTTGAAAAGCGCGACTACAAGTTTTTTTGGACTCTAAACTACTAAATTCTGATGCGAAATAAAATCTCTGCAATTCACGAAGCACGACTGACTCAGCTTTATCCAGATCAGCGGCGGTTATATTATCGCGTGTGGACAGTAGTTTTAGAAAACGACAGACATACACCACACAACGCAAAAGTTTCGACCAAGACGAAACTCGATTAGACAACGATAAAATAATCGACCCTTCACGTGGAACCGAAACTACAAGAGAATGCTTCTTCTCCTCGGGTGGTTCTGAAATTGCAGCTGGGTTAAAGGGCTTAACCGGCCATTCTTCAAGCATGCTGTGAGTCCAAGGCGGAGCGCAGAACCACAGCGGATGATCTAAAATTTGTGAAGGGAGCAATCCACGGGAGAGGCAATCGGCGGGATTATCTGTACCAGCAACGTGAAAGAGATTTTGTGGTGGCAATTCGGACTGAATTTTAGCCACCCTATTAGCGACAAATGTGTCCCAGCGATGGGGCGAAGAATATGCCCAACACAAAGCTACAGTAGAGTCAGAAAAAGCCATAATTCTATCAATAATAATGCGGTGCCTACAGGCATTGACAATAGAGCTGATTAATTGCACTAACAAAAGTATAGCGCACAACTCCAAGCGCGCTAGAGAAACGACCTTGCGAGGAGAGACTTTGGATTTAGCGCTTATAAGACTAACCGAGACCTTATCAGCATTCAAAACGTGAAAGTAAACTACACCCCCGTAAGCCTTTTCACTGGCGTCTGCGAAGCCTACAACAGTAACTGTACTATCTGACAATATATCAACATGGCGTGGAATTTTTATTTGATTGAGCAATGGAAGTTCTTTGCGAAAGCGAGCCCACAATTTAACAATATTGTCGGGCGCGGGGTCGTCCCAATCACTATTGGAAAGCCAAAGTTCCTTTATAAGCAACTTGGCGTATAAAACGACGGGAGCTACAAATCCCATAACATCCCATATACGTGCTACACACGACAGGATTATGCGCTTAGTACAAATTTGCGGAGTCGAACTAACCTTAAGATTGAACATGTCGGACGCGGGTGACCAACTTAAGCCTAGAACCTTGTGCGTATCGTCACCATCAAATTCCTTCACTGAAGATAATTGATGTGATAGTGGAATTGAATCTAGAGCGGTTTGCGAGTTACTTGTCCACTTCACAAGGTCAAACTGACCGGCTTTCATCAGACTTATTACTTGAGCGGCGGTCTCAACGGCCTCTGCCTCGCTGGCCACACTATATACAAAGTCATCCATGTATAGCCCAGTCTCAATAGTATCTTGCGCTTTCGGGAATCTTTCACTATCATCAGCGGCTAATTGCTTGATAGTGCGAAGCGCATGGGAAGAACTCGACTTAAGCCCAAAACAAACACGATTAAATTCGTAAACTTTCAAAGGTTCTTGAGGCGAAAATCTATATAAAAAACACTGAAATCTGCGGTCGCATTCGCGCATACTAATAGAAAGGAACATTTGCCTTATGTCGGCGGAAAGCGCGACAGCAAACAAGCGGAAATTTACAATAATGTCAAATAAGTTACCTTGAAGGTTTTGACCACAATACAAAATATCATTGAGCGATACAGAAGTGCTAGTCCTAGCACTGCCGTCCAAAACCACGCGAAGTTTAGTAGTAAGCTTATCTTCTCTAACAACTCCGTGGTGCGGGATGATGTAAGATGGATGACCGCGAGTCTCGTCAGTCTCTGCGGTAGGCGCAGGTGAGATGTATCCTTTATCTAGGTATTCGATAACAACCTCATCATAGGCTTGCTTCAACTTCGGAGATGCTTGCATCTTACGTTCTAAACAAGAAAAGCGTTTACTAGCGGAAGCGTAGGAGTCACCGAGCGAAAAAATATCCCCCTTGAATGGGAGCGCGACAACATAACGACCATCATCATTTCGAATAGTCGTGCGACAATAAATCTCTTCAGCCACCTTATCATCAGGGCTTAGGATAGGCGGGACATTGACCTCTTCAATTTCCCAGAACCTGCGGATGGTAGACTCTAGCGGCGGCTCAACAGTGCAGCAGTGTGACACAGCCGAGAAACTATCTAAATGTGCGGGTGCGGAACCAACAATAACAAAACCTAGAACTGTTTCTAGGGCGTGCGGTGCGGGATACGACGAATGACCTTGAACCTTACGCGATAACTGGAGGTGCGGGAGAATCGATGCGCCGATCAACATATCGACGTCTCCAGGAACACCATAAGATTCATCTGCCAGCAGTAGGTCTTTAAATTTGGTCAATAAAGACGTGTCAACCAATTTTATCTACGACAAGCGAATCCATATCAAAACAAATAGCGGAATTAAAACGCGAGGCAAATTTAACTTTAATCGAACCATGAATGGTTGATTTTAAACCACCGAACCCCTTAACTACTGAGCGGGCTGGCCGATTATTAATATTAAATCCAAGGCGTTGACAACAACTTTGAGTTAAAAAATTACTCTGCGAAGCGCAATCTAACAACGCTCGAACCAGACACGGATTACCTACAGCATCATTAACAACAACGTGAGCGGTCGCGAGCACCACGGTAGTACACGCACTGCTTGCGGACATCGAACACAACGTGACGTCACTCACGGTGGTCTGCGAGCGGGCAACGTCGCGCTGCGGCTGCGGCTGCGAAGCGATCGCCGAGTTCGCACTGACTGTCTGCGACGTCGTGTCACCGCTTGATAAACTAACTGTGCTCACATTGGATGCGGCATTGTTAGAAACTTTCTCCATGTGAAGTAAAGTGTGGTGCTTCGAAGGGCACTTACGACAGCTTTGACTACTATTACATGACGTAACCCGATGTTTGTCACTTAAGCAGTTGAAACACAAATGTTTTCTCGAACAAACTTATAACGTTCATAAGGCGTAAATTTTAAAAAACCAGAACACTTGTACAATTGCGGATGTTGACTATTGCACAAAGAGCAAATAGATTGTACAGGTGCAGGTGCGGTATTCACATAAGTATGTGTCGACTTTTGTGACTTCGAAGGCGCATCCGTTCGACGGTCGGATTTAGTAACTACTTTCTTTGTAACTTCATGGTTTGACGAAGTGCGTTGTAATATTTTAATATGATCGCGAACAAAACATTCTAAATCATTGAATTTTGGCAGTTTACTACTGCGATGGTTCATTTCAAATAAACGAACAGTTTCATTATCTAATTTCCTTAAACCCAAATACAAAAACAAAAAGTCGCAGAGGTCATCGACCTTCAGGTTCTTTACTGCGCGAACAGATGATGCAAAAGTATCTAAAAACTTCTCTAAATTATGTTCATTACAAACTGTAATATTTTTCAATTCGAATAACTGATCTAAATATGCGGTAGCTACCAATCTTTTGTCTTCGTATTTCGACCTTAAAGTTTTTAAAATTAATGAATAATTTTCAGCACTAAAAGTAATGCCGGCACAAACAGTTTTAGCTTTACCAGTTAACTTTTCAACCAGATAGTGTAATTTTTCATGATCTGTCAAAGAGACGTTCTTATCTATAGTGTTTTCAAAACTATCTATAAACTGATTCCAATTGCGAATATCACCATTAAATTCAGGTATCTGAATGGGCGGTAATTTAGGTCGATCGCAAGTGTGATTTGCATGGCTGTGATGGACAGACGGCATCTCCAAACTTCTCGCGACGCGCTTGATGCGACAGAATAAATCATCAAATGACGCCAAAGCTTGATAACTTACAGCGTATTCTGGATTTAATTCTAACTCTAAAACGTTAATATCATGAATTACGGATTCAAATTCCGTGCGCAAACTATCCAAATTTTCTACAGAACATAAGAACGAATCTCTAATGGCTAGATCAGCTGTTTTAAGTGCATTATCACAAATAGATTGCACGCGGGAAAATAGCATGTCTCTTTTAGCATATAAAAGTTTCAATTGAACTTTGTTATCCTTTGGAGGCATCGTGAACAATATTATGACACACTATCAATGCGGTAAACAAACAAAATAAAGTCATCAATTCAGCCGAAAGACGTCCACTGCTGGACATGGGCCTCCCCCAAATGGGGGTTTTTACCATAATCGCCACGCTTGGCGGGCGGGTTGGCGATCGCAGTGCGGTTGTTACAAAAGCACAGAGAATGCTGCTGCCCATTCTCTGGTAAGTCCCTAAGTCGCCTCTTACGACACCCACGGGAAGATATGGGATGGTGCTATTCTTTACGTCCGACACCATACAGAACCAAGAAAAATAAAGTTATTTTTAACTAATAAGCGGTGAAGCACAGTGACGCGGAGAATATCTATTTACCTAAATTGGGTAGGCAGTTATAAATGTACTGCGAGTATACTAAACGAACTGTAGGTACTTTTAAATTACAATTTACCCATTAGGTTGTGTCGCTGTTTCTGATATAAAAATACTTTTAGACTTCCGAATGAATTAACAGAGTACTAGCGATATATAGCTACGTAGGTATGTAGGTATTACGAACGTACCAATACGTATTATATGATCTATTTGCGAAACGAACAACGAATTGCGTTAGGTTAGGTTGCGGACTGCGGTGCAGTGCGTTTATTCTCTAAGGAATAAATACTAATGCGATAACTACAACAAATATGTACCTAATTCAAATACCTATACCATCCGGCTCGAAGGACCAAAGAAAATGGTGGCGCGAAGGGCTAAATTAGTGGACTGTATTTGCGAGGCGGAATAAAAAGACTGACAAACACTGTGATAGGGGATTCGAGTTGCAGTGGGTGTGGGACAATAGAAAACAACCCGAAATAACAAGGGAAGGAAGCACAAACCTTTTAAGGGAGCCACGTGCTCGTCGTCGCCGGTGCACCGGTTCACTTTCCAGGTGCAGGGGCAGTTGGGCTTCAAATCACTGTCTCACACGTTAAAACAATAACACAGACGATTGAATAAAAGTCTTATTATATGCGAAAATGCGGTGATTCCAAAGTTATTAATATTTTTAAGCTGAACGGGCAGACGCCATTGCGTGCGCGGCGCGATTCGATCCGGAAGAGCTTTCGCGACAAAGAGACGAGCGAAATCTTCTTACTCACTCGCGAGGTATGTGCGGAAGGGAGATGGGTATAGGAAGTAGCGAATGTCAGTCAATTTTTGAATGTTGGCGCAACCAATTATCATGTCAGTGTTGTGATTGAGTGCAGAAGCAAGTCTGAACTTGAACAGTAAAAAAATATGGCCGCAAATATTAAAGTTCGTCATTTCTGTAATCATCACATCTGTTATCTGTGTGATAACAGATGTGATGTAAGATCACCGAAGTGACGAAATTTTAGTTTTATTGTAATTTAATTTCTCACTGATTAACTAAATTAAAAATAAAATTGAACAGGATACTTTATTAATGTGCTTTATTAATGTACTATGATTAAATAATACGCCACTCTGAAGCATTTAAGTTCATACATCTTTTTTATTTTAGCTATATCTACAATATGGCACCGCGTACGCGCCGAGCATCCAAAAAGGACAACAGGTTAAAGTTAAAAAAAATTCAGAAACGTAGGGAGCAAGTGAAAATTGCAATGAGACGACATCGACAGAAGTTAACAGAACAACAGCTAGAAGAGAGAAGAAGGAAAGACAGGGAAAGGTACCAACGGAAAAAGGAAAATGGACAGGTAAAAACTATTAATCAATTTACTCCACGTACTCAGAAAATAATTAGAAAACAGTGGAAAGAAAGGTCTAAAAGATATCGAGACAATAAAAAAGCATTGCAACGCATTCATCAACAGACTGAAAATTTTATTGAGAATGATACCCCACCCGGCAGTCCCGTTACGTCCACATCTAGATCAAGAGCTGAATCTGGTAGGAAAATAGCTAAAAAGAATAGAAGGTATCTAAAGCTGGAGAACAATTTACTGAAGAAAAATTTCGTCTATTAGAAAATAGAGTAAAAAAGTATAAAATGCGTTATAACAGAGCTATTAAACGACGAAAAGTGGATCAAATTACGTCCAACACATGTAACAAAAAACGTAGAGTAAATAAGGTGAAGGAACAGATTATAGATTTTTTTAGAAAATGACTAGCTGTTGCCCGCGGCTTCGCCCGCGTGAAGTTCGATAACTGTCCAACTGGATCATACAAAAGGGATGAATAGTATCCTACATGTTAATCCAGGATATAAACTATCTATGTGCCAAATTTCATTTTAGAATAGAATATATTTATTGTAAAAACATGGAGTATACATCAAATAATATGTGCAAGGTCCTAAAATAACAGATAGATCTGCGTAATCATCATTTCTATAATCATCACAATCACCATCACTATCACAATCATTATCACAATCGCAATCACCATCACTATCACAATCACCATCATTATCACAATCACCATCACTATCGCAATCACAGTCATTATCACAATCACTATTACAATCACGATCATTATCACAATCACCACCACTATTACTACCACAATCACCTTTATCGTTATCACAATAATTATCATCGTAATCATCATCATCATCACAATCATCATCATCATTTTTTAAATTATCATCATCACTATCACCATCTTTATCACAATAATCACAATAAATCAACAATAACCCTGTATTGAACTCGAATCCGCCATCTTCTGGATATCAAAATAAATGCCATATTCGTAATCAGCACCCCTGATAATCTCGGAATCGACACCCATATTGATTTTAGACATCAACCCCATCGCACCCGAAAAGGGGATGATGGTATTTCAGGTCCGCCACATTACACCATACAAACCGATACACCATACAAACAATAATCAAGTCGATTTTCAGACTTTGTCACCCCATTTCCTCCCCTTTAGGGGTTGAATTCTGAAAAAACATGAAACACAAATGTTTCTTCATTTATCGATAGGAGTACTCCTGTGAAGTATCAAATAGAATAGTCTAACTAATCTTGTTTCCCCATGTAAACTTTGGACCCCGGTTTCAACCCTTTAGGGGGTGAATTTGAAAAAATCCTTTCTCCGTGCACTCTTAAACCTAATAAGGAACCTATGTGCCAAATTTGGAATCTCTAGACTCAGTGGTTTCGGCTGTGCATTGATTTTTAGACTTTGTCATCCCATTTACCCCTCTTAGGTTAGGGATTGAATTCTGAAAAAACCTGTAACCCGTTTCTACTCATATATCAATAGGAGTACTCCTGTGAAGTTTCGAATAAAATAGTCTAACTAATCTTGTTTCTCCATACAAACTTTCGACTCCCGTTTCAACCCCTTAGAGGGTTAATTTTGAAAAATCCTTTCTTAATGCACCCTTAGACCACATAAGGAACCTACTTGCCAAATTAGGAATCTGTAGACCCAGCGAATTGGGCTGTGCGTTGATAGATGAGTCAGTCAGTCATTTTCTTCTTTTATATATTTAGATTTTTACCCGACTGCGCCAGAAGGAGGGTTACTGTCTAAAATAGAAGTAGCCTAAGTTACTCCTTATTTCATCAGCTATATGCCAGTGAAAGTCCCGTCAAATCGCTCCCGCCGTTCCAGAGATTAGCCGGAACAAACAGACAAAAATTTAAAAATAAATGTTATTTTGGTATATTTTATGTACCTTATATACATTTATATGCATGTAGTAAAATGTGTTTGTTTTAATATTACAAACAGACACTTCAGTTTTATTTATTTGTATAGATAAAGCCGTGGAAGATGAAAAAGGATCTTTCACCCCCTTAGGGGTTAAATTTTTTGAAAAACATCGTTGCGTTAGCTTCCAACCATAAGCCTAGATACTAAATTTAGAGAGTTTTACTTCGAAAATTAAGGACTTTCCATTAAAAACTTCATTCTCCTTTTTAACCCTTCGGGGGTAGTTTTATGAAAAACGCTGAGACACGTATCAATTAATTTTTAATCATCTGCTTAAACACAAAATTTGAAGATCCTAACTTTAAAACTGACGATTTTCCATAAACAACTTCATCCCCATTTTTAACCCTTCGGGGGTGGAATTGTGAAAAACGCTGAGACACGTATCAATTATTTTTTAATCATCAGCCTAAACACAAAATTTGAAGATCTTAACTTTAAAACTGACGGACTTTCATGCACAACATCTTCATCCCCTTTTTAACCTTTTAGGGGTAGAATTATGAAAACCGCTGAGACACGTATCAATTATTTTTCAATCATCAGCCTAAACACAAAATTTGAAGATCTTAACTTTAAAACTGACGGACTTTCATACATTTAACAACAGCTTCATCCCCTTTTTAACCCTTTAAGGGTAGAATTTTGAAAAACTCTGAGACACGTATCAATTATTTTTTAATTATCAGCCTAAACACAAAATTTGAAGATCTTAACTTTAAAACTGACGGACTTTCATACACAACAGCTTCATCCCCTTTTTAACCCTTTAGGGGTAGAATTATGAAAAACGCTGAGACACGTATAAATTAATTTTTGATTGTCAGCCTAAACACAACATTTGAAGATCCTAACTTTAAAACTGACGGACTTTCATACAAACTTCCATCCCCTATTTAACTCCCTTAGGGGTTGATTTTCTAAAAATCCTTCCTTATTCCTTGTCTACATTATAAAGGGAACCTCTGTGCAAAATTTCAGCTTTCTAGGTCCAAGGGTTTGGGCTGGGCGTTGATGAGTCAGTCAGTCAGTCAGTCAGTCAGGCCTTTTGTTTTTATTTATATAGATAGATAGATAGATGAATGTAGCAGATTGACAGCAGGAACCAAAGAAACTATTACAAGAAAAATAAATAAAAAGAAAATACGCTTGTTAAACGATTCACTGCTCAATTTATATGCAAAGTTCAAATCTACAATAAACCGTAAATTTTTTATTCCTAATTCTGTCGCTACCGCCCTTTTTGGATAATTTCTCCTAACGCAAAACAGCGAGACACATGTCTATGTATTCATCACGCAAACATGGAATTAATTACTACGGCATTAAAAACTGCTAACGTAATTAATGAAAATACCCCTGTAGCTCTTGTGAAGACAATCTGTTGTGAAGGTAAATTAAAAGAAGAATGTTTGCTTAGAAAATGTTACGATTGCAGAGACAAGAAAATTCATTTCAATTCCAATACTAACAATAATCCAATAACGTACTTCAGATGGCTCACCAAAAAATTTCCAGTGACTGTAAAAGGAGCAGAAAAATTGTGTCAAAAAACCATCAAAGAAAAGGTTTTGAGTTCAAAAAAAGATTTAGTAGACAATGTTATAACTATAGAAAATTTATTGGCAAAAAGCTTAACACCGGCATTTAAAGGCACTCTTAATGTTCATCAAGTGACGTGGAATAAAGACAGCCCCGGTCTTTTGCATGCACGAAAACTTAGCTGCATCGAATGTCGCCCAGATCAAATTTGTTCTCATTATGAAATGGGTGTGATTAATACAGAGTACAGCCAAATCTCTACTGATCGAAGCCATTTCCTTCCTATTCCCCCATCACACCATCAATCTGATCAAGAAATATCCGAGGACCCCGGTCCATCGGGACTTTTTTCACATACTGAAAATGAATCTCCAGGTCGCTGCGTAGATACTGACGATGAAGATTTGGTTACGGTCTCAATTCCAAAAAAACGAAGCCGAAATTTCTATTTCAAATCTATCAATGGTTCTTCATCTAAAGATAATTCTAACGAAGAAACTAAGAAGAAACAATTAATTGATCGGGTGTTTAGTGAAGCTTCGGACTTTACAAAATCAAGTCGTTTTAATATTTTCGCATCTGATTCGTCTGATGAAGACATATTTTAAAATCATGAAAGTGAGACCTAAGTCTGATTATATAATTATAAGTATTAAAAAGTTGTACCTGATTAGTAATTATTCCAAGCAAGTATGCCTTTATATTAATAGATCTCAAATTAGCTAGTTATTTGTTAGAAGGTGACGATAAATACGTCACTTCTGTGATCTTATTTTAAGATTTTTTTTTCTGTGTATTCTTGTTGTGTTCAAGAATAATTATATTTTGGTTTAATTGATAACAGTGCTGTTTTACAATTATCGTTCATAACAAAATTCTTGGTTATTTGTAAATCAGCATTATTTAGATTTTCATCATTTCTGTTACGTATTGCGTCACATCTGTTATCGTCTTTTTTTTATTTTATGACAATTTTCTCGTAATTAAAACATAAACTACCTGTGTTACTAATTATTTTGTTGATTATTTATGTTACTAAACACAGTAAATCTAATAAAAATATAAAAATCGTATTTTTTTTCCCTAAATGTAGAATGTGTCAACTAATAAAATAAACAACTTGAATAGGTAACCTAGGACATCTCAAATTAGTAAAATAATAGCATTATGTAAAGTAGCAACAAGATATAAGAGCTATTTGTTGGTAGATAAATATGTACAAACTCCAAACATAATCAGGCCAGCTGATTGGCTAAAGAAACTTTCTTTGTATTTTACATCCAGCGAATCAACGCTAACTAGGTCACAGGGGTGAGGAACGGGGAGTCGAGGGACGGGAAATGCCGGCTTCCACGCTACCGGTAAGGAAATGGGTAGCCTCAAAGTATTAGGTCAGCCACTACTTGCGCTGATGTACATGAAAATAAAATAGGCGCATTTTTGGAGCGCAGGGCTTCCGTCCCATCATGACTTACGCTTGTGTCGTGTACGCCCACGCCAAGCCTAGATATCTCCATAGGATGCAGGTCCTTCAGAACCGATTCTTACGTAAAGTCACGGGAGCCCCCTATTACGTCCGTAATGACCGTTTACATTTAGATCTTAAAATCCCCACGTTAGCTCAGTTCATGAAGCGCCTATCCAAGCGCTTCTTCGATTTTGCTATTAAACACCGTAACCCCCTGATTGCAGCGGCCGCCCGTTACGAACCCTCGCGAATTAGTCAGATCCGCCGCCCAAGGCATACTTTAGTCGATCCCGATGACGCTATTACCCTCCTCCAGGAGAGCAGGAAGGAAACTAGCACGCTTAGAAAGCACAGACGCAAACAGCCGTCATTCCGTCCTCGCCGTCGAGGCCCGTCGCGACGCCCCGATACGAACCCTCCCCGTCCCTTGCTCGTGCCAGCCCGCGTTGCTGCACCTGTTGTTCAAAATCAGTCCCTAATTAATGACACCACTCAGATCCAGCCTGTCCCCTTGCTGTCCTCTCCCAGCGACGCCCTAAGCCGAGGCCCGTACCCCGCAGGGGGTGCCCTTAGCGTGTAGTCGTTTAGTTTGTAAGTTTTATGCCCTGGCTGGAGGCCTTACACTTAAGGTACCCACAGGATTGTCCGGTTAAGCAGACGACAACCTCTCTAGGTTGAACTGCGAGATGCCATTTCGAAAAAAAAAAAAAAAAAAAAGGAGCGCAGGGCAGTCTTCAGTCAGCACAGTGTATCTTATAACTTACTAGTGTAAAAGTCATCGTAAATCTGTGCATATTCGGTAAAAGTATTGAACTATATTAACTGTGTACTCTCTATAAACTGTATTTCTATGTGATTGCAAACTTTTTATGATTAATGTGTATTTCTGTGTCTATTGTGAAACTATTCGTAACCAGTGTGTAAAATCAGTGTAAATAATCAATGACTAAATCAATATATAGTTTTAAATAAGTGCATCCGAGCGCGCGTACTTGGACTAGCGCGGTCGATCCCAGGTTCGAATCGGTCGAGCAAATGTGGCTAACAGTCTCATTGAATGGCAAAAAGATTGCTATAGGAACAGCCTACCGACCGCCATGGGTAAATCTTGTCCTCTTCCTTGATGCCATAACGGACACTATTAGTTCTTTGGGAAACTGCGACCACTACATACTGCTTGGCGATTTCAATGTTGATATGCAGGATACAAATGGAGTAAAAGCGAAAAATGTCAATGAATTTCTTAATTCAGTTAATCTTACACAGCTGGTCGCAAGCCCTACTCACTACACAGCATCCAGTGAAACACTTATCGATCTCCTATGTACTGACTTGAGAGCAAGATACACTGCGGTAGAATCTTTAGGTTCACTCAACGGCCATTCCATTATAGTAAGTGAATTTAACATAAAGCGTGATACATTCAAACCGTTCGTGGTAAAATACCGGCCTCTTAAAAATGTATGCACGGAAACATTTAACATAGACTTATTGTCATTAAACATTGGTACTATTTTAACGCTCGACACAGTACATGTATATAACACCCTTATAACTTCCTTGTTTGATGTTCACGCACCTATCAAATCATTTACAGTATAAGAAAAATCGTATCCGTGGATTACAGACACAATCAAACTTATGATGCGTTTACGTGACGAAGCTCTTAATACATATAGGGAAACTAAGTCAGATTCCAAAAAGAAATACTACATAGACCTATTCACTAAATGCTTCAAGCATTTAGTGAACAGTTCTCTGTACAATGAAAGGACCGCGTATTTCAAACATAACATTAATACTAAAATAAAAAATCCCAAATTGCTCTGGAAAAAACTGAAATCCACCTTATTACCGTTTAAATCTAGACAAGACCTTCCGTCGCATTTTACTAATCCTGACCTAATTAATAGAAATTTTCTGACTGTTCCCGGCAACCCCGTGGCAAGCGCATCTCTAATTAATTACTATGAAAATCATAGCCACGGTGAGGCGATTTTTACAATCGCTCCAGTGGACCAGAACACTGTCTCACGCACTATCGCTAGTCTCAAAAGTAACGCTGAAGGCTTCGACAATATTAACCTGGACATGATTAATATGACTTTGCCGCACTCGTTGAAAGTTTTATAGTATTATGCTATACTTACGCTTCATATTCACCATTCATAATACTATTTATCATGCATTTTATTTGTTTATATATCTACACTCAGCAAATCGATTTAAATACGATTCTTTAACTTGGAAATAGCTGAAATAAAATATTATTATAATTTTCATGTTGTGATATTTACGTCAAGCGTCAAATTGTCAAACTGTCAGTTTTTTAATTCTCTTTCTGCTTAGTTTATGGTCTAGCTCTATGATTTCTCTTTTTGGTTTGTATAATTTAAATTATTTTTATCAATATGCTTAGCCAATGTATTTTATAAATTATTACGATTGTTTAATAACTTAATATTAAATGATTATATTTATAAAATTCTTAACGCACTCATGGATATGTCCTGGCCGACTACACTTGTCAGATGAGATGATGGCGACACTAAGAAAACTAAGATTTGAAAAAGGAAGACTACTTTGGAGAAACGAGCTGACGGACGGCTAAAGAAAAGTGGACTATTGGATCTGATTTGATGAGTATCAGAGAGCAGCTTGGTTTTCGCTGTGAGATTCTAAAACTGCCCAGGGGATCCAGCTAAAAATTCTCCTGGGACTTCTACTCCCGATGTTCGGAGGCTAACTACGTGCCTGTCTGTCTACTGGTCTCGCAGGGCTGTCCTACGTCTGGCCCTGAGTTCTGCACTGCCTTGCTGCTGAGCTATCCTGGTGAACTCTGAGATCTGCGCTGCCGTCGTTTCTACTGCTTCAGAGCTGAACTTCAAGGTTGCTCCGGTATCGACCTGCTACCCTGACGCCTGCTCCCGTGATTCCTAACTGTGAACTATAAAACTATAGAGTGCGTGGTAGGTAGTTTTTTTATATAACTAGCTGTAATTTTTTCTTTTTCCTAAATTAAAATTGTAATTGAACAAGTCTGCTTATCCTTTTATTTTAATAGGAGCAAGTAGATTTGTTACAAATTGGCGCCCAACGTGGGGCTCTCAAAATATTTATATCGACTTGTTATTTGTCATCGGTTGCTAGGTAACAAACGGGCCATGGAGTATTATGGGCATGGAGTACCAGTCTTTGCGTGTTGGCAAAACTAGGTACTAAAGTTTATCAAACTTTGCGGTGGCAATCATATGTACTAAACTTTATGCTTTAGTTCCGAATTTTACCACCAACACAAATAAGTTCTCCTTGGTTTACGATTTTTAATTTCTTTAGAATCTGTGTCTTACTCTTAAATTTTTAAATGCTCTTGGACCGTGTCCAACACTCAGACTCTCTTGACGTTTTACTCGGAGCTTACCGGCTACTGTATTGCGGGAGCTGCCCTGACGTTTACTCGGAGCTTACCTACTGCTGCCCTTGACGTTTTACTCGGAGCTTACCGACTACTGTATAACGGGAGCTGCCCTGACGTCTACTCAGAGTTTGCGATATTGTGGTTCAGACCTAACCCCTCATTCCCTCCTTCCCTCTTAAACTCCATAGGTACTTCAAGTAGGCTACTTTAGATTCCTGTTTCAGTACTCAGATCCTATAAGTCTAGACTCCTCGTTTATATACTTTTACCCTCTTTTGCTATCCTTATACTAGTATTTTGCTATTTTCATATACTTACTCATGACTCATCTCTTTCTTCTTTCCTTCTTCTATAATAGAGTTATTTTCGATTTATTAAAACGGGAGCGGATAACAACTCCATAAAAATAAGCCCTTGTTAACTATCGACTCTAAAAGTTGATTGGAGCGGTTGACAACTCCATAAAAATAAGCCCTTGTTAACTATCGACTCTAAAAGTTGATTGGAGCGGATGACAACTCCATAAAAATAAGCCCTTGTTAACTATCGACTCTAAAAAATGATTGGAGCGGATGACAACTCCATAAAAATAAGCCCTTGTTAACTATCTACTCTAAAAGTTGATTGGAGCGGATGACAACTCCATAAAAATAAGCCCTTGTTAACTAGTGACTCTAAAAGTCGATTGGAGCGGCTGACAACTCCATAAAAATAAGCCCTTGTTAAGTATCAACTAAAGTTGATTAGGAGCGGATGACAACTCCGTTAAAAATAAGCCTTTGTTAAAATCTTTCTATTTTCATCTCATTTGTGGTTTTAGATGCGAGCGGATTACAACTCCTAAAATAAGCCTTAAAGTTATTGACTTAACAGGTTGAGTAGTGATCATTGAATGTGAATCCTACCTGACCTAACTTCGTAAGATGTCGGAGTGTTTGAATGAGTTATGTAAGTTTTGTGAATGCTGTAATACTTTAACCTTAGCAAAATTTTTGTTCTAGGCCAAAAATTTTCTCGGGGTCGTTGGGGAAATATAGTATTATGCTATACTTACGCTTCATATTCACCATTCATAATACTATTTATCATGCATTTTATTTGTTTATATATCTACACTCAGCAAATCGATTTAAATACGATTCTTTAACTTGGAAATACACACATCAAAAGTATCTAGGGATCAACATATATTTTTGCAATAACTTTTCTCCTGATTGATATTAATTAAAATGTTCTTTAAGGATTCATCAAATAAAGTGTTTTCGTTTGTCACAGTAACGATAAACCAAGTCACCTTTGCATTAATAAAGAAATTTGCCATTTTCCTAATAAAGGGATTTTTGACATTTGAACCACTAACATTAAAGTTCGAAAAAATGACTGAAAACACAGTTTTCTTTAAAATTTTATTGGGTAACTTAAACAATTAATAATCCGTGTTTCTACCGCGAACACTAACAACACAAGAACATCGGTTTGGCATACTCAAAATGAGTTCATCCAAATCACGCTGTGGAATGGCCGCCCATGTTCGTTGCAACAACAAAAAAAGGTCTTCTTGCGACTGGATACCCTCCATATTCGGCAGAGCTCTTCTCTGTAGCATATCCCATGCATGCTCAATCGGGTTCAAGTCTGGCGACTGAGCAGGCCAGGGCAGGACATTGATGTTAGCTGCGGCGAGAGTCTGTCTTACAACTCTTGCGGTGTGCGGTCGTGCATTATCATGCATTAACTGAAATAAGGGACCGATTTGCACTTGTAGAGGAACGATGACGTCTGATACAATCGTCTCAGCATAAATTTGAGCGTTGAGGTTGCCTCTGATCCAAATCAACTCAGTTCTTCCGCCGATCCAAATACCCGCCCATACCATGATGGTTCCACCACTATAAGGATGGACTTCCTGGCAGGATTTTAATCGCTGTTGGCGTCCAGGGGTTCTCCAGTGTCGTATACGTCTTGTATCCGGTCTCATACCAAAACGAGACTCATCAGAAAAGCACACGAAACGCCATTGTTCTTCTGCCCAATTTCTGTGTTCAAGAGCCCATTGATATCGAATCCTACGATTGTGCATTGCTATAGGTGGTACCCGTAGCGGTCTTCGGGAATGAAGGTTCACTTCATGCAAGCGGTTTCTGACTGTTTGGTCGCTAATTAATTTCCCTGAAGAGTGATGAAGCCTCACGGCTAACATCATGGCGGTTATTGTTGGAGCTCTTCGAGTTAAGATTTGAATGTATCGGTCTTGTCTCCGTGTGGTGCAGCGATACCGTCCTCCATGGCGCTCAGCCACGGTACCAGTGCTTCGGTAACGTGTCCAAAGTCGACTGATAACACTCTGACTTGTATTCAGAGCTAAAGCTACAGTACGTTGCCGGGAACCAGCTTCTATCATTCCCACGGCTCTGAGCATTTCTTCCCTGCTTAAATGACGTCGCCGCTCCATAATAACGTTGGTTTTAATCAGTAGTAGGGAAACAGTAGCACTAATAATGTCTTCAATGCGTTGTATGTTTTTATAGGGAAAATATTGACAGCTTATTTTCATCTTTTACTCGAATTTGATTGAGAGTTCCTGATTCAAATTATGAAATGCACCAAAAAGGATCCATATAAATTTATAAAATCATTATTACAAAGCCACATCTCAATCTCAAGAAATCCGCATAAAAATGCTTGATCCCTAGACACTTTTGATGTGTGTAGCTGAAATAAAATATTATTATAATTTTCATGTTGTGATATTTACGTCAAGGGTCAAATTGTCAAACTGTCAGTTAGTTTTTTAATTCTCTTTCTGCTCAGTTTATGGTCTAGCTCTATGATTTCTCTTTTTGGTTTGTATAATTTAAATTATTTTTATCAATATGCTAAGCCAATGTATTTTATAAATTATTACGATTGTTTAATAACTTAATATTAAATGATTATATTTGTGCCGGACGGGCGTTATCCGCTGATGGCGTGGATACGTGTACCTGGTGCTCTGCCTATACCCTATTACTACCGGGCGCACGCTTGTACTATACTTCGCCGCCAGACGGCGCTGACGTCCTACACCTAATTAACTGTAGCTGTAGCTGATCATTCTTCGCTATCTCAGGGCGCTGACCTAACGAGGGGGGATAGGGGTTACTGGGAAAATAAGACACTTATTTAACTTTCATAACCGTACAGGAAGCGATTTCAGGATTAATTCGCGCACTACTTTTTCACTGTTTACTTATACATATTTAATTGCCGTACTGATGACTACGATTCTAAGAAAAGTCGAGTTTACTAAGGTACTCCAGAACTTTACTGTAACGAGAACCCTGATTTCGCTTTCTGATTTCGGAAAACTTTAATGAAAATTTGATTATGGAAATGTACAATCTTTCTGCAAATTACAATTTTGAGCTTATGTTTAAACACATTATATACATCGCCACAATTCCACATAACGTTATTTATGTACAGACATAAAAACAACGAAAATCTTTATTAAAATGTGGAAATTATTTCCATAAAACCGGACAGCTTTTCCAAAAGTGTCTGGATGAAAGGTCTTACAGGCTGAATTACACGAAAACTGTTACTGTGACTGTAAGTATATAATTGCCATATACTAGACGAGTATATGGTCCATCTAAAACTGTTACTTATTTTTTCGTGTCTGTATCTTTCAGCCTGTAACGATCCTTCAACTGAAAATCTGTAAGACAATTTTTTCCTGTTTTTTCCCAATATGGCCGCGCTAGACCGTCATACTCTCGTCTAAGTGGTTCAACTATAAGCTAAGTTATAAAAAATTACTATATCCAGGCCTAGGTCGCAACCTAGGTTACCTGGACCTCACCAAAGCGTTAAATTATACTAAAAAACTCCACTTGCGAGCCTATATGTGTCTAGCGCGTCTGAAAATTACTATCTAACTATTCTAGATTCACTGATGGCACTTTGTTATATCACTATATTGCCCATACACTGACTCTACACTATTTTGACGTGACAACGTCTTATAAATTGGTTTGCCGGGTGACACTTCAAGAAACTGGGTAACGCTCCGCTCACGTTATGCGCTCACAATGAGAGCGAGTGAGAGGCACGCGTCCCGCCTAAGAGCGAGAGAGACAGACATAAAAAGTTTATTTTACCACTCAAAGTCGTTGTCACGTAAAACTTTCGCCCGTATACCGACTTTACAGGCAACCAATTTTTTTTAACTATAATCAACACTCTATGTGTTGGATTGGTGACGTTCGTCGCGAACATTTCTCCCGCCGTGTAGTGCAGTGACGACTCGCTGTCATGTCGGCGCGGCGCTACATCATGCCGGCGAGCGACGACCGTAGTCGTGACTCCCGCCGTCACGATGTACCGCCTGGTGCCCCGATGTCTGGATTACTTCGGTAGTGGGACGAGTTTCTTCACCGGACGCTTCAAGGTACCGCCGGATGTGCGTACCTCAGCAGTCCGGACTTCGCCGTCACCCCGGGGAAGACAGCTATTATGCGGACACGCGGCCACGTGTTTCGTGGCAGCTGGCCGTCGGCTATGAGGACGGGGTCATTGACCTGTAGACCCGGCCCGCGACTGTGCGGCTCCCGCCGGTACTGTAGCTCTGGCAGGTACTCTCGTACCCAGCGACGTCAGAACATGTCGGCGAGAATCTGTGAGCGCCGCCACATCTTTTTACTGTCGATGTCTTGTTCGGTGAAGGTGCCAGGGGTTGGCAACCTTGCTGACCCGCCGAGAAGAAAATGGTTGGGCGTGATGGCTTCGTCGTCGTTGCTGTCCACTGATACGTGTGTGAGCGGTCGGCTGTTTACTGTATATTCCGCTTCACACAATAAGGTAGACAACACCTCTTCGTGCGGGTGTCTCTCGTGGAGGACGGCATATAATGCGGTCTTCACGCAGCGGACGAGGCGCTCCCAGGCGCCCCCCATGAAGGGCGCTGAGGGCGTTATAAAGCGCCACACGATGCCACGGCGACTGGCCTCCCATCGGAAGGCGTCTCGGAGCTCCCTGTCGGCACCGTGCATGTTGGTGCCGTTGTCGGAGTGGATCTCGGCTGGGCAGCCTCGACGCGCAGCGAACCGGCGCAATGCCAGTACTGCGGAGTCTGCGCTGAGGCTGGCGGCTATCTCGAGGTGGACGGCTCTGGTGGTCAGACATGTAAATAGGGCTACGTACCTTTTTTGGTGTTGTCGACCAACTGTGACTGACAATGGCCCGAAATAATCAAGGCCTGTGTAGGTGAACGGCCTCTGATGATGTGCTAGGCGCGTTCTCGGATGGTCGCCGGTCGCAGGCACGGATGGTTGTGCCTTGCGAATACGACACTGTAGACATTGTGTCAGTATTTTCTTTGTCGTGGGTCGCATTCTGATGACCCAAAAATGTTGTCGCACCTCGTTGATGGTGAGCTCTGTGCCGCTGTGCTGTAGGCTCCTGTGAGTCCAGTCTATATACAGCTGGGTGATGCGGTGATCACCGTCTAATATGGGTGGTCGCTTCGCATCATCGGCTATTTCTGTGACGGCGGCGATACGACTTTTCAGTCGTATAACTTTATCTGTTAGTTCTATGCGGAGTGGCTTCAGTCGACTGTCTTTTTCCACGGACTTCCCTTGCTGTAGATTCGCTATTTCCTTGGCGAACGACTGTTTTTGTGAGACCTGTATGAGCAATGTCTCTGCTCTTCGGAGAAGTTCCGCTTCTAGGGGATATCCCTCGACTTGAGTGCCGGTTGTTCTCGCCGTCTTTTTGGGAAGGGTGGTCGCCTTCTTCTGTTTCCTCCAATCCGGATCCTTTTCGCGGCGTTCTTCTGTGTTCGTTTGTAGAACGTTTTCTCTTTCGTTTTTCGGCAGAGATCTATGAAGCGTAGAACGCAGGCTGTAGCACGAAGTAGTCTCTCCCACTTTTAGAATCGTATTGGATCCGGAACTACTTCTGTTAGCGATGGGGTATTGTTGCCCTTGCTTTCGGTGACTGTGTGTGTTCTTTCCTCCCCTGTTTCTGTATTGATTGGAGGCTTTTCTGTTGGCCATGTGGATGGTTCGTTATACAGGAAACCTGGTCCACTAAACCACTCGTGACTCGAGTCAAAGTGGTGCGGTACGTCGCGAGTAGCGCTGTTTCTAGGGCTTCGCTGTATCCTGGATAGCACCTCGGTAGGCTGACGTTTTTCAGCTGTCGTAGATGTTGCACCCAGTTCCTCCACTGGGCGGACAGGTCGGGTTCGAGCACCTGGTCCCAGTTGGTTCCTCGCCTCCAAGCCTCCTGAAGTATCTGTTTGGCTCGAATGGTTACTGGGGAGACGAGGCCTAGTGGATCGTACAACGACATGACGATCTTGAGTGCTTCTCTCTTCGTTGGCGCTTCTTTATCCAGGATTCCGCTCGGTAATCGTGCGAGCGTAAGGTTGAAGCCTAGCCTGTCTTCACTCGGTTTCCATATTAGTCCGAGTATTTTTTCTGTGTCTGTCTTCCCGATGTTGACTTCTTCAGTCCGGTTCTGTGTCGGGTCTATATTTTCTATTAATTCTGCACTGTTTGATACCCATTTTTTGAGTTCAAACTTTGCCTGTAGGTGAATGTTCTTCACCGCTGTTGCTGTTTTCGTCGCCTCTTCGACGGTTCTGTAACTGTCTAGGTAGTCATCCATATAGTGACTCTGTATGATGGCTTCCACCGCTTCTGGTTGAGTCTCACTGTGCCTTTTCGCGTTCCAATTCTTCGCGTATATAGCTGTGCATGGTGAGCTTGCAGCGCCGAAAATTATTGACGTCATGCGGTATTCTTCAGGGGCGCCTTCTCGTCTGTCGCCTCTCCAAAGATAACGAAGGGCGTCTCTGTCCTGTTTACGCACCTTCACCTGCATGAACATCTCTGTTATGTCGCCGGCGACTGCTATCGGATGTCGGCGGAATCTCATCATGACGCCGGGCAGCGACTGTAGTAGGTCTGGACCCGTGAGTAGGAAGTCATTCAATGACATTCCTCTTGATTTGGCTGCGGCGTCGTGAACTATGCGGAGTTTCTCCGGTTTCATTGGATTGAACACGTTGAAATGGGGTAGGTACCAAGTCCTACCAACTGTACTTGTTTTGGGTGCCTTTTCGGCGTAACCCTTGCTGATGTACGCGTTCATCTGTTCTGTATATCTATCTCGAAGAGCAGGCTTGCTATCGAGCTTCTTTTCTGTTGAGACGAGCCTGTTGAGTGCTGTCCCGTAGCTGTCTGGCATTTCGATATTTTCGTTTTTCCAGAGCAGCGCTGTTTCTATATGGCCGTCTTCTGTCTGTCTGGTATGACGGTCAAATATGGCTTCCGCTTTCTGTTCCGGGTCGGAGTCTGGTCTGCGGGGGTTAATGACCAGCGATTCAAGCGCGAAAAATTCGCGCAACTGTTCGTCGAGGTCTTCTTCTTTTGCTGTGAGTCTGTTGACGAAATGCACTTGGTGACCAAGTGTTCTGGTTTGTGCGCCGTGTAGAGTCCAGCCCAGTGCCGTAAGTGAGGCGACTGGCTGGTTCTTGGGCCCTCTGCGGACCTCGGTGGCCAGCAAAAGGTGCCAATTATCTTGGCCTATCAATATTTTTGGCGCGCCGCTGTTGTACGTCAACTGTTGCCTGAGGTCATCCAGATGTTTGCAGTGAGCGATGTCTTCCTCACTGACCGTCTGCGTTGCGAGGTTGAGCTTCGGTATCGTGCGCGCTCTGAAGGGCATCTTGTCCTTCACCTGGCTGGAGAGTGTAACTGTCACCCTTCTCGACATGGGTGTGTCGATCACGGTGTCTCCGATGGCGCCTATCTTCAGGGGTTCAATGCGGCCCCTCGCTCCAACTCGCTCCGCGATTTCCTCATCGATGAGCGAAACTGTAGATCAATCGTCGAGGAAAGCGAACGTAGATGCTTCTCCCGCCGGTCCGACGACTCGTACTGGTACCATCTTGAGGTACGCTTGACTGGCTGTTGCTCGCGAACTGGCGACTATTTCGTTTGAAGCTTCCTTTTTCGGCTCTTCTTCCGCTGTCTTCCTGACGAAGTGCAGCAGTCTGTGATGCGTGGCTTTGCACCCCTGTATTTCACATTTCTTCGGCTGGCACTTGTGATTGCTGCGACGACATTGCAGACAGCGGAAGCAGAGGCCGTGCTTCTTCGCTAATTCCCATTTGCCGTTGTTGGATGCCTCTCTAAACTTCTTGCAATCAGACTCTTGATGACCTTCCTTTTCACAGATTCGACATTTCGAAGTCGGTTTGTTTGTGGTCGTATGTGCTCTTTGCACAACCCGCTTTCCCGGATTTTCTGTCGAGTTTATGTTCTCAGGTGGAGCGAAGGCACTGCAGTAGCGAGCTTGTTCTGTAATGAACTCGCTGAAAAGTGACAGATCTGGCACTGACTGGTACTTGTCTGTGAATGTTCTGTACCAGCGTACACGCAGGGAGTTCGGCAGCTTTTCTGTTAGGATTCTCATTAGCTCAGCGTTGACGAGGTAGTAATCCTTTTTTAGTGCTCGCAGAGTCACTATGCCGCTTCTCACCCGGCTGGCAAACGTGCAGATGTCTTTAGGTGCTTCGCTGCAGCGCGGCAATCCTTTTAGCCTTTCTGTTTCGGCCTGTGCTATCGAATCTGGACGGCCGAACTGCAGCTCGAGTTCCCTCATGATGTCATCTGGCTTTCAAATCAAATCAAATCAAAATCATTTATTTGCGTAAATAAGGTACAGGAGGATCTTAAAAATAAAGTATATTTCTCTTATTCTGCCATTAATTTCGGCGTGCAAATTTTACATAATATAGTTAATAACAAATGAAAAATTTATTAATTTGAACCATGCATGCAGTTTATAAATTGTAATTGATTCAATTGTAATTGTATTAAATTAAAATTTTAAAATTAAAATTAAATTAATTAGTATGTATATATATAACTAGCGGACGTCCCGCGGTTACACCCGCGTAGCTCCTGTTCCCGTGGGAGTACGGGGATAAAATAAAGCCTATGTTACTCGTGGATAATGTAGCTTTCGAATGGTGAAAGAATTTTTTAAATCGGTCCAGTAGTTTTTGAGCCTATTCATTACAAACAAACAAACAAAGTTTACCTCTTTATAATATTAGTATAGATTCAGAATTTACAATTTATAATCTAGGAACTCAAGTACACTATAAAAGCATTTATCTATTAAGATTTTTGTAAGAATACGCTTAAATTTAAAAAATGGGAGTGTCGTTATGGTGCTTGGAAGTTTGTTATACAATTTTATACACATAATATAACTGTTGTTAGATGTGAGTGTGAGATTCGTCTTGGGTTTATATAATTTGTTGGTATTATGAGATCGAGGGGCATAGTAGCTTGTCGCTTGCTGAAAAAGATTCTTATGCCTAAAAACAAATATACAAGATTCCAAGATATAAATGCACGGTAGAGTAAGTATCTTATATTTTCTAAAGAATGGGCGACAAGAATCTATTTGTTTCAACCCAAATATAGCCCTTATACACTTTTTTTGCATTACAAATGCATGATCAATTTCCACACAGCGACCCCAAAGAATGATACCATATCGCAAAATGGAAGATATATAGCCGTGATATGCGGTAATTGCGTGTCCTATGAGCTCTGAACTCACTGTTTCCAGTGCTCTTCCATGTAAGATCAAAATCAAAATCAAAATCAAAATCAAAATCAAAGCATTTATTTCAAGTAGGCCAGTTACAGGCACTTTTGAATTGTCGAAACAAATATGAAAATTAAATGTAGCTACAGTCCCAGTCACAAGACATAAAAACTGTGAAAGTACTGTAGTTGCCCATTCCCTAGCGTAGATCTCTATGGAGAAGAATGGGCAAGAAACTCCATGGACACTCTTTTAAATCAGAATATTTTTACAAAATCTTGGTTACATCATTCATGTTGAGATGGTACATTATGTGAGAACAATGTAGCAAGATGTGCACGTTAAAGGTGTCCATAGTAAAAACAAAACAAAAACAATTCAAAAATAAAATTATTAAATTCAAATAAGCCGTGGCAGCCAAGAGCCGACCAGTCCCAACTGACAGCGCTCGTTCACGAACATGACGCATGTATCAGCACCATTCAACTCAACCATTTTGAAGGGAACTAAATGATCCGACACACGCGTCACCATCAGCGAGACATTTGAGTGAGCATGACATATCTCCTAACCGCCACGGCACATTCAAGTCAAGGAAAAACGTAGGTTTCCAGCGACTGATAGCATTCTAGTACATAGCACTCACACAATATGCGATATGCGGCTATATAATAATAAAGATATTGAATTTATACAATACAAAGATAGTTGTACAATCTTCAGCAGCTCCAACAATACAATTAGTGCTATCCATTAATGCGCCCCTGTCCTTGTGGAGCAGGACCGGCATTGAGCCAAGCATTTTTATCAGCGATATAATCGTCCAATTTGTAATATGCTCGCTTACAAAGTGTGCGTTTAATACATGTTTTAAATTTTGTTTCATTCAGTTCAAGAATGCTTTGTGGAATTTTATTATAGCATCTCAAACAGTACCCCATGAAAGATGAGTCTACTTTAGCGAGTCTGAAGCCTGGCTGAACTAATTGGTCCCTATTTCTAGTACTGTAATTGTGTCTGTCACCTCTTTTACCAAAAAGATGTAGATTTTTTCTTACGTACATTATGTTTTCGTAGATGTATTGACAATGTACAGTCATGATGTTTATTTCCTTAAACAGTTCCCTCAGAGAATCGCGCCTACGAAGATTGTATATGGCTCTGATGGCTCTTTTTTGCAGAATAAATATAGACTCAATGTCAGCAGCCCGCCCCCATAACAGAATGCCATAAGACATTATACTATGAAAGTAACTAAAATAGACCAATCTAGCAGTATCTACATCAGTAAATTGACGGATTTTTCTAATAGCATATGCTGCCGAACTTAGCCGCCCCGCCAGAGATGTTAAATGAGAACCCCATTGTAGCCTTGAATCAAGCGTAATCCCCAGGAAAACCGTTTTATCTACGAATTCAAGTTTCTCTTTATTCAGTACTATATCACAATCGCTACTTTTAACATTCGGTAAAGCAAATCTTATGCATTTCGTTTTTTTTTCATTTAGTACTAAATTATTTGCTGTGAACCAATTATGGACTTGAAGTAGGGCATTATTCACGTCATCTAAATTTTGGGCCCGTCTATTGATCTTAAAAATTAGGGAAGTGTCATCGGCAAATAACACCATATTTTGAGGTTGGTTTTTCAGTAAATAGGGTAGATCATTTATATATACTAAAAAGAGGAAAGGACCCAATATTGAGCCTTGCGGAACCCCTATTTTTACTTTTAAACCCTGTGAATTAACACCATTTATTTGAACATATTGTTGTCTATCACTCAAATAAGATTTTAACAAACTAAGTGCAAGTTTACCTAGTCCGTAATGCTCAAGTTTCAAAAGCAATGTGTCGTGATTTACACAATCAAATGCTTTGGAGAGATCACAAAATATTCCTACAGCGTCTTGGGACTCTTCCCACGCCGCAAATATGTGCTTTATTAAGGTTACACCGGCGTCAGTTGTACAACGTCCCTTGGTGAAACCATACTGTTGATCGTGTAAGATTCTGTTGGTGTTAAAATGATTGAGCATTTGATTAAGCATTATCTTTTCGAACACCTTGCTAAAAACTGGCAACACGGATACAGGCCTATAATTATTTGTATCTTTACTATCACCGGATTTGAATAGAGGTATGACTTTACTGTATTTCATTAAATCAGGGAAAACTCCTTGGTCTACGCACAAATTAAAAATTAAAGCTAAGTATGGAGCTATAGTCTCAAGTATGGATGTACAAACTTTGATAGACATTCCCCATAGATCTTCGGTCAGTTTGATTTTTATTTGCCGGAAAGCTTTAATAACTATCATCGGGTTTATGTGTTTAAATTTAAATTCAGCCTGGCATCCAGACACATTCGCCTTTAGTAAACCAATTGAGACTTCAGGAGAGGAACTTAGAGCCTCCGTAGTTTTTAATGGTATATCGGTAAAGAAATTTACAAATTCTTGAGCTACTTCCTGATTAGAGCTTTTAGGACCACATGCTGTAACTAATGTGTAGCTAGTATTACGTGTTTTCTTCCTGTTAGTCTCGCTATTTATGACTTTCCAAACTGTCTTTATTTTATTTTCTGCTGTTTTGATCTTGTTGCTAATGTGCAAGGCTTTGGCAACCTTGCATGTATCTCTAAAAATTTTTGAATACTTAGCAACATATCTGTTAAAAGTTTCAGTGTTCATATAAGGCTTAAGGCCATAAAGCTCATATAGTGTTTCTCTACTTTTTCTGATACCTCTAGTTGCCCAATCACTAAATATAAATTTAGGGCAAATACTTTTTGTCTTCTTTTCAAAAGTTTTGTTGAATTCAGTGTGAACTATTGAAAAGAAATGATCATAAAATTGATTTATATTAATATCGTCATGGCTCATAACACTTAACTTGTTCTGTAGGGAAATATTATACCTATTTAATTTGTTAGAAGTTATGGGTCTAAATTTAATCTGAATTTTTTGCAATGGTGTATTACACCTAAAAGTTACAGTTTGGCCGCTATGGTCAGACGGCAGACAATTAACTATGGCTTTATCTAAGTAATCACAATCGCAGAAAACATTATCTATACAAGTAGCAGAAGATGGAGTGACTCTAGTAGGTTCTATAAAAGTGTTGGTCAAGTCAAATGACTTGAAAAGATTTAATAACCGACTGCTATTTGAATTTTCTTCTAAAATATTGATGTTAAAATCACCACAAACAATTATAGATTTATTACTGGCTGCAAGTTTTGCCAGGACATCTTCCATTATTGACTCAAATAAGGAAAAGTTTTGATAGTTTGGGGGTCTGTACACACACACAATAACATGCTTATCTAGCTCAACACAGGACAGTTCGACGCAATGTTCAGCCGAGAGACCTATTATGTCGTTACGTTGCTTATATCTTAAACAATTTTTTACAAAAATTAAGGAACCTCCACGAAGCATAGTTTTACGGTTATAGCAGCTACCCACCATATAGTTCTCATAAGCACCTCCTGAGTCTTGCTGTATTCTCGACATCGTTGAAATACGCCCGAGTCGTATCATATATGGCGCGGAATGAAAGCCATTCTGTATGTGACCCACTGAAATTCGGTAGGGTCATGATGATCTTCGACGCCGAGGGTTGATTTGATGTCCCTGTATCTGTTTTTTTGTCGGCTAGCGACGCTATGGCGGACGTAAGTTCCGTAATAAATGGACGTAAATCTCCCCCCCTGTTGTCTTTGATCTTCTGAGTTGGTTCTATATTGCTTTGCACGTTTCTATCTGTAGGAACTGTAGGATGTAACGATGGTGCCTGTCTCTGGTTATCTATATCTGTACTGTTGATGACCGCAGGGGGGGGGTTCTGTTTATCTGTAGGGTTCCCCTCGGCGACGTCATCTTGCGGAATCCGCGCTGCGTCGGGCGCTTCTTCCAACCAGGAACGCACGTACTCATCGTTAGAGTTTCTGTCATCCATATATTCAGCTTCGGAGTCCTCTTCTTCGGCCCTCTGAAGTGCTATTTGTGCAAGCTCCAACTTAATCTTTAATAAAGCCTCGCGGGCTCGTGAAATTTTTCTGTTTGGTCGCGTCGTCCTGTTTGACGGCGACCGAATCTGTTCGTTACGGGCGTCACCCCGGGTAGTCATCGGTACGGCTCTTGATGATTCCTCATCCTGTATTTTTCGTGCGCTATCTGAAGGCTTGACTGTTCTTTCTGAATTTTCCTTGGACGTGGTTCTCCTGGTAGCAGCTGATGAACCAGGTACGCTTTGAGCCCCCTGTGTAACAGTAGGGCGTATTACCAGCTGTTCTATAGATGACGGTGATCGTGGCGGCAACTGATGATGAATAGCTGATGCCGACGGTGTCTCTTGGCGTGGCTCAGCATACGATTTGCCTTGCGATCTTGTTACCGGTTATCTTGGTTTCGGAATTAAATCTTGATGTTTAACTATTCGCTTCAGTATATAAGTATAATATGTATATACGCCTCTCTGTAAAACTCTCTGTAAACTCTATTGTATAACCTTCCTGTGTAAATAAACAATCTTTACTCTATATCTTCACTGTATAACTATCAACGTAATATAAGCTTCTCTGTAAATTTCTCTGTATAATCCTTCGGTGTAAATAAACAATCTTAACTCTGTTAGCTTCTTATAAACTTAACTTATGTACTTGTGTTATATACTTTCTTATGTACTTAAGTTATGTACCTGCTTATATACTTTGCTTATATACTTGGCTTACATACTTGGTTATATACTCGCCTTATATACTTGGTTATATACTCGCCTTATATACTTGGCTTATATACTTGACTTATATACTTGTTATATGCTTGCTGTTATGTACTTGCTGTTATACATATACTTGCTGTTATATACTTGCTGTTATATATGTACTTGCTGTTATGTACTTGCTGTTATACACTGGCTGTCAAATGTGTCTGCTTACCTCACTATGTTCTGTCCCTCGTATTATCGTCGTTATATACTTCCACTATTCACTGTCACATAAACTGTTCACTGTTCTTATATGCTGTTATAAACTTTACTGTTGACTGTCACATATGCACTGTTATTAAATACTTCACTGTTTACTATCACTTGTGTACTGTCGTTATATACTTCACTGTTTACTAAAACTTATGTGGTTATATCGTTATACACGTGACTATTAACTGTAACCTATGTACTTGACTGTGTACATAAGCCTTTTTGTGTATAACGTTGAAGCACTGTTCACATAAGCTTGGTATATAACGTTGACGCACTGTTGACACAAGCTTTGAGTATTTAACTTTGATACACTGTTCTCGTAAGTTTATAACTTCGTCGCACTGCTATTACTTAAGTTTTGGGATGTATATAACTTCGATTCACTTTCACATAGGTATCGACACTTCGACGCACTGAGATTCGCGAGAATAATCCGGTTCTGAAGGACCAAACAATGTGCCGGACGGGCGTTATCCGCTGATGGCGTGGATACGTGTACCAGGTGCTCTGCCTATACCCTATTATCCCCCCTTTGAAGACCCCGATGATCCTATACCTGTAGTCACCCCAGACGAAGTGTACGACATCATTAAAGGGCTTAAACCGCGTAAAGCACCCGGCTCCGACGGAATCACTAACAAGGTGCTCAAACTTCTACCCGGTCAGTTAATAGTCTTATTGGCAGCCATCTTCAATGGCGCCCTAAGTAACAACTTCTTCCCCCAAGTATGGAAAGAAGCCACTGTTATCGGAATTCCCAAACCCGGTAAACCCAAGACGAACCCCGCGAGCTACCGTCCTATCAGTCTCCTGAAAGCACTCGGAAAAATCTATGAGAGACTTATTTACAAGCGCCTCAAAGATTTCGCCGAAGCTAAGAGCCTCATTCCCAACGAACAGTTCGGCTTCAGGACCGAACACTCTTGTATTCAACAAACCCATCGCATCGTCGAACACCTGAGCGCTGGTTTCCAGCGTTCGTCGATAACGGGTGCGTTGTTCTTCGACATAGCGAAAGCTTTCGACAAAGTCTGGCACAACGGCTTATTATATAAGCTGTATCAACTGGGAGTGCCGGACCGTCTCGTGCTCATCTTGCGAGACTTTTTGTCAAATCGCACGTTCCGATATCGCATAGGAAAATCGCTCTCTGCTCCTCACCCTATACGCGCCGGAGTCCCCCAGGGCTCCGTCATCTCTCCGCTCGCATTCACGTTGTTCACTAGTGACATTCCCAAGAGCAAAAAAGCTCAGTTAGCCCTGTTCGCGGACGACACGGCCATCTACTACACCGGTCGCTGTAAAAACGCAATCGCCAAAACCCTCCAAACCTCAGCCAACGTATTAGGCGCTTGGTTTAGGAAATGGAGAATCGAGGTTAACCCCGATAAGAGTCAGGCCGTTCTTTTTTCGAGATCGCGTACTAATGTTTCTTCCCCCAATCCGATCACTATGTACGGCAAGCCTATCCCCTGGGAGAAGCAAGCCAAATACTTAGGAGTCATTCTAGACAACCATCTGACCTTCGGGCCACATATCAAAGCAGCTCGCGACCGAGCTGCTTTCGCGATGGGTAGACTCCATTACTTACTTACGGAAAAGAGCAAATTGTCTCTCAGGTGCAAATTGCGTCTCTATACCGCCGTGATCCGTCCCATCATGACCTACGCTTGCGTCGTGTACGCCCACGCCAAGCCTAGATATCTCTATAGGATGCAGGTCCTTCAGAACCGATTCTTACGTAAAGTCACGGGAGCCCCCTATTACGTCCGTAATGACCGTTTACATTTAGATCTTAAAATCCCCACGTTAGCTCAATTCATGAAGCGCCTATCCAAGCGCTTCTTCGATTCTGCTATTAAACACCGTAACCCCTTGATTGCAGCGGCCGCCCGCTACGAACCCTCGCGAATTAGTCAGATCCGCCGCCCAAGGCATACTTTAGTCGATCCCGATGACGCTATTACCCTCCTCCAAGAGAGCAGGAAGGAAACTAGCACGCTTAGAAAGCACAGACGCAAACAGCCGTCATTCCGTCCTCGCCGTCGAGGCCCGTCGCGACGCCCCGATACGAACCCTCCCCGTCCCTTGCTGGTGCCAGCCCGCGTTGCTGCACCTGTAGTTCAAAATCAGTCCCTAATTAATGACACCACTCAGATCCAGCCTGTCCCCTTGCTGTCCTCTCCCAGCGACGCCCTAAGCCGAGGCCCGTACCCCGCAGGGGGTGCCCTTAGCGTGTAGTCGTTTAGTTTGTAAGTTTTATGCCCTGGCTGGAGGCCTTACACTTAAGGTACCCACAGGATTGTCCGGTTAAGCAGACGACAACCTCTCTAGGTTGAACTGCGAGATGCCATTTCGAAATTAAAAATTAAAAATTAACTATACCCTATTACTACCGGGCGCACGCTTGTACTATACTTCGCCGCCAGACGGCGCTGACGTCCTACACCTAATTAACTGTAGCTGTAGCTGATCATTCTTCGCTATCTCAGGGCGTTGACCTAACGAGGGGGGATAGGGGTTACTGGGAAAATAAGACACTTATTTAACTTTCATGACTGTACAGGAAGCGATTTCAGGATTAATTCGCGCACTACTTTTCACTATTTACTTATACATACACACATCAAAAGTATCTAGGGATCAACATATATTTTTGCAATAACTTTTCTCCTGATTGATATTAATTAAAATTTTCTTTAAGGATTCATCAAATAAAGTGTTTTCGTTTGTCACAGTAACGATAAACCAAGTCACCTTTGCATTAATAAAGAAATTTGCCATTTTCCTAATAAAGGGATTTTTGACATTTGAACCACTAACATTAAAGTTTGAAAAAATGACTGAAAACACAGTTTTCTTTAAAATTTTATTGGGTAACTTAAACAATTAATAATCCGTGTTTCTACCGCGAACACTAACAACACAAGAACATCGGTTTGGCATACTCAAAATGAGTTCATCCAAATCACGCTGTGGAATGGCCGCCCATGTTCGTTGCAACAACAAAAAAAGGTCTTCTTGCGACTGGATACCCTCCATATTCGGCAGAGCTCTTCTCTGTAGCATATCCCATGCATGCTCAATCGGGTTCAAGTCTGGCGACTGAGCAGGCCAGGGCAGGACATTGATGTTAGCTGCGGCGAGAGTCTGTCTTACAACTCTTGCGGTGTGCGGTCGTGCATTATCATGCATTAACTGAAATAAGGGACCGATTTGCACTTGTAGAGGAACGATGACGTCTGATACAATCGTCTCAGCATAAATTTGAGCGTTGAGGTTGCCTCTGATCCAAATCAACTCAGTTCTTCCGCCGATCCAAATACCCGCCCATACCATGATGGTTCCACCACTATAAGGATGGACTTCCTGGCAGGATTTTAATCGCTGTTGGCGTCCAGGGGTTCTCCAGTGTCGTATACGTCTTGTATCCGGTCTCATACCAAAACGAGACTCATCAGAAAAGCACACGAAACGCCATTGTTCTTCTGCCCAATTTCTGTGTTCAAGAGCCCATTGATATCGAATCCTACGATTGTGCATTGTTATAGGTGGTACCCGTAGCGGTCTTCGGGAATGAAGGTTCACTTCATGCAAGCGGTTTCTGACTGTTTGGTCGCTAATTAAGTTCCCTGAAGAGTGATGAAGCCTCACGGCTAACATCATGGCGGTTATTGTTGGAGCTCTTCGAGTTAAGATTTGAATGTATCGGTCTTGTCTCCGTGTGGTGCAGCGATACCGTCCTCCATGGCGCTCAGCCACGGTACCAGTGCTTCGGTAAAGTGTCCAAAGTCGACTGATAACACTCTGACTTGTATTCAGAGCTAAAGCTACAGTACGTTGCCGGGAACCAGCTTCTATCATTCCCACGGCTCTGAGCATTTCTTCCCTGCTTAAATGACGTCGCCGCTCCATAATAACGTTGGTTTTAATCAGTAGTAGGGAAACAGTAGCACTAATAATGTCTTCAATGCGTTGTATGTTTTTATAGGGAAAATATTGACAGCTTATTTTCATCTTTTACTCGAATTTGATTGAGAGTTCCTGATTCAAATTATGAAATGCACCAAAAAGGATCCATATAAATTTATAAAATCATAAATTTATTACAAAGCCACATCTCAATCTCAAGAAATCCGCATAAAAATGCTTGATCCCTAGACACTTTTGATGTGTGTTGCCGTACTGATGACTACGATTCTAAGAAAAGTCGAGTTTACTAAGGTACTCCAGAACTTTACGGTAACGAGAACCCTGATTTCGCTTTCTGATTTCGGAAAACTTTATTGAAAATTTGATTATGGAAATGTACAATCTTTCTGCGAATTACAATTTTGAGCTTATGTTTAAACACATTATATACATCGCCACAATTCCACATAACGTTATTTATGTACGGACATAAAAACAACGAAAATCTTTATTAAAATGTGGAAATTATTTCCATAAAACCGGACAGCTTTTCCAAAAGTGTCTGGATGAAAGGTCTTACAGGCTGAATTACACGAAAACTGTTGCTGTGACTGTAAGTATATAATTGCCATATACTAGACGAGTATATGGTCCATCTAAAACTGTTACTTATTTTTTCGTGTCTGTATCTTTCAGCCTGTAACGATCCTTCAACTGAAAATCTGTAAGACAATTTTTTCCTGTTTTTTCCCAATATGGCCGCGCTAGACCGTCATACTCTCGTCTAAGTGGTTCAACTATAAGCTAAGTTATAAAAAAATACTATATCCAGGCCTAGGTCGCAACCTAGGCTACCTGGACCTCGCCAAAGCGTTAAATTATACTAAAAAACTCCACTTGCGAGCCTATATGTGTCTAGCGCGTCTGAAAATTACTATCTAACTATTCTAGATTCACTGATGGCACTTTGTTATATCACTATATTGCCCATACACTGACTCTACACTATTTTTTAACTAAAATCAACACTCTATGTGTTGGATTGGTGACGTTCGTCGCGAACAATATTTATAAAATTCTTAACGCACTCATGGATATGTCCTGGCCGACTACACTTGTCAGATGAGATGATGGCGACACTAAGAAAACTAAGATTTGAAAAAGGAAGACTACTTTGGAAAAACGAGCTGACGGACGGCTAAAGAAAAGTGGACTATTGGATCTGATTTGATGAGTATCAGAGAGCAACTTGGTTTTCGCTGTGAGATTCTAAAACTGCCCAGGGGATCCAGCTAAAGATTCTCCTGGGACTTCTACTCCCGATGTTCGGAGGCTAACTACGTGCCTGTCTGTCTACTGGTCTCGCAGGGCTGTCCTACGTCTGGCCCTGAGTTCTGCACTGCCTTGCTGCTGAGCTATCCTGGTGAACTCTGAGATCTGCGCTGCCGCCGTTTCTACTGCTTCAGAGCTGAACTTCAAGGTTGCTCCGGTATCGACCTGCTACCCTGACGCCTGCTCCCGTGATTCCTAACTGAACTATAAAACTATAGAGTACGTGGTAGGTAGTTTTTTTATATAACTAGCTGTAATTTTTTCTTTTTCCTAAATTAAAATTGTAATTGAACAAGTCTGCTTATCCTTTTATTTTAATAGGAGCAAGTAGATTTGTTACAGTTTTAACAGAGATAATTAACCGCTCCATCGTAACGTCAACATTCCCTGACCAATGGAAAATTGCCTCCATTAGGCCCTTGCCAAAAAATTCGAACCCATTAACCTTGAAAGACTTACGTCCTAGTCATAGTCATAGTCATTTATTCATTAACAAGTAACTTGTATCTGAATTTAAACACAGAAATTATAAATTACAGTAGTCACAATAGATAAATTACATATTACAACAACAATTTAACATAAAAATTTAAAAAATAATTCTCACAATTCATCAAATGTAAATGAAAGAATATAGCCAAAAGCTTAAAATTTAAAAATAATAACAATAAAAATAAAAATAATTAGCAATAGATAGAATTATATACATTGATATAATTAATTAAAATAATAACATCAATAAATCCAATGAAATGTTTTTTTCAATAAAAATAAAAATTGCAGTTAAATAGAATATAAAGTTTCCGATGAAAAGCCTCCCGGGTCGTCAACGGCCTCGAACTGGCGGAGGGCTTCACGACCACTGTGGGCGACGCGGCGACGGGCCTCCTGCGGGCGCTATGCCCGGACGATGATCCGTCCCGGGACACGCCTTATCACAGGCAGGTCCGCGTCGCCGCCTCGCTCATCCCGTCAGGCCAGGCTGCGCCTCCTCTGTCTCGTGACAGTCTGGGAGGCATCATTAGGAGCCTTCCCAACACGGCACCGGGATTGGACGGAGTAAGTGCGCGAATCGTGAGGAACGTGTGGGAAGCCGTGCCCGCAGAAGTCACTGCGGTGTACGGCAAGTGTGTGTCGGAGGGAGTGTTTCCGGATGTGTGGAAGGAGGGCCGGCTGCTTGTCTTGCCTAAGGGCAACGGCAAGCCGCGGACCGACCCCAAGGCCTACAGACCTATAACGCTACTGCCTGTGCTCGGGAAAATTCTAGAGCGCGTAATGTTGAGATGCGCTCCCACGATCGGCAATCAGATCTCTGCCGCCCAGCACGGGTTTTCTCCGGGTAAGTCAACCGTCACGGCGCTCAACGATATATTGCGCGCCGCGGGGGAGGGCTCGGGCAAGTACGTGCAGGCCATATTTCTGGACATATCGGGCGCCTTCGACAACGCCTGGTGGTCGATGATCCTGACGAAAGCCAAGCGGGGGGGGGGGGGGGTGTCCGCACAACATCTTCAAGATGCTGGCGGACTATTTCTCCCGCCGACGAGTCGGGCTTTTCATCGGTAACCGGGTGGAGTGGAAGGTGTCCACGATGGGCTGCCCCCAGGGGTCTGTCCTGGGTCCGGCATTATGGAACCTGCTGTTGGACGACTTGCTTCGACTGCCACTGCCTGCCGGCGTTCGCATGGTCGCGTATGCGGACGACGTGACCATCCTGATCGAGTCCCAATCCCGTGCAGGGATTGAGGCAGCGGCCAAGATAACGCTGGACTTGGTTGCGGCGTGGGGCGCCAGGAACAGGCTGGGGTTCTCTCCTGCGAAGTCATCGACGATCAGGGGGAAACTCCAGCGGGCCCCCACTGTCAAGTTAGCCGGGGATTCGGTCAGGAGTGTCAGTGAGCAATACTGCGCACCGGGGCCTTCCCCGCTTTGTGGAAGGAGGGGCGCGTCATTATGCTGCCTAAGGCGGGGAAAAACATCCTGAAGCCGGAGAGCTATCGGCCTGTTACGCTGCTGCCGACCACCTCCAAGGTGTTCGAAGTACTCTTGTTGCGGCATCTCCAGCCGCACATCACGCCACGGCCGGAACAATTCGTGTTTCGGTCGGAGCACAGCACGACGCTCCAGCTGTCGAGGGTACTGCACGACCTGGCAGCTGCAAGCAACAAGAAGGAAGAATCCGTCGCAGTATTCCTCGACATGGAGAAGGCCTTCGACCGTGTATGGCACGACGGCCTGATCTACAAGCTGGCCACCTCTGGAGCGCCCCGTCGCGTGGTAAGAGTGGTCCAATCCTTTCTGTCCCACAGGAGCTTCCGCGTAGTGGTCGAGGGAGCGCTCTCCAGCGCCCGCCCGGTGCTGGCGGGCGTCCCGCAGGGCAGCTGCGTGTCGCCGGCGTGTTACTCACGTTACACGGCCGACATCCCCACTACGCCACAGGTGAAGCTCGCGCTGTATGCCGACGACGCCGCATACATCGCCACCTCGCTTAACGCACGAGGCACGCGGCGGTCAAAATGCAGCGCGCGCTCGACCTCCTCCCTGACTGGCTGTCCAAGTGGCGGCTGTCTGTAAACGTGGGTAAGACGCAGGCGATAGCTTTCAGCCTGCGCGCTCCCTCCCACTGCGCCTGACTCTCCAAGGCGCCGACGTCGATTGGACGCCCCGGGCCAAGTACCTGGGTGTGACCATCGACCGTCGGCTCACCATGGGGCCACACGTCCGCCAGGTCGCGGGCTGGACCAGGGCCGCCCGCGCCCAGCTCCGTCCAGCGCTCTCGTCCCGCCTCCCGGTGCGCGTCAAGTTGGGCGTGTATAGAACATATATACGCTCAATATTGACGTACGCCGCCCCCGCCTGGTTCGCCCTCACTAGTGAGGGAAACAAGAAGATTCTCCGCGCGCAACAGACGTTTGCGCTGCGGACCATAGTTGGCGCCCCTCGCTACGTGAGGAACGATGTCATCCAGCGGGACCTCGGGATTGAGAGCCTGGACGACTTCATCCGACGCCTTGCGACGGGAATGTTCGCGCGTGCCGACGCATCTGCTTGGCCCCATGTCAAGCACCTAGCGCCCCGGCATGCGCGCCCCCCTGACGCGAGGCCACTCCCCCGCGACCTGGTAGCGGACGATGACCCCACCCCACCGGATTGACCCGCTGCACAATATGACTCCACCCACTACATGCACCCAGCTGCGTGCCGTATTCTAAGTTAATATAGGTACGTCACGCAGTGAAACCATACAAGCACGTCTCTACACTCACGTAGACTCACGCGGAGGGACGCGGCGCGAGCTTGCGACCGAGGCACACACTGGGCGGTGTTATACAATACAATACCGCCCACACACACACGTCGGTTCCTTAACCCGGTCCACTGCCGGCTAGCTCTGGTTAGTGGGGCGGGCGGGAACCACACATCCACTGTAGGTGCGCTGTAAGTCGGCACCTCTGTCGCTGGTCGTCCCCCGCCGGGCCTCCTTCAGGTCTCACCTGGCGGGGACAGACCGCCGAGGTGTCGTGAAGAAAACAGCGCTGTGCAACAGCGCTGTGGCGCGCTTACAGTTACAACACAGCAACCACACATATGGGCGCATGTTTACATGCGTCCAATAGTCCATGGACAGTGTCCAACCTAAGGACGGGTCCGTTTTTACGGACCGAGGTATGGCCTCCGCGGTCAGGGGGCATAGCCCCGATACCGCCTACCGCGCCCCCTTGCGGGGGCGCTGTGAATACTCCACCGCGTTCACTTTTGCTCGGAAGCTCGGATGTGACGGACGTTGAGTGCGAACTGTAGTTTTTAAAATTACTTCGGTGTTTAACGGTGTTTTTAGGGTTCCGTTTTTACCCTTTGGGTACGGAACCCTAAAAACATATTACTAAGACTTGGCTGTCTGTCCGTCTGTCTGTCACCAGGCTGTATCTCATGAACCGTGACAGCTAGACAGTTGAAATTTTCACAGATGATGTATTTCTATTGTCGCTATAACAACAAATACTAAAAACAGAATAAAATTAATATTTAAGGGGGGCTCCCATACAACAAACGTGATTTTTTTTATAATAATTGGTACGGAACCCTACGTGCGCGAGTCCGACTCGCACTTGGCCGGTTTTTTTTAATTGTGTTGATTTGGTGATTTGTTATTTAAAAATAAATAGTTCTAAATTGTTTTGATTATTCTTTTTAAAAATAAAATGTACTTAATGTAATTTAAAAATCCACGTGATTTGATCGTTCGCTACCTATTTTTTAGTGTTTTAAAATAATTTTTGTGCCGGACGGGCGTAATCCGCTGATGGCGTGGATACGTGTAACTGGTGGTCTGCCTATACCCTATTATTACCGGGCGCACGCTTGTACTATACTTCGCCGCCAGACGGCGCTGACGTCCTACACCTAATTAACTGTAGCTGATCATTCTTCGCTATCTCAGGGCGTTGACCTAACGAGGGGGGATAGGGGTTACTGGGAAAATAAGACACTTATTTAACTTTCATGACTGTACAGGAAGCGATTTCAGGATTATTCGCGCACTACTTATTCACTGTTTACTATATATATTTGCCGTACTGATGACTACGATTCTAAGAAAAGTCGGGTTTACTAAGGTACTCCAGAACTTTACTGTAACGAGGACCCTGATTTCGCTTCCTGATTTCGGAAAACTTTAATGAAAATTTGATTATGGAAATGTACAATCTTTCTGCAGATTACAATTTTGAGCTTATGTTTAAACACATTATATACATCGCCACAATTCTACATAACGTTATTTATGTACAGACATAGAAACAACGAAAATCTTTATTGAAATGTGGAAATTACTTCCATAAAACCGGACAGCTTTTCCAAAAGTGTCTGGATGAAGGGTCTTACAGGCTGAATTACACGAAAACTGTTGCTGTGACTGTAAGTATATAATTGCCATATACTAGACGAGTATATGGTCCATCTAAAACTGTTACTTATTTTTTCGTGTCTGTATTTTTCAGCCTGTAACGATCCTTCAACTGAAAATCTGTAAGACAATTTTTTCTCGTTTTTGTCTAATATGGCCGCGCTAGACCGTCATACTCTCGTCTAAGTGGTTCAACTATAAGCTAAGTTATAAAAAAATACTATATCCAGGCCTAGGTCGCAACCTAGGCTACCTGGACCTCTTGAAAACGTTAAATTAAACTATAAAACTCCACTTGCGAGCCTATGTGTCTAGCGCGTCTGAAAATTACTATGTAAACTATTCTAAATTCACTGATGGCACTTGTTATATCACTGTATTGTTGTTGTTTAAAGTGTTTTGTCTGAAGCCATCTTGGATAGTTTAAACACAATTTAAAAATAACTCGCCGTGTTAATTATTTTACCGCTTTTTAGTGTTTATTGGTTCTTGTGCGTTTTAGGTTAACGCCCATGTGTGTTTGTTTTTAGTTAACGTTATTGTGCTAACTGCTATTTAATCATGTCGGATCGCGAGTGCACGTCGCGTGGAAATTCGTCTAAGCGTAATTCTCGCGGCAACCGTCGTAAAGAGTCGCGTAGCCGTCGCAATGATCATACGAGGCGTCGAGACAGTCATCGCGAAACACGTAGCAGATCCTCTAGGCGTCGTCGCGATAGATCAGCAAGTTTCGAAAGTCCACGTAGGCGCCGTGATTGTTCTTATGGGCGTCGGGACAGCCCTCACCGCAACCCTTTAAATGAAGTGCTTGATCCGTTGAACGCTTTAGAGGAACGGTTGGCTCCAAACGCGATACAGACCTCTACGCCAGTGGCGTCGTATCCGTGCACGAGCACCTACACATCGGCGCCAGTATCGGCAGTAACCGAGGTACCTGTTGCCAATATGGAAACACGTGCTACGGAGACCACCGCCATCGAGGCATCCCGTGAGGCTGACGCTGCGGGCAGGATTGTGGGTGCAATTTCATCGCTGATTCAAGTAAGATCGAACCATTACTGTATTTCGAATTTCGATCCCAGTGTCCATGACTTTGACGTGTGGTGTGCGGAGGTAGATAAAGGGCGCGAATTAAGCCACTGGGGCGATCGGGAATGTTGGGGACGCATTGGTGGTTGCTTACGTGTTGATGCTAAAACGTGGCTTAACGATTGGGTGACCAATGACCGAACGTGGACTAATATTAAGGTTGAATTTCGGTCATTGTGTCCGCGTGAAGTAGATATGGAAACTGTGCTATATGACGTGATGAATACGAATTCGAACAAATTTACCACGTATGCAGAATATGCCCGAAAGTCCTTGTTGCGGTTGAATATAGACAGGGGGTTTCCGATGAACTGAAAGCTGCCATAGTGATTCGTGGCATTTTTGATCCCAAAGTTAAAGCCACGGTAACCAACGCTAAACTACAGTCAAAAGATCTGGTAGAATTTTTGTCAGTATATTTGAAACCTAAAAAGTGCAACTACTACTACAAATAACCCTGTTCGCACGTCAAAACTCAAATAACCCTGATCCGCGTAAACGCAAGGCACCTGCGCAATATAATCGGTTGACTTGTTTTTCGTGTGGAGATGTAGGCCATAGACAGGTTCACTCTCCAAAAAAGTCTGCTTAGTCCGGAACAAATTCTCAATCGAAGCCGATGCGAACTCACAAACAACAAAATCGGTTCATAAACCCGCTAAAACTTGCAGCTATTGTAAAAAAGACTGGGCATTCTATTGAGACTTGCTTTATTAAAGAACGTGCGGAATCAAAATTGAATGTTAAAAATAAAACAAGTAACATAAATTTTTGCTCAGTCTCCTACGGACAAAGCAACGTGATGTCCGCAGTTATTCAAAATGTGCCTGTTGATGTCTTAATTGATTCCGGTTCTGATATTTCCACTTATATCTGATTCAGTGTTGAAGCATTTTAGTTTTAATAAAATCCCTACCTATCGCCGTATGTGAGGTATTGGAAGTCAGGACATAGAATCCACTTCATTTATTAAAATATGTTGAGGACAGCGCCACCTGTGCACATCGGGAAGAACTACGAGGGCCTCGCGTCGAAACATTCAACATCGTGAACACACTGCGCACGCGACACTAGCCAAGCAGCAAACTACGTAGTTCATCCAACAACGACGAGATGGCGCTGACCCACGGATATATAACTGACGACGAGCTCCATGCGACCCTTTTTCAACTCTTACCACTGCCGCGACCACAAAACACGAACTGAAGTCTATCCTGTGTGCTTATTGTAAATCTAAATAAATTCCTTTCACTAGAAGAATAAACCAGTCACTTTGGTCATCATACCTAATTTACAAAAACCCTATAAAATAAGGAACACACCTTAACATTGGTCCTTCTAAGCCGAATAATCTATCAAGATCACAGCGCTACCAGTGAAAGACTTCAGGGGTCCCAGGCATTCCTATCCTTACCTATTTCATTCTGTGTGTGCTAAAATCGTGCTTTTCTATACAGGAACGCGTAGACCAGCTTCGTGCGCATTGTTCAACGCACCCGTGCTGCAGGAAACCGTGAGTACCCACTCTTTCCATAAAGTGCCACAATGAGTTTGCCTGAGGATATCAAAAAACTAGCAGATTTAAAAAAGAAACGAGGTACCATCAAAGGTATGCTCACCCAATTCGAGAAATGTGTGAATTTGTTAGTAGGCAGTGAAATTAATCCTAAGCAAAGAGCAGAATTAGAATTACGAATAAAATCTGCTCAAGGATTGCATCAGGAATTCAGTAGAGTTCAATTGCTAATCGAGGAATTAGTGTTAGAAAAAGACATGTCGGAACAATTAGAGTATAGAGAGTCTTTTGATAATTCTTACTATAGTTCTGTCGCTGAAGCCAATTGTTTAATGAATAACAGTAGTAGTCACAAACATGAGTGCAAGTCCAATAGTTCTGAACACGCTTGTAATTCCAACACTTTAGTAAAATTGCCAACTATTTCGCTTCCCAACTTCGACGGTAGCTAAGCTACGATAGTTGGCACTTGTTATATCACTGTATTGTTGTTGTTTAAAGTGTTTTGTCTGAAGCCATCTTGGATAGTTTAAACACAATTTAAAAATAACTCGCCGTGTTAATTATTTTACCGCTTTTTAGTGTTTATTGGTTCTTGTGCGTTTTAGGTTAACGCCCACGTGTGTTTGTTTTTAGTTAACGTTATTGTGCTAACTGCTATTTAATCATGTCGGATCGCGAGTGCACGTCGCGTGGAAATTCGTCTAAGCGTAATTCTCGCGGCAACCGTCGTAAAGAGTCGCGTAGCCGTCGCAATGATCATACGAGGCGTCGAGACAGTCATCGCGAAACACGTAGCAGATCCTCTAGGCGTCGTCGCGATAGATCAGCAAGTTTCGAAAGTCCACGTAGGCGCCGTGATTGTTCTTATGGGCGTCGGGACAGCCCTCACCGCAACCCTTTAAATGAAGTGCTTGATCCGTTGAACGCTTTAGAGGAACGGTTGGCTCCAAACGCGATACAGACCTCTACGCCAGTGGCGTCGTATCCGTGCACGAGCACCTACACATCGGCGCCAGTATCGGCAGTAACCGAGGTACCTGTTGCCAATATGGAAACACGTGCTACGGAGACCACCGCCATCGAGGCATCCCGTGAGGCTGACGCTGCGGGCAGGATTGTGGGTGCAATTTCATCGCTGATTCAAGTAAGATCGAACCATTACTGTATTTCGAATTTCGATCCCAGTGTCCATGACTTTGACGTGTGGTGTGCGGAGGTAGATAAAGGGCGCGAATTAAGCCACTGGGGCGATCGGGAATGTTGGGGACGCATTGGTGGTTGCTTACGTGTTGATGCTAAAACGTGGCTTAACGATTGGGTGACCAATGACCGAACGTGGACTAATATTAAGGCTGAATTTCGGTCATTGTGTCCGCGTGAAGTAGATATGGAAACTGTGCTATATGACGTGATGAATACGAATTCGAACAAATTTACCACGTATGCAGAATATGCCCGAAAGTCCTTGTTGCGGTTGAATATAGACAGGGGGTTTCCGATGAACTGAAAGCTGCCATAGTGATTCGTGGCATTTTTGATCCCAAAGTTAAAGCCACGGTAACCAACGCTAAACTACAGTCAAAAGATCTGGTAGAATTTTTGTCAGTATATTTGAAACCTAAAAAGTGCAACTACTACTACAAATAACCCTGTTCGCACGTCAAAACTCAAATAACCCTGATCCGCGTAAACGCAAGGCACCTGCGCAATATAATCGGTTGACTTGTTTTTCGTGTGGAGATGTAGGCCATAGACAGGTTCACTCTCCAAAAAAGTCTGCTTAGTCCGGAACAAATTCTCAATCGAAGCCGATGCGAACTCACAAACAACAAAATCGGTTCATAAACCCGCTAAAACTTGCAGCTATTGTAAAAAGACTGGGCATTCTATTGAGACTTGCTTTATTAAAGAACGTGCGGAATCAAAATTGAATGTTAAAAATAAAACAAGTAACATAAATTTTTGCTCAGTCTCCTACGGACAAAGCAACGTGATGTCCGCAGTTATTCAAAATGTGCCTGTTGATGTCTTAATTGATTCCGGTTCTGATATTTCCACTTATATCTGATTCAGTGTTGAAGCATTTTAGTTTTAATAAAATCCCTACCTATCGCCGTATCCTCTCCGCAGCTAAGCGCGCGGATTTGCAAATACCGTAACCGCTCACATGCAAAAATTTTTGCAAGTTTTCAAAACATTTTCTGCCCGATCCGATAAAAACACCTGTAGCTCAAAAACTACAAGTCCTAGAGCAATTTCAAAAATACTGTTGTCAAGCTGATTAGATAAGGAATCTACTTATCTAGAAATCAAAATGAAATACTTTAATTATATACTCCAAGTCATAATGTATAGCAAAAAATAGTTACAAAAACTGATATTTCGCTAGAAATATCAGTTTTCTCTTAGTTTTTTATCCATTTTAACATTAAAGAAATAAACTAGACTATATTTCCTTTCCAACAAGACCACAATCTCATTTATAGCTCAATAGCATCATATCTAAATATACTTATGAAACTAGATACTCACTGTTTGTTTACATCTGGGAACTAATTTTTGGCAGCCGGTGTTGGATGAAAAAACACACAAACCCACATGTTTTTTGGTGTAGATAGTTGAACAATCTAATCACCTCACTAATTAAGCACTGTTTTTCCCATTTCACACACGTTTTAGTCACTAAATCACGTATTTCTTCACACAACACAATCACTATAGGTACATATAATAACTACTTTTTCACGGGCGAAATATTGCAACTTCGAGATTCCAAAACGAATTTACGTTGACAAAATAATGAAGCACAGTTCTCAAGGATAATTTTGATATATAATAGTATCAGCTACCATTAAAAATACCAGAGTTATCACGACATTTGCTGCGGAGGTAAATTCGAGTGTTCACCGTCTGTCAAATGAAAGTTGTTTTTTTTTTTCGGCAAGTTGTCTATGGAGTAGTGTTGCGATGTTCGATTTTATTATTGAGGAATTTAGTAACGAATTGAACACAGAGGTATAAGCTCTAGAGGAGACAGTTTTAGACGGTTTTTAATGCAGTTTTTTTTGAGGCGGGTGCGCGCCATACAAATGTACTAGATAGCTATCAAGTGTAATGCAGCCATAACGCAAATGACCTAGATAGCTGCGGAGAGGGTATGTGAGGTATTGGAAGTCAGGACATAGAATCCACTTCATTTATTAAAATATGTTGAGGACAGCGCCACCTGTGCACATCGGGAAGAACTACGAGGGCCTCGCGTCGAAACATTCAACATCGTGAACACACTGCGCACGCGACACTAGCCAAGCAGCAAACTACGTAGTTCATCCAACAACGACGAGATGGCGCTGACCCACGGATATATAACTGACGACGAGCTCCATGCGACCCTTTTTCAACTCTTACCACTGCCGCGACCACAAAACACGAACTGAAGTCTATCCTGTGTGCTTATTGTAAATCTAAATAAATTCCTTTCACTAGAAGAATAAACCAGTCACTTTGGTCATCATACCTAATTTACAAAAACCCTATAAAATAAGGAACACACCTTAACATTGGTCCTTCTAAGCCGAATAATCTATCAAGATCACAGCGCTACCAGTGAAAGACTTCAGGGGTCCCAGGCATTCCTATCCTTACCTATTTCATTCTGTGTGTGCTAAAATCGTGCTTTTCTATACAGGAACGCGTAGACCAGCTTCGTGCGCATTGTTCAACGCACCCGTGCTGCAGGAAACCGTGAGTACCCACTCTTTCCATAAAGTGCCACAATGAGTTTGCCTGAGGATATCAAAAAACTAGCAGATTTAAAAAAGAAACGAGGTACCATCAAAGGTATGCTCACCCAATTCGAGAAATGTGTGAATTTGTTAGTAGGCAGTGAAATTAATCCTAAGCAAAGAGCAGAATTAGAATTACGAATAAAATCTGCTCAAGGATTGCATCAGGAATTCAGTAGAGTTCAATTGCTAATCGAGGAATTAGTGTTAGAAAAAGACATGTCGGAACAATTAGAGTATAGAGAGTCTTTTGATAATTCTTACTATAGTTCTGTCGCTGAAGCCAATTGTTTAATGAATAACAGTAGTAGTCACAAACATGAGTGCAAGTCCAATAGTTCTGAACACGCTTGTAATTCCAACACTTTAGTAAAATTGCCAACTATTTCGCTTCCCAACTTCGACGGTAGCTAAGCTACGATAGTTGGTTGGAATTTCGAGATATTTTTTTATCAATGATCCACAATTCAAAGCAACTCGACAATATCCAGAAATATCATTACTTAAGATCATCTCTCTCTGGAAACGCGTTGCAAGTTATTAAGTCTCTGGAATTCTCTTCAGATAACTACAGTATTGCATGGAAATTGATCGAGAATAGATTTAATAATAACAAATTGTTGATACGTAATCATGTCAAAGCGTTATTCTCAATGTCAGCTGTGTATAAAGAATCGCCTGCACAAATTAGGAAACTAATAGATACGGTACTCAAGAATTTACGTGCTTTGAAAACACTTGGTGAACCTACAGAATCGTGGGACACCTTGCTGATTCACATCATAACCGCAAAATTAGACGAATCCATTGAGAAAGAATGGGAACAGTTTAAAAATACCAGTGCTAGCAATTCAGATAAGAAGTTCAATTTAGATTCACTCATACAGTTTTTAAAATATAAGGCTGACACGTTGGAAATGGTTAAGGTTCACACTTCTCAGACATCTCATGCAGGTCAGGATCATGTTAAAAAACAGTCTCACAGTTTTGTTGCTACTCAAAACAAGAAAAAGTTTTATAAATCCACCCGCACATGTGTTAAATGTAACGGAAAACATCCGTTGTATGGGTGTCAACAATTTTTGGATTTAGGCTCACACGATAGACTACAGTTCGTAAGAGATAAGAATATCTGTATTAATTGTTTATGGACAGGGCATGCGGTCAATGATTGTCAGGCCGGGCCTTGCAAACAATGCTACGGCAAACATAATTCTCTTTTACACAAGGAGCTCATAAGGATGGCACTGTGCCCTCTGCAGCTCAAACACACCAGGATAGGCCTTCAGATTCGCAGCATAGGTCGTCGTCAGTAGTTCAGACTCTTCATACAGTCGTAAATTCACACAATAATAATTGTAAAAGTTTACTAAGTAAACACGATTTACAATCCGTTTTACTGCCGACAGCTACAGTTGAAGTCGCTGGCAAAGATAATAAATATTATAAAGCTCGTGTATTGTTAGATAACGGCAGTCAACACTGTTTTATCACAGATTCTTTATGTAAGAAATTAAACACACAACGTCTACAGTCCACTTGTCAAATTAGCGGAATAGGACATTCAGTCACACAGACAATCCATTCCTGCGAAATTAATCTTAGATCAATACACAACGATCATGATTTTCACATTAAATGTTTGGTTCTACCTAGCATTACGTCGACTATACCGGCCACAAGTATAGACATTCACAATATTTCAATACCCAAAGACATAAAGTTAGCAGATCCAACTTTCTGCATACCCTCACACATTGATTTATTAATCGGTGCAGATTGTTTCTGGGACTTAGTTGTTAGTGGTAAAATCCGTTTACCCTCCGGTCCTTATTTAATAAATACCAAATTAGGATGGATAATTACGGGTCCGTTATACACTGAAAACTCACACACAAATAAAATTCAGTGTCACGTTGCTCAATCCACACAATTAAATGAGCAATTAAGAAAGTTCTGGGAAATTGAAGAAATTTCTTGTTCAGGTCAGCAGCTTTCTAAAGAAGAAAGTTCGTGCGAAGACCTATTCACACAAACTACCAGGAGGTCAGACAATGGTCGTTTTTCGGTTCAGATTCCACTAAAAGAATCAGCGGAGTCACTAGGTGATAGCTATGAAGTTGCAAAAACCAGATTTTTATCATTAGAACGTAAACTTGTTCGTAATCCACAATACAAACACATGTATAGCGACTTCATGCAGGAGTACTTGAGCTTAGGACACATGACCCGCATCGATCACGATTACAAGATGCCATTTTATTTTTTACCACATCACGGCGTTCTCCGTGAAGATAGCGTAACAACTAAATTACGCGTAGTGTTTGACGCTAGTCAAAAAACATCCACACAAAAATCGCTTAATGACATACAGTTTATCGGACCAGCATTGCAAAACGATTTATTTTCCATCCTCTTACGTTTTCGTCAGTATAGGTACGTTGCGTGTGCAGATATTGAGAAAATGTTTAGACAAATCTTAGTTCACGACGAACAAAGAAATTTGCAATTAATACTGTGGCGAGAAAAACCGTCAGACCCTCTTAGTGTATACCGTCTTAATACGGTGACGTACGGTACGGCATCGGCACCGTACTTGTGTATTCGCTGTGTTAGACAATTAGGATTAGAGTGTACAGACGAATTAGTCTCCAGTCAGACCATACTGGAAGATTTCTATTTCGACGATTTAATTACTGGGGCTGATTCAGAAACACAGTTATCATATTTATGTAAAAAGGTCTCAGAAGTATGTCAGTCAGGTTGTTTTCCTTTGCGAAAATGGATAACGAATTTGTTGGGAATCGCACCCAACAGACACGCAGACGGCACGCGCAGGTGACGTGACCGACCTGCGCAGCGAGCGAGCGGCGGTGCGGCGCGGGGAGCCAGCCCGGCCGGCGGCGGCACTCGCTTCCTCGGAGCCCACCGCGACGGACGATACTCTCCAAACGATTATTAGATACATATATGTTTTGTTCGGGCAGTTATAATTTTATTGTAAACTTAATCGGCAATATACCAAGCCTTTATTTAATACAGTCCACTACTATTTTATTTACCCCAACGAGCAAGTCGAACATTGGTCCTTCTAGGATCTCGCCGGTTATTTTTCAAAAAGTAACGGTCTTGGAAGAAAACTTCAAACTCGAAGCTCTTCAGTTGCGGTCTTCAGCAGCGACAGTTTTGCAGGAGTCGTCAATTTCCTGTCGAAGAAACTACGCACAGCTCCCGCACACGCCCAGAGAAGAAGTATCTAGAAGTCTGCCGTACAACGGACTTGGGACCCGTCGAAAGTTCGAGTCATCGTCAAGGACAAAGAAGAACTTGCAACATCATCGGTTATCCTATGGATGGTTAAAACATTGAGTGAGTTCGTTCCAATTAAATTCCAGCAATTCCAGCAATTCCAGCTTATGCTGGTGGCGACGGCGCGGAGTCTGCTCGGCGCTCGTCCCCCCCAGTCTGGCAGTCAACAAGATGGTTACGTAACGGGTGACGAGGATGTGCAGGCAGGTGGCTTTAAGTACAATTGTGTTAGGTTGCCAAAAATTAATTTACCTGTTTTTCACGGACACTATCAACACTGGCTTGAATTTAGAGACACTTACATTTCACTCATTCATTCAAGAAAGGACATGGACAACGTTAATAAATTGCATTATCTTCGTGCTTCTCTTAAAGGTAGTGCGTTGCTAGTTATTGATAATTTAGATTTTAAACCTCAGAATTACGAGTCCGCTTGGAATTTATTGTGTAATAGATACGACAACAAAAGATTGCTCGTTAATAATCATGTTCGGGCATTATTTAGCGTTGAGTATATGCAGAGTGAATCATGTTCTTCTATTCGTAACCTTATTGATGTCACGAATAAAAATCTTCGTGCCTTGACAACGTTAGGTCAGGACACTGAATTTAATTTACGGGATACCCTCATAATCCACATGATGTCCGAAAAGCTTGACGGTGTCACACGTAGGGAATGGGAAGAACATCGAAACACATTAGATAATCCACCTTCGTTAGATTTTTTTTTAAAGTTCCTTAGCAACAGAGCTGACTTATTAGAAACTTTGCAAGAACATAAAAGAAACATCAATAAAGTACAACAGGTAGACACTTCCAACCATAATTCTAATCTACTTACAGCTACAAAATCGGATCAAAAAACAAATGAGAGCAATAATAAAGATAAAAAATTAAATAATAATAATAAAAGAAAATTAACGTGTCCTATGTGCAGTCAGACTCATTTTTTATTCAATTGTGATGCTTTTAGAGCCCTGACTGTTGAAGCTCGTATACAAAAGGCCAAAGAGGCAAAGGTCTGCCTTAATTGTCTTCGACTAGGGCACGTAGAATCAAGGTGCAATCTTGTACCTTGCAAATACTGCAAGAAAAGGCACAGTACTCTGCTTCACTTACATGAGGCAGAACCAACTACGTCTCCTGAGCCAGTTATTCCCGTCAATAACTTTGCCGGTTCAACTAATGTTCAGCAGTTTACTACTCCTCCGAATGTTTTGCTTTCCACAGCGATCGTGAGAGTGGTTGACAGCAGGGGCAACGTGCACAATGCCCGAGTACTCCTCGACAACGGCAGTACGGGCAACTTCGTAGATGAGTCACTGTGCGGTAAGCTGGGTTTGTCGCGACGTAGTGCGAGCGCCACCGTGACAGGTATTAATAATAATACTTCTTATTGTACACAGTCTTGCAACCTTACGATTATGTCCCACTATGATGACGACTGTAAACTTACTATAGACTGTCATATTTTACCTCAGATTACTAGAGCTTTGCCGTCTTCATTCATAAACATCGATAACATTCCTCTTCCATTGGGAATAAGTCTAGCTGACCCAACATTTAATATACCGGCAGCTATAGACATCTTACTTGGGGCCGAAGTATTTTGGTCCGTCTTATGCAATAATTCTATAGACTTAGGTAAAAATCAGCCTAAGTTATATGAAACGAAATTGGGTTGGTTAGTGTCAGGGTACGTTGCCCGTCATAAGTCACACTCTTCTTCGCCCGTTTGTCATTTTTTAAATGAGGACGCCGACCCAGACTTATCTCGGTTTTGGGAATTAGATACCATTGCAGCCAAGCACTCCTTATCTCCTGAGGAGCGTGCCTGTGAGCAGAGCTTTAAAGAACATACATATCGTAAAGACGACGGACGCTTTGTCGTAACCATGCCACTGAAGAAAGATCCTTCAGTCTTAGGCGATTCTTTTTCAAAGGCAAAGTGTCGGTTCATGTCACTAGAGCGTAGGTTTCTTAGGGACCCTGCCTTCAAAAGCAGGTACGTTGAGTTCATGCAAGAGTATAAACGCCTAGGTCACATGACTGAAGATAAGGAGTCTTCGCCGAGCTGTCTTCAGGGTAATACCTATTTCTTACCCCACCACGGCGTCATCCGTGAATCAAGTACAACAACCAAGCTTCGTACAGTTTTCGATGCATCGGCCACCACTAGTACTGGTGTGTCACTAAATGACATCCAAATGGTTGGCCCGACTGTACAAGAAGACATTATTTCGATACTGCTACGCTTTCGCCAGCATAAATATGTTGTAACTGGTGATGTAGAGAAAATGTACAGAGCGATTGAACTTCATCCATCTCAACGCTCTCTACAAAAAAATATCTTCCGCTCTGATTCAAAAGAGCCTTTAAAAACATACACACTTAACACAGTGACTTATGGCACGGCAAGTGCGCCTTACTTAGCCACCAAATGTTTGGTGAGTTTAGCTTCCAGCGCCCATGATGATAACGTCAAACAATCAATTCAAAGAGACTTTTATGTTGACGATTATCTGGGTGGCTCTGATTCTATAGATAAAACAATCGATATTGCTCAGGGAGTCATATCTACATTAAAATCAGCTCAATTAAAATTAAGAAAATTTAAATCAAATAATAAATTCATTTTAAATCAAATTGCACCCTCTTATAATAATACAGAATACAGATGACAATATTTTAGACTTTTCACAAACTAACATGGATGTCTCATCTAAAACTCTAGGTTTAAACTGGAATTGTGATTCGGACACTTTGTCTTTTTCAATTAATATAAAGTTAAATAAAAAAGTTACAAAACGTCACATACTTTCTGTCATAAGTCAAATCTTTGACCCATTGGGACTCGTCGGCCCGTGTATTGTCGAAGCCAAATTCATCATGCAGAGATTGTGGATCGATCAGTATTCATGGGATGATGAGGTCTCACAAGACACCAAACATTTATGGCTAGCATTTGCTGACACTTTACCCCTTCTGAACCACTTAAGAATTCCTCGATGGGTTCTTAGTGATAGCTCAGGAATTCATGAAATTCATGTTTTTTCAGATGCTTCAGAGCGAGCGTACGGCGCTTGTCTGTACATTCGTTCTGTGGATCAATCAGGGTTAGTAAAGATACACCTCTTAACCTCTAAAAGTAGGGTAGCGCCGATAAAGCCTACGACGATACCTCGTCTAGAGCTTTGCGGAGCCTTGTTGGCTGCAAGGTTGTGTACAAAAGTATTAACCTCTCTTACTCTAAAGATTAGCAAATGTAGGTTTTGGTGTGATTCGACTATAGTTCTAGGGTGGTTGTCTACACCCCCACTGCAACTAAAAAATTTCGTTCGTAACCGAATCCACGAAATCCAAGAGAGCACAGAGAGTCACGTGTGGGGCTACGTACGGTCGAAAGACAATCCGGCGGACCTTGTTTCTCGTGGGCTGAAGGCTGATTCCATTAGTGGTTCATCTTTGTGGTGGTCTGGTCCTACTTTCTTAAAGAAAGGTGAAAGTGAATGGCCAAAAATGCCCAATCATAACGAGAGACACGATCTACCAGAATTGGTTTCTTGTTCTGTTGTAGTAACTAATAGTCATAGTACTTCTAATGTAGATCCTATAAGTAGTTTGATTAACAGTAGATCTAATTTGATTCATGTACAAAGATCAATAGCATATTTACAAAGATTTATACATAATTGTAGAAACAATACCAACAAACGTACTGGTCCATTTTCAGTTGTCGAACTTAAAGATTCCTTGAATTTAATATTACACAAAGTACAGTTGGAAATGTTTCCTGACGAATATGCTATTCTTAAAACGGCAAAATCATTACATAAAAAGAATAGACTTAGTTCCTTGTCCCCTTTTCTAGACCCCAATAACCTATTACGTGTTGGTGGTAGACTAGATAATTCCCCATATACGTACGATACAAAGCATCCTATTTTGTTGAGCAGCAAGCACCATTTGACTAAGATACTTTTTGAGCATCTACACTTAGTTTATTTACATGCTGGTCCACAGCTCTTACTAGCGAACGTTAGGCAAACTTATTGGCCCTTGGGTGGCAGAAGCCTAGCCAAAGCCATTGTAAATAAGTGTGTCCGATGTTGTCGATACAAAGCGGAATCGGTGCAACCCATTATGGGACAGTTACCGACTACTCGGACTGAGTTAGAGTACCCTTTCTTACATTGTAGTGTTGATTACGCAGGGCCAGTGATGATAGCGGACAGGAAAGGCAGAGGTTGCAGACTTATTAAATCGTTTTTGGCAATCTTCATCTGTAACTCGACAAAAGCCTGTCACATCGAGCTCGTTACGGCATTATCTAGTGAAGCTTATTTAGCAGCTCTTAATCGTTTTGTGTCACGTCGGGGGAAACCGCAAAGTATAACGTCCGATAACGGCACCAACTTTGTCGGCACTTACAATGAGCTATCAAAGTTTCTTGCACAATCAGACCTTGAAGGTCACATGTCTCAAGAAGGTATAGAATTTAAATTCGTACCCGCATATAGTCCCCATTTCAACGGCTTAGCCGAGGCAGCTGTTCGTTCCACAAAACACCATCTTAAAAGGTTATTGCAATCCACTCATCTCACCTACGAGGAAATGGCTACGTGCCTCACTCAAATAGAAGCTGTTCTAAACTCCCGTCCTCTAACTCCTCTTTCCTCAGAACCCCATGACTTTGCCGCTCTGACACCCTCTTACTTCCTAATTGGACGGCCACTTAATGCTATACCTCATCCACAGGTCTCTGATCGCAATATTAATCGCCTGGAGCGCTTCAAGAGAATAGAGCACATCAAACAGCACTTCTGGCAGCGCTTTTCCCTTGAATACGTTGCTCTACTGCAGCAGAAGGTGAAGTGGCGCTCTTCGAAGACAGAACTGAAGTTAGGCTCTCTTGTCCTCATAAAGGATAGAGCTCTTCCTCCTCTTCTTTGGTCCTTAGGAAGGGTCACAAATATTTATCCTGGCAGCGACGGCGTAGCGAGAGTCGCAGAGGTGAAGACAAAGAGGGGCACCATAAGGAGGGCCTTCAATAATATCTGCCCCCTTCCAGATTTTTGAAGTCTTCCCTTCAACCCGGGCAGCATGTTGGGAATCGCACCCAATAGACACGCAGACGGCACGCGCAGGTGACGTGACCGACCTGCGCAGCGAGCGAGCGGCGGTGCGGCGCGGGGAGCCAGCCCGGCCGGCGGCGGCACTCGCTTCCTCGGAGCCCACCGCGACGGACGATACTCTCCAAACGATTATTAGATACATATATGTTTTGTTCGGGCAGTTATAATTTTATTGTAAACTTAATCGGCAATATACCAAGCCTTTATTTAATACAGTCCACTACTATTTTATTTACCCCAACGAGCAAGTCGAACAAATTCGTCGAATATTGTCTTACACACAGCACAAAATGCAAGTAGTTCGAAGTATTTGTCATTAGGTGAAAATGTATCTAGCAAAACATTAGGCCTTGGCTGGTATAACAGCAAGGATGAGTTTCATTTCACATCCAAAATAAATAACGATTTCTCAAACGTGACTAAACGTTCGATTTTATCCGCTATTTCTCAAATTTACGATCCTTTGGGGTTATTAAGTCTGGTGGTTATAGTGGTCAAAGCTCTTCTTCAAAAACTATGGCTCACCAAAGTAGGTTGGGACGATGCTCTGCCTCAAGACATAGTATTGTATTGGAAAAAATTCGTTGAGTCAATATCGAATTTACATAAATTGCGAATTCCTAGATTTGTTATGTGTGATTCACCTAATATAATTAAGTTACACATATTTGCTGATGCGAGTCAAATTGCTTACGGTGCTTGCGCATACGTTCGCACCTGGAACGCAAATGGCGACGTCACAGTGAAGTTGTTATGTGCCAAAACCCGCGTCACTCCTGTCAAACCAGTTAGCATTCCGCGACTCGAGTTGTGTGGCGCGCTTGTAGGAGCAAAATTATCAGATAAAATCAAAAAATCACTTCGCGTTACATTCAATACTATTGTGCTGTGGACGGACTCCACAATCGTTTTAGGCTGGCTTAGAATGTCTCCCAACCAACTGAAAACTTTTGTACAAAACCGCGTTGTGGAGATAAACGAGTTGACAAACAATGTGTGTTGGTTTCATGTGAGTGGGATAAATAACCCGGCAGACCTGTTATCACGTGGCAAGGGATTAGATGAATTGAGTGCTCTGCCCCTGTGGTGGAACGGACCCTTATTCTTGCACGAAAAGGTAAATGATTGGTCAAGCAAACAACATAACCTAGATCATTTTCAGACCGAAATATTACCCGAACTAAAATCGAACATTGTCAGTGTACCGACCTGTGTCAACAATTCGGACAGAGTAATTAAATTTGAAAGATTCTCTTCGTACAATCGACTCAAACGCGCTTGTGCATTCGTGTGTCGATTCATAAACAACACAAGGACAAAGGATCACACCAAACGTTCTACCGGTTCACTAACAATAGACGAGCTAGAAAATTCAACAATCTTACTCGTAAAGCTAGTACAAAGAGAATCGTTCCCTAATGAACTAAAGGCGTTAACAAATAACTTACCTTGTAAACCATCACGTAATTTGTCAAGTTTAAACATATTTTTAGATAAAAATAAACTAATACGTGTGGGTGGTAGGTTAGTAAATTCAGACTTTATGTATGATAAAAAGCACCCAATATTATTGTGTAGTAAACATCACTTTACCTTATTACTATTTAACTTTCAACATAAACAGCTATTACACGTCGGACCACAGATGCTCCTCTCACAGATTAGGGAGGCTTGGTGGCCGCTAGGTGGCAGGAATTTAGCCAAACAAGTTGTTCATCGATGCACTAAGTGTTATCGCCTGAAAGCTATCACACCACAACCAATTATGGGTAATTTACCTAACGAGCGACTGCAGCCAGGTTTTCCTTTTCTGAGGTGTGGAGTAGACTACGCCGGTCCCATGTACATACTGAACCGTAAAGGTAGGGGCGCGAAATTGGAAAAGTGCTATCTATGTCTGTTTATCTGTTTCTCAACTAAGGCTTTGCACTTAGAACTTGTTACTACATTATCATCCGAAGGTTTTATTCTGGCACTAAAAAGATTTATCTCACGAAGAGGTAAACCTTTACAAATCTTTTCGGATAATGGTAGGAATTTCGTGGGTGCAGCTAGGGAATTCACACATTCCTTGAATAAATGTTCTGATGATCTACAAAATTTTAGTTCAGAAAATAACATTGAATTTAAATTTATTCCTCCATACTCACCTCATTTTGGTGGCTTGTGGGAAGCGGGGGTAAAATCCTGCAAGCACCACATTGCCCGCGTAATAGGCAATGTACATCTTAATTACGAGGAGTTCAGCACGGTTTTAGCACAAATAGAAGCTGTCCTGAACTCCCGTCCCTTATATCCTATGGCTTCAGATCCCGATGACTTCACTCCCCTCACGCCTGGGCACTTCCTGATCGGTCGACCACTGACGGCGCCTGCAGAGAAAGACGTCATGACGGTGGCCACACACTCACTGTCACGCTACCGCCGCATCGAGCAGCTGAGACAACACTTCTGGGCTCGATGGTCGAGCGAATATGTTTCTGAGCTACAGAAACGTTCCAAGTGGAAGACCACCCAGGAGGCACTTACACCGAACACACTAGTCCTGGTGAAGGAGGACAATTTGTCGCCCCTCAAGTGGCAACTGGGTCGAATAATGACTGTGTTCCCAGGCAAGGATGGCGTTTCCCGAGTGGCCTCCATCCGCACTGCTACAGGCTTCATTGAGAGGGCCTTCTCCAAGATCTGCCCTCTTCCATCGCCCAGGGTCGACTTCGAGGCTTCAGACATACCAGCGACGGTCACACCACCGCATCAAGGCAATCATTGAGAGCTATCATAAGACTCTCAAAGCCCCGGAGGATGTTGAGGACAGCGCCACCTGTGCACATCGGGAAGAACTACGAGGGCCTCGCGTCGAAACATTCAACATCGTGAACACACTGCGCACGCGACACTAGCCAAGCAGCAAACTACGTAGTTCATCCAACAACGACGAGATGGCGCTGACCCACGGATATATAACTGACGACGAGCTCCATGCGACCCTTTTTCAACTCTTACCACTGCCGCGACCACAAAACACGAACTGAAGTCTATCCTGTGTGCTTATTGTAAATCTAAATAAATTCCTTTCACTAGAAGAATAAACCAGTCACTTTGGTCATCATACCTTATTTACAAAAACCCTATAAAATAAGGAACACACCTTAACAAAATATTAGACGTGAAAACATTGAAGATAATGAAAGACGCACCGACAACAATATTTTATAAAACATCGTGTAATCAAACAGAGTTCTTCAGGATCGCCAGTGATCCGCGCCGATCGGACGTGCCTAAGGAAGATCGTCGCAGCGGAAAAGTTTCTCGGCCGAAGTGCCAACAATTGGGGGTACTCGGCTAAAAACTTTTGTTGCGCGGACCGCAATTTCAACTACTTTCCCTGTGTTCGCGCAAGTGCCTAGCACTGGGGCGAGCACAGGGGGAGCCATCTCTGCTGCCCGGCGCCCCGTACACCGCAGCGGTCGCAACATCACATCCACACAGTGAAGCCTAGCGACATGACAGACCAAGACGTCGCTGACTACGAGGCCCGTCTTTGGGCGCTGGAGCGGACGGTGTCGATGCCGAATATCGGCTTCGTGCTGCCCGATCCAGCGCCGCCCGGTCCCCCCCCCCTCAAAGTGAGGAGAGGAAGAAGACCGGCAAGAAGAGGACCTCCGCCGCCACAAAGAAAATGACGCCCGAAGCCCGGGTGAAGAGGGAAGAGGACGGAGCGAGCCGAGGCGCAGCTGCTGTTGCGCGCGGCCCGTCGACGTCACCGGCGCCTGCAAGTGCTGCGCCGGTGCCTCCGCCGAGCCGACCGCACGCTGTTTCTGTGCGCCCGCCCGCGCCCCGCCCGGTCCCGACGCAGACCCAGGGGCCCCCCGCCGCCATGAAACCTGATCGCGCGCCGCAAGCGCACGCCGCCGCACCCGCGCGTGTGGCTGCGCGCGATCCCGCGCCACAGGGGCAAACCGCCACAATCTCGTGGCGCGCGCCCACGCCGCTGCCGCGCAACCCAGCGGCCTCCATTCGCGCCTCAGCGCCCACCACAGCGCCGACACCAGCGCCATCCGCGCGCCCTGCCGCGCAACCACGCGCCGCCACGGCCGCGCGCCCCACCACGTCGACTGCGCCCTTCGGGGCTGCGTCCGCGCTGAGGGCCTGCAACCGCGACCCCAGGCTGGCACCGGGAACGCGCCAGGCTCTCCTGGCGTCCCAGGTCCCGGCCTCACCAGCGCCCCCCCGTGTCTCGGCCTGCGACTCTCCGGCAGAGCGATCGGCATGCTCGTCGCGAGCCGGCTCGAGCATGTCGCTCGCGTCTGTGGGGTCGGAGGACTCGGGACCGAGTATGCGGGGGAGGCACACCCCAGGACCGGCACCGTCGCCGTCGCGGGACTATGGCTCCGATTTTCGGTCGGAGTCACGGCCCCAGCGACGTCGCCGCAGTACAGATGAGGCCGAGGAGGAGGCAAAGCGGTACTGCCTCGACCCGCCGCTGCAGCGCGACCGCGCGCCGCCGCGGGGCGGGCACGTCACCGCCGGGTCGCCTACCTTTGCGGAGGCTACCCGCCGCACGCCCCCCCCCTCACCAATACCGACGCCGACAACATCAGGGACGCAGCGTGGGGTGAGTGTTGACATCGCTGTCTCTCCCTCACAGCTTGCGGCCCCCCGGGACACGACCGCTGCGCAGCCCAAGCCAAAGCCGCCGAAGCGGCTGAGGTATCCTCCGCTGACGGTGGAAAAGCTGCCGGGATGGGCTTCTCACTTCAGGGCCCTCAAAGAAAAACTGGGCCACCCCCCCAGTGCCCAACCATTTGGCACTGGAATTCGGTTCACTCCAGAGAGTGAACTCGAATATAGGGTGGTCCAGCGCTATTTGACTGGCCTGGAGAAGGAGGATGGAACATCTTGGTACGCCTACTCGTTGCCAGCGGAGCGAAGCTGCAACCTGCCTTTCAATGCTTTAGGCAATCGATAAGGCTTCACGTACGCTGGTGACGTATTTTCCTTTAGTTTAATTGAATGTTCTATTATATTAGTTGTAGTGAGCGTATCTCCTGGCAAATGGAAAACATCGGCATATTTAGCACATACGTTTTCAATGCCCCTTTGTTCCTCTTTATTTAAATAGGTATGTAGCTGTAAAGTAGTAAGCAAAGTTCTGACTCTATCAACAGATATACTATCGTCGTCAAACTTGCAAACATAAAAATTATTTAGGCAGCTAATATTTAGATCTGAAATATTTATATTAATCGATCTATCAGTTGTATTTAATATCCTAACAGGAATAAGTCCATTATGTGGCTTCGATATTACACCCGCTGTGAACACACCTTTATACATTTCTTTTGACGAAATGACGCAATCACTGTTGTGTGACGTCGGGATGTGTTTAATTACTTCGCAACGCGGCGGAATTGTGAATAAATTCCTATTTACATGAACACTAACTGACTGGTCTATGGTTTCTAAACTCAATGTTCCATTTTTATAATTTAACTAGCTGTTGCCCGCGGCTTCGCCCGCGTGAAGTTCGGTAACTGTCCCACTGGATCATACTAACTAAAGGGATAATAGTGTCCTCCATGTTAATCCAGGTTATAAACTATCTATGTGCCACATTTCATAATCATCACAATTATTATTATCACAATCACCATCACTATCACAACCGCCATCATTATCACAATCTCCATCACTATCACTATCACAATCACAATCACCATCACAATCCCCATCACAATCACTATCACAGTAACCATCATTATCATCAATTATCATCATTAACACAACCACCATAATTACCACAATCATTATCACAATCACCATCACAACCACCATAACAATCACAATCACTATCACAATCACAATCACCATCACAATCCCCATCACTATCGCTATCACATCACAATCCCCATCACTATCGCTATCACAATCACTATCACAATCACTATCACCATCACCATCACAATCACCATCAAAATAACTATCACAATCACCATCATCGTTATCACAATAATCATCATCGTAATCACAGTCATTATCACACTCACCATCACCATCACTATCTCAATCACAATCACCATCACAATCACCATTACAATCACCATAACAATCACAATCACCATCACTATCACAATCACAATCACTATCACAATCACCATCACCATCACAATCACCATCAAAATAACTATCACAATCACCATCATAGTTATCACAATAATTATCATCGTAATCACAGTCATTATCACACTCACCATCACTATCTCAATCACCATCACAATCACCATCACAATCACCATCACAATCACCATCACAATCACCATCACAATCACCATCACAATCACCATCACAATCACCATCACAATCATTATCACAATCACCATCACAACCACCATAACAATCACAATCACCATCACCCTCACAATCACCATCACAATCACCATCCCAATGACCATCACAATCACCATCACAATCACCATCACAATTACCATCACAATCACCATCACAATCACCATCGCTATCACCATCACAATCACCACCACTCTCAGAATAACTATCACAATCATCATCACCACCACAATCATCATCAAAATCAGTATCACAATCACCATCATCGTTATCACAATCATTATCATCGTAATCACAGTCATTATCACACTCACCATCACTATCTCAATCACCATCACAATCACCATCACAATCACCATTACAATCACCATAACAATCACAATCACCATCACTATCACAATCACAATCACAATCACCATCACCATCACCATCACAATCACCATCAAAATAACTATCACAATCACCATCATAGTTATCACAATAACTATCATCGTAATCACAGTCATTATCACACTCACCATCACTATCTCAATCACCATCACAATCACCATCACAATCACCATCACAATCACTATCACAATCACCATCACAATCACCATCACAATCACCATCACAATCACCATCACAATCACCATCACAATCACCATCACAATCACCATCACAATCACCATCACAATCACCATCACCATCACAATCACCATCACAATCACCATCACAATCACCACCACAATCACCATCACAATGACCATGATAATCGCCATCACAATCACCATCACAATCACCATCACAATTCCCATCACAATCACTATCACAATCACAATCACCATCACAATCCCCATCACCATCACTATCACATTCACCATCACAATCCCCATCACCATCACTATCACAGTCACCATCATTATCACCGATTATCATCATTAACACAACCACCATAATTACCACAATCATTATCACAATCACCATCACAACCACCATAACAATCACAATCACCATCACCCTCACAATCACCATCACAATCTGGTGATTGTGATGGTGATTGTGATGGTCATTGGGATGGTTCCCAATGACCATCACAATCACCATCACAATCACCATCACAATTACCATCACAATCACCATCACAATCACCATCGCTATCACCATCACAATCACCACCACTATCACAATCATCATCACCATCACAATCATCATCAAAATCAGTATAACAATCACCATCATCGTTATCACAATCATTATCATCGTAATCACAATCGTTATCATCATTATCACAATCACTATCATTGTAGTCACAATCATTATCATCGTTATCACAATCATCATAATCACAATCATCATCATCGTAATCACAATCATTATCATCGTAATCAAAATCATCATCATCACAATCATCATCATCATTATCACAATCATCGTCATCGTAATTACAATCATTATCATCTGGATCTCAAAATAAATGCCATTTTCGTAATCAGCACCCCTGATAATCTCGGTATCGACACCCATATTGATTTTTAGACATTTCAACCCCATCGCACCCCAACAGGGAATGGTAGTATTTCAGGTCTGCCACATTAAATCTTAAAATCGTTGTTTTTGTAATACACCCGACCCAATTCACTATAAAAATAATAACTATGTTGAATTTCAGGCTTTGTTACCCCATTTCCCCCTTTAGGGGTTGAAATCTGAAAAAAAAACTGAAACACAAACGTTAATTCATTTATCGATAGGAGTACTCCTGTTAAGTTTCGAATAAAATAGTCTAACTAATCTTATTTCCCCACGTAATCTTTGGACTCCCGTTCCAACCCCTAAGGGGGTGAATTTTGAAAAATCCTTTCTTAATGCACCCCTAAACCTCATAAAGAACCTTTGTGCCAAATTTGGAATCTCTAGACTCAGCGGTTTGGGCTGTACATTGATTTTTATACTTTGCCACCCCATTTCCCCCTCTTAGGGGTTGAATTCTGAAAAAACCTGAAACCCGTTTCTACTCATTTATCAATAGGAGCACTCCTGTGAAGTTTCGAATAAAATAGTCTAACTAATCTTGTTTTACCCATACAAACTTTAGATTCCCGTTTAATCCCCTTAGGGGTTGAATTTTGAAAAATCCTTTCTTAGTGCACCCCTAGACCACATAAGGAACCTACTCGCCAAATTTGGAATTTCTAGACTCAGCGGTTTGGGCAGTGCATTGATTTTTATACTTTACCACCCCATATCCCCCTCTTAGGGGTTGAATTCTGAAAAACCCTGAAACCCGTTTCTACTCATTTATCAATAGGAGCACTCCTGTGAAGTTTCGAATAAAATAGTCTAACTAATCTTGTTTCCCCATACAAACTTTGGAGCCCCGTTTAACCCCCTTAGGGGGTGAATTTTGAAAAATCCTTTCTTAGTGCACCCCTAGACCACATAAGGAACCTACTTGCCAAATTTGGAATCTGTAGACCCAGCGGTTTAGGCTGTGCGTTGATAGATGAGTCAGTCAGTCAGTCAGTCAGTCAGTCAGTCAGTCAGTCAGTCAGTCAGTTTCTTCTTTTATATATTTAGATATCGCGTTATATCGCTCAAAAAAATCCTGTCCGAGTATACCTTCTGCGGCACAAGATAAGTGTTCAAAAATGTAAAACTTTTGTTGAAAAGTTACATTATTAATTACAATATCTAAATAAATATATCCCATAGACTCTAAATTACCACTAATTCCTTTAATCAAAATCAAAATCAAAATCAAAGCATTTATTTCAAGTAAGCCAGTTACAGGCACTTTTGAATTGTCGAAACAAAGATGAAAATTAAATGTAGCTACAGTCCCAGTCACAAGACATAAAAACTGTGAAAGTACTGTAGTTGCCCATTCCCTCCATCTCTATGGAGAAGAATGGGCAAGAAACTCCATGGACACTCTTTTAAATCAGAATATTGTTACAAAATCTTGGTTACATCATTCACGTTGAGATGGTATATTATGTGAGAACAATGTAGCAAGATGTGCACGGTAAAAGTGTCCACAGCAAAAAAACACAAACAAAAAAAAAATACAATTCAAAATAATTCCTTCAAATAAGCCATGGCAACCAAGAGATGACCAGTCACAACTGACAGCGCCCGTTCACGGACATGACGCATGGATCAGCACCATTCAACTCAACCATTTTGAAGGGAACTAAATGATCCGACACATGCGCCACCATCAGCGAGACAATAGAGTGAGCATGACATACTCCAAACCGCCAGGGCACATTCAAGTCAAAAAAAAGACGTAGGTTTCCAGTGAATGATAGCTTTCTAGTACATAGTACTCACACAATATGGGCTATGCATTTATATAATACTAAAGAGATTGATTCTATACAATGCAAAGATAGTTGTACAATCTTCAGCAGCTCCAACAATACAATTTTGACGACCTGATTGGCGCAGCGGTAGTGAAGCTGCCTTACGTTCTTAGGGTCCCGGGTTCGAATCCCGGTCGGAGCAAATGTTTGTGTGATGAGCATGGACGTTTGTTTCCGAGTCATGGATGTTTATATGTATAATAAGTATGTATTTACAAACAAAAAGTATCTATGTAGTATATCAACTATCTGGTGTCCACGACACAAGCCTCGTTGCTTAGTGTGGCACTAGATAGCGCTGTGTGTAATGTCCAGCAATATTTATTTATTTATTTTTTTAATTCAATGCTATCAATTTATGCGCCCCTGTCCATGTGGAGCAGGACCAGCATTGAGCCAAGCATTTTTATCATCGATATAATCGCTTAACTTGTAATATGCTTGCTTACATAGTGTGCGTTTAATGCATGTTTTAAATTTCGTCTCATTCAGTTCAAGAATACTTTGTGGAATTTTATTATAGCATCTCAAACAGTACCCCATGAAAGATGAGTCTACTTTAGCGAGTCTGAAACCTGGCTGAACTAGTTGGTCCCTATTTCTAGTACTGTAATTATGTCTGTCACCCCTTTTACCAAAAAGGTGCAGATTTTTTCTGACGTACATTATGTTTTCGTAGATGTATTGACAATGTACCGTCATGATGCCAATATCCTTAAACAGTTCCCTTAGAGAATCGCGCCTACGAAGATTATATATGGCTCTGATGGCTCTTTTCTGCAGAATAAATATAGACTCAATATCAGCAGCCCGTCCCCACAGCAAAATGCCATAAGACATTATACTATGAAAGTAACTAAAATAAACCAGTCTAGCGGTATCTACATCAGTATACTGACGGATTTTTCTAATGGCAAAGGCTGCTGAACTTAGCCGCCCCGCAAGAGATGTCAAATGAGAACCCCATTGTAGCCTTGAATCAAGCGTAATCCCCAGGAAAACCGTTTTATCTACGAATTCAAGTTTCTCTTTATTCAATATTATATCACAATCACTACTTTTAACATTCGGTAAAGCAAATCTTATGCATTTGGTTTTTTTTTCATTTAATACCAAATTGTTTGCTGTGAACCAATTTTGGACCTGAAGTAGGGCATTATTCACGTCATCTAGATTTTGGGCCCGCCTATTTATCTTAAAAATTAGGGAAGTGTCATCAGCAAATAACACCATATTTTGAGGTTGGTTTTTCAGTAAATAGGGTAGATCATTTATATATACTAGAAAGAGGAAAGGACCCAATATTGAGCCTTGTGGAACCCCCATTTTTACTTTTAACCCCTGTGAATTAACACCATCTATTTGAACATGTTGTTGTCTATCATTCAAATAAGATTTTACCAAACTAAGTGCAAGTTTACCCAGTCCGTAATGCTCAAGTTTCAAAAGTAATGTGTCGTGATTTACGCAATCAAACGCTTTGGAGAGGTCACAAAAAATTCCTATGGCGTCTTGAGACTCTTCCCACGCAGTAAATATGTGCTTTAATAAGGTTACACCGGCGTCAGTTGTACAACGTCCCTTGGTGAAGCCATACTGTTGATCATGTAAGATTCTGTTGGTGTTAAAATGATAGAGCATTTGATTAAGCATTACTTTTTCAAAAACCTTGCTAAAAACTGGTAACACGGATACAGGTCTATAATTATTAGTATCTTTACTGTCCCCGGATTTGAAAAGAGGTATGACTTTACTGTATTTCATTAAATCAGGGAAAACTCCTTGGTCTACACATAAATTAAAAATTAAAGCTAAGTAAGGGGCTATAGTCTCAAGTATGGATGTACAAACTTTGACAGACATTCCCCATAGATCTTCGGTTAGTTTGATCTTTATTTGCCGGAAAGTTTTAATAACAATCATAGGGTTAATGTGTTTAAATTTAAATTCAACCAGGCAGCCAGACACATTCGCCTTTAATAAACCAATTGAGAGTTCAGGTGAGGAAATAAGAGCCTCCGTTGTTTTTTGTGGTATATCGGTAAAGAATTTTACAAATTCTTGAGCTACTTCCTGATTAGAGCTTTTAGGACCACATGCTGTATCTAATGTGTAGCTAGTGTTACGTATTTTCTTCCTGTTAGTCTCATTATTTATAACTTTCCAAACTGTCTTTATTTTATTTTCTGCTGTTTTGATCTTGTTGCTAATGTGCAGTGCTTTAGCAACCTTGCATGTATTTCTAAAAATGTTTGAATACTTAGCAACATACTTGTTAAAAGTTTCAGTGTTTATAAAAGGCTTAAGGCCATAAAGCTCAAATAGTCTTTCCCTACTTTTTCTGATACCTCTAGTTGCCCAATCACTAAATATGAATTTAGGGCAAATACTTTTTGTCTTCTTTTCAAAAGTTTTATTGAATTCCGTGTGAACTATTGAAAAGAAACGATCATACAATTGATCTATATTAATATCATCAAGGCCCATAACGCTTAACTTGTTCTGTAGCAAAATATTATACCTATTTAATCTGCTAGAAGTTATAGGTCTAATATAGGGGTGTATTACACCTGAAGGTTACAGTTTGTCCACTATGGTCAGAGGGTAGACAATTTACTATTGCTTTATCTAAATAATCACAATCGCAGAAAATATTATCTATACAAGTAGCAGAAGATGGAGTGACTCTAGTAGGTTCTGTAAAAGTGTTGGTCAAGTCAAATGACTTAAAAAGATTTAATAAGCGACTGCTATTTGCACATTCTTCTAAAATATTGATATTAAAATCACCACAAATAATTGTAGATTTATTACTGACTGCAAGTTTTGCCATCACATCTTCCATTATTGATTCAAACAAAGAAAAGTTTTGATAGTTTGGGGGTCTGTACACACACACAATTACATGCTTATCTAGCTCAACACAGGACAGTTCAACGCAATGTTCAACCGAGAGACCTACTATGTCATTACGTTGCTTATATTTAAAACAATTTCTTATTAATATTAGGGAACCTCCACGAAGCATAGTTTTACGGTTAAAGCAGCTACCCACCATATAGTTCTCATAATTGATAAGCATTTGGTAATCCTTAAGCCAATGTTCAGTAAAACATATAATGTCAAACTTACTATTTTCTAAAAACAATTCAATTTCTAATAATTTGGAAGAAATGCCTTGGATAATAACTATCTTATCCTGTTTTACTAAATTAATTAAATTCCTATGTCGCGACAACCATTCATACTTAAGCACACATAAGCTAGCTCCACTATCAATCAGTAAATTAAGATCAACATTACTTTCTTTTAGTTTACAATTAATTATACAAAAATTACAAAAACTTTGAATTGAATGAGTGTACGGTTTAGGTACGAAAAATTCTAAGTTTTCATGACTATTTACGCTCTCATTGCGCAAGTTGTCTTGGACATTGGACTGCTGCGCGTTATGCTGAACATGCTGATAACGCACCGGACGTCCGCGAAAATGATGACGCTGACCACCTGAGTGTTTACCTCGATTTACACTGTATGTAGGTCTTTGACCTGTGCTATTTTTATAATTGTACGTTTTATTGTTATTATAAATCTGTCTATTTCCTCGGCCTCGAGAACCTATAAAGCTTCCACGTTTATAATTTTGGTTAGCCCTAAATTGCATAACCTGATCTTGTGGCTGGACAGACATGGACTGTTCATCTACCGCAGCCGTAATAGCTTCAGACAACGACGCAAACTGTCGTGAGGCAATGATGGTGCTGAGCCGTTTGTCAGCCAAACCATCGCTGAACCGTTTAATCGCAGTCTTCTCATTAAGTGGACGCAAAACCTCATAGGCATCACGTTTACCGTTAGCCTGAGCAATCGTGAGATTCACAAACAACTCCTCTATCTCTGTACCGAATTTTTCTATACTTCTGCGGCCTTGAGTTGCTTTAAACAATTGTGTTTGTAAAGCTACAGACAATTTTTTCGGTAACAAATGAACGCGAATATCTTCTATCAAACTTTCTATATCTGCATAATTAGATTTAAGACGCAATTTGGCACTAGGCGAGAGACGCGTTTTTAATACAAATTCTATCAATTTACTTTTACTGGCATCATTGATCAGTGAACTATATAGCAAGATACCATCAATAAGCTGATTTGTCACCTGCTCCTGGCCATTCATCACCGGCAACAGGGAAATTGCAGTTCTAATATCGAATGCGTCTGCCATTTTTGTAACAAAATCTGAATATTCTATAAAATCCTTAGAACTAGTTTGACTACTACTGTCTACTAAAGAAAGTAAACCCTTTATTTTCTGAAAATTTGATTGTATCTCCTGAATTATTGTTTGGAAAACCTCACAAGTTTCTTTGCCTAACTTGCGGTCTTTTACTTCTTGGTTCAACTGAGTCAAAATATAATCTAGTTTACTATATTCTTTTTCAGCTTCTGCTAGTTTCTTATAAGCTAAATCTTGTTTACGCCTATCTGGAGCGAGTTTCACTAAATCTTCTCTTAAATATTTTAATCCCCAATAGAAAATATTAAATAACAAGGCATTATCTAATTACAACATCATGAAAAATTGTAAAATATAAAATAATAATGTTTGCAGTGCAAAACTTACATTGCAGTAGGTTCGTATTTTACTGACAACGTATATGTAGGTCACGACGTCTCACGTGGCATGGATGAAAAAACTCCTCAGCATTGGACTCGAACTGGCTCCCAGCTGCTCCACATCGGACCCGTACAATTTATCTCCCGGCGCCCTGCATATCCTCTCATCATAAGGCTTGAGCATTCTCCCGGCACCCGGCAGCAACGTTCCTTTTCTGCCTTCATATCGTTGTATAATTTTCTCCTCTTCAAACAAAATTTCCATTATGGTTCTGGTTCTTATCCTTCCGTATTTTTTAAATCTTCTTTGCTCACTTTCTTCTAATTTTCCGTCTTCACAAACTTCTATCGGTAAAATCTTCATGATTTGTTCAACTAAGTACCGACTTCTTCGCTTTCACGTAAGTTGCAAAATTTTAATTGCTGGCTAAGGGTCGCCATGTATTAGAGTGATGTAGGCAAAATAAAAGAGAACTGTTCAGTTCAACGATTCGTGTAATAATGTCAATAATTAGTGTGTGCAGTTACAAATATAAGGTTAGGCGAGCTGCACACTACATGGCCATCAGGGGGCTGCCTGTTGACACCACTCCACAGGAGATCGAGGAGGAGCTCCGCGCGATGGGACACAAGCCGGAATACGTTCGCCATATCAAGGCGAGTCAGGGACGCCCCGGCTGTGTGTTCCACGCCGTACTCAGTAGGACGCCTGAAGTACGCAGCATCTTCGGTTCCTCCGTGTTCCTAAACATGCGGGGTGTCAGGATTGAAGCCTGGCGGGGCAAGCGTGGGCCCGCCCAGTGCCACCGGTGCCAGAAATGGAGGCACTCGTCGCACCACTGCCACCGACCGCTCGCCTGTGTCCGCTGCGGAGAGGGGCACTCTGCGCGGGATTGCCCCCGCCCACGTGACGAGCCAGCCACGTGTGTCAACTGCGGGGGCGACCATCCCGCCAACAACATTAAGTGCCCCTCCTTTCAGGCGGAGATAAGGGCTAACAGGCGGGCGGGCACAGCTGCCGCCATTACCGCCTCACAACGACCGAGCACGGTCGCTGAGAGGCCAACAGAGGTGGCCTCCACCGAGGCCCAAGGTGAGTCGCTGATGGCGGCGGCCAACGGGCCCACCAACAGGGGAGAAGCTCCCCCCTCCTCGAAGCGGCGGAGGGGCAGGAAGAGGAAGCGAGGGGGTAAAGGTAAGTTACCTGCGCCCCCCACCGCTCCTGAGGGAGACCAACCGGGCGACCTGCCAACGACCCTGGCGCGGGCTGTGACCCCGGAAGCAGTCCCACAGCAGCCAGAGAAGAGGAAGATCGAGAGGCCGACAGCTGGCGCCAGCATGGCGCAGCCCTCGGCCCTACAACCAACAAGAAGCCACGTCCCGAGTGGCACCACCAGCGCCGGCCCAGCTGCCGGCCCAGAAGCCAAGAAGGAGTTCACAGCCCGCGCCATCCGCCTACTGATGGACCTGATCAGCGCCATCAGGCAGGGTCGGGACGTGGAACTGGTCGTCCTTGACGGCCTAGCTGCGTTACTCTCCTTGTACCACGGATAGACCGTCAAGGATGACCCAGTTGGAGCGTCCGCGACCGGCAAAGCAAGGTCGCCCCCCTCCGCCGCCCCGTCACTACCGGATTGACCCAGGTAAGCTGTTACCTCGTTACACGCAGCTTACCTGCACAATATGACTCCACACACATCACTCTCACCCAGCTGCGCGACTTGTTCTAAGTTAATATAGGCAGGGCGCGCAGCTATAACCACACATGCATTCTCTACACTCACGTAGACACACGCGTGGACGCAGCTCTCGAGCGCGCGGTAAACGCATACATGGGCGGTGTTACACATACAATACCGCCCACACACACACGTCGTTTCTGCAGCCCGAATCACTGCCGGCTAGCTCTGGTTAGTGGGGCGGGCGGGATCCACACATCCACTGTAGGTGCGCCGTAAGTCGGTGCCTCTGTCGCTGGTTGTCTCCCGCTGGGCTTCCCTCGGGTAACCGGGGGTCTCACCCGGCGGAGACGGACCGCCGGGGCACTGTGAAGAAAGCAGCGCTGTGCAACAGCTCTGTGGCGCGCCTACAGTTACTACAACACAGCAACCACACATATGGGCGCATGTTCACATGCGTCCAATAGTCCATGGACAGTGTCCAACCGAAGGACGGGTCCGTTTTTACGGACCGAGGTATGGCCTCCGCGGTCAGGGGGCATAGCCCCGATACCGCCTACCGCGCCCCCTTGTGGGGGCGCTGTGAATACTCAACCGTCGAGAGTTCTTCATTCTGCGTTCGGCAGCCGTTGCGCACACCCGTGCGCTCTGCCCCGTACCGCTCTCTCGCTCCCGCGCCCCCCGACTCAGTCTCGCTTCTTTGGAAACATCACACAACGTCGCAATCGAAGAGCCATTTTTTTTTTTTTTTTTTTTTTTTTTTTTTTCGGATGGGAAATCATCAAATAACCCCTCCCGCTCTGGGCGGAGCAGGAGGGAGTGTCAGACTTTTACTGACTAAAACCCATCCATGTTCCTTCATCGCCCTTTGTGTTCCGGGGCCACGGTATCTCTTTCGAATAGTCCCGCAACCCCGGCAGGCATCGGTCCTTACAGACCCCTTCCTTTTTGCTGACTCTCTTTGAGGCGCGCGTGGAACACGAACGCGCCGTCGACACGGCCTGTCGTCATGAGACGGACGGACGGCGAGCTAGCCCATAGCTCACCGTCCACAGGCCCGTGCCTACGGTGGCCGGGAGCCACGTGGTGGTGGCCCCCGACGCCCGGGGCGTCTCCCGCGGCGGCCGGGACGTTGAGAGGTTCTCTCCCTCTCACGTTCCGCCACCTCCTTCTCTAGCATTACTGCTTCGCAGAAGGAGGTGACGGCGTCCCATTCCGTCTCGCTCCGGACCATGGCTTGCACCAGGGCCGGACGCGAGAGGTCGCCGCCGCCGATCGCTGCTTCGAGGACACGGCGGTGCTCCGCCCACGCGGGGCACACCTCCACCGTGTGCTGCACCGTGTCCTCCGGTCGATCCTGTAGTATATTTATATTTATTAGTTGACGGTAGGTCAGCATAAGATTATAATTGTATGTGAGGGTGTTCGTAAATAAATCAGTGTTTAACCAACCTACGTGTGTTTCACTACATGGTGGCAGCGGTGGGCCTTTTTAACATATAAAACAGTTAAAACGGACTTGAACCTATTATATCTTAGTGCCCTGATACAAAGTGAGAGCAAAGCTAATAAATAATAATGGAACACGCACGTCCTCCAGTGGAATTATCGCTCGACGGCGGTCCGGCCGCGCGATCCGACGCGTGGCACAAATGGCGGAAGTTGTTCGAAGTTTTTCTTAAAGCATCTGGAGTGAGCAAAGAGCCTAAGGAAGTCCAGGCTAGTTTGTTGGTTAACCTCATTGGATCAGCTGGTTATGAGGCATATACAACGTTCACGTTCGATGAAGGTGAAAGTGAAGACGACATAAATTGTCTATTAAAAAAGTTTGACAAGTATTTCGGCACAAAACCAAATATCACTGTACGGCGGTTTAAATTTTTTACACGCAATCAAGAAGACGGCGAAAACATCGACCAATACGTAACATCATTGAGGGTATTGAGTCAGCAGTGCGAGTTTAGTGAATTGCAGGAGAGCTTGTTGCGAGATAGGATCGTGTGTGGTGTTATCAACAACACTGTGAGAGATCGACTTCTTCGCACAGATGATTTATCATTATTAAAGGCGATACAAATCTGCCAGGCGGCAGAGATGTCCAAAGAAGAAAGTCAATGCATCGATGGCGTATCAGCGAGTGTGCAAGTGAATGCAGTTCAAACCGGTAGCAGTGCACGAGGCGGACGGCGCGCTAGAGGACGGCGCGGCGCCGGCGCCGCCGGACCGCGGCCGGCGCGCACGCAGCGCAGCACCTGCGAGCTGTGCGGTAGCGGATGGTGTCGCGGTGGCGAGCGCTGTCCGGCGCGGAACGCCAAGTGTTATGTTTGTGAAAAGAAAGGTCACTTCTCGCGAGTGTGTGAGCAAAAGAAAGCAATACGCAAAGTGTTAAATCTCAGTGTAGAAACTGTAAATAGTGATGATAGCGGGGACGAATTGTTTTTTGTTAATACACTAGAAGAGGACAAACAACAATGTAAGTCGTCAATGGAATGGATAGAAGTTGTAAAATGCCAAGGTATAAACATTTCATTAAAAATAGATACAGGATCAATGATTAATGTTATCTCTAAAGAAACCTATTTAAGCTTAGGATTATTAAAAACAGACCTTAAGCCATTCACAAAGCGTGTACATTCCTTTACAGGTAACCAATTGCCAATTATAGGCATTGGAAACGTGCCGATTGTATTTAATAAAACACGTTACGTGTTGTCATTTGTTGTTGCTGATTTAAACTGTCAGAATGTACTCGGTTTGGAGGGTTGCATTGCATTAGGTTTAATAAGTCAAATTCATGCAATTAATATTGACCACTATCACGATTTGTTTCAAGGACTGGGAAAATTACCAGGAAAATATAGTATCGTAGTGGATAAAAATGTACAGCCAGTTGTTTGCCCAACTAGGAAAACTCCTTTAGGACTTAAGGATAAATTGTTGGATGAGATACATAGAATGGAACAGTTAGGCGTAGTTAGAAAGGTTACACATCCAACCTCTTGGGTTAATGCTATTGTTTTGGTCGCGAAAAAAGATGGCAGCATTCGTGTTTGTTTAGATCCACGACCTCTTAATCGCGCGGTGCGACGTGCGCAGTACTCGTTGCCGACAGTGCCAGAGCTGGCAGCGCGACTACGCGGTGCTACGGTATTCAGCGTGCTGGACGCTCGCTGCGGGTTTTGGATGGTTCAGCTAGATGACGCGAGTGCCGACCTTTGCACATTCAGCACACCGTTTGGTCGGTACCAATTTCTACGTTTACCTTACGGTATAAACTGCGCCCCAGAGGTATTTCATGCTAAGCTTAGGCAGCACTTAGAAGATTTAGAAGGAGTAGAATCTTTTATTGATGACGTAATAGTATGGGGTCGCACTATGGATGAGCACGACCGAAGATTGAAGTGCCTCTTGCGACGTGCAAAGGATATCGGTGTAAAATTTAATCGAGACAAATGTAAATTTGGTGTATCGGAAATTACATACTTAGGTCACAAGTTCGATGCAAACGGAATGCGGGCAGACGACTCAAAAGTCAAAGCAATAAGGGAGATGCCGTATCCGACCGATAGGAAGGCTCTGGAAAGATTTTTAGGAATGGTCAATTACTTGGCAAAATTTATACAAAACTACTCGGAGAGTGTGAATGTACTTAGGTCTTTGTTAAAAAAGGAATCGGAATGGTCATGGGAATCCCACCATTCAGAGGCTGTAGACAGGCTAAAAGCAAAGCTTAGCAGCGCACCGGTGCACAGTGGATCGTCCCCATACAAGAGGTCGGACATAGAATGAAAAATTAAAAAAGTATTTAATTAAAAAAAAAAATATACAGTTGCATTCCTCTATTGAAGAACAACAAAAAATGTTACTACGTTTTTTTTATTTGACCAGCACTTTAGGAGCTATTCGATGAAAACTGTTATTTTTGTATGGAAACGAACACAAAAATGTCTGTATCTCATGATTCCCTCCTTGTTTCGATTTGCGGTTTTCACTACTGTCTTTTACCTATTTTATGCCACGTTTTCTTCAAGGACACATGGTGCCCGCAGAGCGCCCCTTTCGAGATATTTTGCCTATAGTAACTATCTTTGTTATTGTATTACTGATGGAATGGAGGTATATTAAGTATACTTATTACTGAGAATTAGTCATCACTAAGTAGTTCCTTAAATAACAGGTGCATTTGTGAGTACTTTAATGACTTATTAACGCTTTTGTTGCAATATAACAAAAGCGTTAATGAGTCATTAAGTAACGACTACCAGTACTTGCTTAATCTAATTAGTTATTGTAATTACCATGTTAACAGCCCTTAAGCTCTGCATTGTGATTGGCTCATATGTCATCATTAGCTTATCAAATTCATTACTAGTTGCAACTTGCTGCCCTATATATTTTAGTGTGTTTTGCAAATATTATTCAGTTGTAATTTCAACCTCTACCAAGTGTTGTCATTATGACTTTCCGTGGGTTTTCTACTTATCTTGATCTTTATGTTGCTCTTCGTAATCATAAAGATCTTCGTGACTATGAAAATTTATGTAATACATTGAAGTCGAATAGTAACGTCCAGTTAAGTGAAAATGATGTGTCGGATCTAAAGAACTGGTGTCGACGATTTTGCTATCGGGTTTACTCCAAATGGGTGCAATCAAGAAGGACAGTCGACAAGTTCATGGACAAGAACAGAGAGTGGTTAAGTTCCGATATCATTTGGCCAAATTGCTTTAAGGAAAATATTGTTCACACTGAAGAAGCTAAAGATGAGACAGAAGAGGTCCATCAAAATCAGATGCATCAACTTCAACATTTAAATCTCCTCGAAAACGCTTTGAAGATTTATCCAGTAGACAGAAAAGAAGACGTGTTGATGAAAATATGGCTAGTTGCAGTCGTCCAGATGAGCTTTTACATACTGTTGAAAGTGCACTTAAGTCTGCCGGAAAAAATGATGTGGCCAGAATCATGAAGCATTTGCTGGGAAATCCTGAACATGTCTCAACCATTCTGAATGTCCTGGAAACTAAACAGAATACTTTGCTTAGTGAAGTTCCTACTCACAAAGCACTTGCTCTTTACGTTCACATGCAGTTATCCAAGTGGCGTTACATCACACTTAGGGACTTTAGTTTAAAAGAAGGTGATGCGAAATACCCAAGCTATTACATGTTAGTGAAAGAAAAACTTAAGTGTTACCCGGCAAAAGAAGACGTAACTGTGACTGATACTTCAGCAAAGATACGACTCCAAGCCCTCCTTGATCTCACAGTTAGGAGGCTGATCGATTCACTTGAACCGAATTTTGATGCTGGTGAACAACTTGTGCTTCACAGTAAATGGGGTTTTGATGGAGCTTCAAGTCAAAGCATTTATCATCAAAGAACAACAACAAGTGAACAAGATTTATCCAGTGTATTTATGGCAAGTCTTGTACCTCTTAAGTTAGTGACTTCTAGTGGAAACACAATGTGGCAGAATGATCGGCCATCGTCAACCACATATTGTCGTCCGATTTCATTTACGTTTATGAAAGAAACGGAAGCAAATGTAAAGGCTGAAATGGATATATTTGAGACCAAGATTCGTGAACTGAACCCAACTGCTTGCGGCAATGCTACTGTTACGCACAATCTGTGGTTAACCATGATTGATGGTAAGGTACTGTTGTATATGTGTGCGTGGCTGCGTCCACGGTCAGTATATGTACTCGCCTCGTCTACCAATAAATCAGTGTGCATTCAGCAGGCGGTTGTTTCACTTGTCACCGATACTCCTATACTTAACATTGGCGACGAGTACCCACAAAAAGAAAAAATCACGATGGCGGCTCAACAATTTGGAATTTTGTCAACGTTTGACCATACAGTCCACTCGTGGAAGACGTACAAGAGTCGTTTAGCTCAGTGGTTCATAGCAAACGAAGTTACTGCAGCCAGCGACGTGACAGGAGCGAAACGACGTGCTATACTGCTTAGCGCACTCACGGATGGCACCTACAAACTCGCTTCGGACCTCGCCTTACCGAAGGAGCTTCAAGAAGTGCCATACGAGGACATATTATTGCTGCTAGACAGTCATTTTACACCGAAACGCAGCGGGTTCGGCGAGCGATGCAATTTTTATGCGGCATCGCAGCAAGCTGGTGAGACACCGACACAATGGGCGGCGAGACTTCGTGGGCTGACCGCTCACTGCGGTTTCAGCAATGTGGAAGAAGCCCTGCGTGACCGATTCGTAATGGCAATGTTGCCGGGGCGCGAGCGGGATAAATTATTCGCTCAAGACTTGACAGAACTGACGCTGGCTAAGGCTATCGAGTTGGCGGAAACGCTAAGAAGCGCACGCGCCGGCGCGGCAGCCACCGCGCATCTCGCGGGGCAGCAGGAGCAGCAGCTGTACAAGATCGACCCGGCGACAAAGAAAAGTGCGGCATCGGAAGATAAGTGTTCTGTGTGCGGCCGTTCAAATCATACGTCGGCGAAGTGTCGTTTCGCAAAATATAAGTGCAAAAAGTGTAATGTGACCGGTCACCTACAAAGAATGTGTAAACAAAAAACAAATTATATTGCCACCACAAGTGACGTGGATGAAGATGATGACGGTAAACTGTTTAAAATAAGCTGTATAAATGGCGAGCCAATGACTGAAATAGTGACAATCCAGGGGGTAGAATTGCAATTTGAGATCGATAGCGGGTCAGCGGTCACTGTAATATCTCGTACAGTATATAACAATTATTTTTCAACCGTGCCATTGTTGCCGACTAGGAAACAGCTGTATACGTATGTTGGTAATAAAATAACATGTGCTGGAGTAACTCGGTTACCTGTGACATACTCGGGACAAACACATGAGCTCAGTATTTACGTAGTTAATAATGGGTTTTTTCTGACAAATTAGGAGCGTTTAATAAGTACAAAGTAACACTGAAAATTAAACCGGGTTCCCAACCAGTGTTCTTTAGAGCGCGCCCTATCGCTTTCGCATTAAAAGACAAAATTAATAATGAGATCGATCGTTTAGTTGAGTTGGGTGTATTAAAACCGGTTGAGCATGCCGAGTATGCGTCACCTATTGTCCCCGTATTGAAGCGCAACGGTACAGTTAGGCTGTGTGTAGACTACTCAGTTAGTATAAATAAACAGCTGATTGTGGAGCAGTACCCTCTGCCGACGGTTCACGAACTGTTTAGTAAATTACATGGTGGACAACAGTTTTCAAAACTAGATTTGTCAATGGCGTACAATCAGTTTTTATTAGATGACGAGTCCCAAAAATTAACTTGTATTAATACACATCGTGGATTGTATAAATACACTCGTATGGTGTTCGGGTTGTCTAGCGCACCGTCCATATTTCAGAGAGCGATGGAATGTGTCCTATCAGATATGGATGGAGTTCTGTGTTTACTTGACGATGTGCTCATCACAGGTCCCACAAGGGATGTCCACCTGCAAAGACTTAAAGCCGTGCTCGAAAGATTACAAGATGCAGGATTGGTATTGCAAAAGGAAAAATGTGAGTTTTTCAAAAATGAAATAAATTACCTAGGGTATAAAATAGACAAACACGGACTTAAGAAGACTCCCGAAAAAGTTAAAGCAATAGTTGAAGCACCGGTGCCCACAAATGTAGCTAAATTGCAATCGTTCTTAGGACTGGTCAATTATTATAGAAATTTTGTAAAAAATGCTTCTGGTATTTTAAGTCCATTATATGACCTGCTAAAGAAAGGGGTAAAATGGAATTGGAGCGAGTTACATAATAAATCCTTTAAAAAAATAAAAGAAATATTAGCGTCTGACCAAGTCCTTACGCATTTTAATCATAACGCGAAACTAATTCTTACGGTTGATGCATCGCCAACCGGTTTGGGAGCCGTGTTATCACAACTAGAAAGTGATGGCACCGAACGACCAATATCGTTCGCGTCCCGTACTCTTAACGCGGCGGAAAAAAATTACGCTCAAATACAGAAGGAAGCCACTGCCATTATTTTTGGAATACGACGGTTCCACCAATATTTATATGCCAGGTCAGAACCATTTGTTTTAAGAACGGATCATAAGCCGTTAATATCAATTTTTGGACCGTATAAAGGTATTCCAGAAGTATCTGCAAATAGGCTTCAAAGATACGCTTTATTTCTCAGCGGTTACAATTACACAATAGAGTATGTACGTAGTAATAACAATTGTGCGGATTATTTATCACGGGCGAGCCTACCGGAGGTTCAGCAGAGCGATAGCACAGATAGTAAGAGGCTGCTTATGTGCGCCGGCGGCGGCGCCGCCATCGGTACGTTACAAGATGACTCATTCGAGTTGCCGCCGTCCGTCGAGCGCGCGGCTTATATTAACTTCGTAGTAGACGGGAGCTTACCTGTGACACTTACAGAATTACGCGAACAAACGAGAAAGGACGCAATTTTAAACATAGTAATAAAATACGTATTAAACGGGTGGCCTAAAAAAATAACAGACATAAACCTAAAACCATACTGGTGTTGTAAGTCACAACTTTCTGTCGAAGACGGTTGTCTGATGAGGGGCCACAAAGTAATTTTGCCGGGAAACCTGAGGCACAGAGTTATGTTAGAATTACATAAATCTCATTTAGGTATCGTCAAAACAAAAGCGTTAGCAAGAGCGCGGGTTTGGTTCCCAAGTATCGATGTCGCTTTGGAAAAAATGATAGGCTCGTGCAATGTATGCACTCAACTACGCCCTTCCCCTCCTCGCGCTCCGCTGTCACCGTGGAAATACCCTCCGAGCCCTTTTGTTAGGATACATATAGATTTTCTTGGCCCTATTTACGGACACACGTTTTTGGTTGTTGTAGACGCCCACTCTAAATGGGTAGAAGTTTATGACATGATAAACACATCAACCTCAGTAGCGGTGATTGATAGATTGTACGATTTTATGTCTAGGTTTGGGATACCGCAAACTTTAGTTAGTGACAATGGCACCGCCTTCGTATCACAAGAGTTTAAAAAATTTTGCAACTCCAACGGCATATCACACGTGACGTCACCAAGCTATCATCCGGCTAGTAATGGTCAAGCCGAAAGTTACGTTAAAATTGTAAAAAAGGGTATTAAATCGTGTATTTTGTCAAACAGCAATGTACGAGAAAGGAGACTGAATTTATTAAAGTACCTTTTCGATTACAGAAACTCGATTCACAGTACTACGGGATTGTCACCAGCTCAGTTAGTATTTGGCAAAAAACTTAGGTCACGCCTAGATCTACTTAATCCAAAATTAAATACCTCATTATCTTCATCGAACGTACCTAATGTGGTCAAAAACAAACAGTGTTCGCAGATTGAGTCATATGGTGGTAAAAACAGAGAAACCTTTTCCGTAGGTGATAACGTCTTGTATAAGAACAATGTTATAAATAAAAACAGTGTTTGGAAAAGAGGAACTATTGTAAAGCGAATAGGTAAAGTCATGTATCTTGTTAAAGACATTCACACACATTTAGAGCACAGAAAACATAAAAATCAATTAGTTTTAGACAAAGGTATCCATGTAGACGAAGAAACATACTGGGATTGCGACAGTGATGTCGATGTATCATTACAACAAGTTAACAACAGTACATCACCGGAATCGATAAGACCCGATGTACCAGTGGTGGGGGAAGGAGATACAGTGACAGAATCTGAGCAAGCATTGACAACCACGCAGACGACTCAGAATACAAATAGCCTTCCGCAACCTTCGTCATATTCAGTTGTTGAAACAGCCGAACAGTCGTCATCTCAGAACGAAGACCCTGAGGAGTTTCATGAGGCTCTGTCGGAAAGCAACTCACCACAAATGAATGAAAAGATACAGAGGTATAACCCTTTATCCCGGAAGTTGTTACGCAAAATACCTAGAGTAGATTATAAGGACTAACTTTAAATTATTTGAGATTGTTACCTATAGTATGGGGGAGGAGTTGTTGTATATGTGTGCGTGGCTGCGTCCACGGTCAGTATATGTACTCGCCTCGTCTACCAATAAATCAGTGTGCATTCAGCAGGCGGTTGTTTCACTTGTCACCGATACTCCTATACTTAACAGGTACATTCAATCATATCGGGAACATCGGCAGCAGTATGTGATTTGTGCAAAGCTCGCCCAAGTGAGATGAATAATTTGGAAGAAGTGAGAACTAAACCTGTGAACGAAGATTTATACAAGCATGGATTTAGTTCGTTGCATGCTTGGATTCGGTCTATGGAGTGTTTATTACACATTGCCTACAGAATGGACATAAAATCATGGCAAGCAAAAGGTGACGATAATAAAAGAATTGTTAAAGATAAGAAAGAAACTATTCAAGCTGCTTTCCGAAGAAACACAGGCTTACTTCTGGATGTTGTAAAGCAGGGTAGTGGCAATACAAACACTGGAAATACTGCTAGAAGGTTTTTTGCAAACCCTGAAACGACTGCGGAAATTACAAAATTAGACGTCAATTTAATTAGAAGACTCGCTGTAATTTTGCAATGCATTTCCTCAGGCGAAAAAATTGAAATCCAAAAATTCAAGTTATATTGTGATGAAACAGCAAATTTCTTCGTACAGTTATATCCATGGTATAACATGCCATCAAGTTTGCATAAATTGCTGATTCATGGATCGCAGATAGTGGAACACCTATCAGTAGTGCCTATAGGTTTTTTGTCTGAGGAAGCATCTGAAGCAAGGAACAAGGATTTTCGTAAATTTAGAGAAACTCATACGCGAAAGCACAGTAGCATCGCCACTAATGAAGACATTCTTCATAATCTTCTTTTATCTTCCGATCCTCTTCTAACGAGCCTACGACCGAGGATGCCCAATAGAGTTAAAAAATCTTCATTTAGAGAACTGGACGATTTGCTCATACATGACCAGAGTGAATTGGAGCTTATTGACATTTCAACAGATACAATAGTTGGAGCAGTTTCGGAATGTAGTGACATTGAAGAAGATGACGACAATAATGATCATGATGTCGTTATTGATGAAGACGAAGAAAATATAGTTTAAGTCTTATAGTAATATAATTGTTAGTAACTTTAAGGTAGTATTAGTTTATTTATTTTTTATTATAATCAATATTTACAATTTAGTTATTAGTAATTGTTTTATTTTTTATTTATAAATTATTATAGGTTTAAGTGTAATTTATTTAAAGATTTAAATATATTTTACAGTGTTATATTATATAAATAAAAAAATTATAAATACGTATTTTCTTATTCATCAACATCATAAAACATTTCTTTTCTTTTTGATTTGTTATTGTTAATGCGATGTCACAACTCATTACCGATATTTTTTTTTCAATATACATATAGAACTCACTAATGCACCTTTTCTTCATTTAACTTCTTATGTGTAATTCTTAGTAATTATAATAAATAATTAGATTAAGCAAGTACTGGTAGTCGTTACTTAATGACTCATTAACGCTTTTGTTATATTGCAACAAAAGCGTTAATAAGTCATTAAAGTACTCACAAATGCACCTGTTATTTAAGGAACTACTTAGTGATGACTAATTCTCAGTAATAAGTATACTTAATGTACCTCCATTCCACCAGTAATACAATAACAAAGATAGTTACTATAGGCAAAATATCTCGAAAGGGGCGCTCTGCGGGCACCATGTGTCCTTGAAGAAAACGTGGCATAAAATAGGTAAAAGACAGTAGTGAAAACCGCAAATCGAAACAAGGAGGGAATCATGAGATACAGACATTTTTGTGTTCGTTTCCATACAAAAATAACAGTTTTCATCGAATAGCTCCTAAAGTGCTGGTCAAATAAAAAAAGCGTAGTAACATTTTTTGTTGTTCTTCAATAGAGGAATGCAACTGTATATATTTTTTTTTTAAATTAAATACTTTTTTAATTTTTCATTCTATGTCCGACCTCTTGTATGGGGACGATCCACTGTGCGGTGCTGGCACTGTATAGCGACAGTGAGCCGATAGTGTTGTCGGTGGACGCGTCCAGTGTCGCACTGGGCGCCGTGCTGCTGCAGAGCGGCCGCCCGGTGGAGTTCGCCTCGCTCACGCTCTCCGACACCCAGACCAGGTATGCACACATAGAAAAAGAAATGCTGGCTATTGTGTTTGGGGTCGAGAGGTTCAGGCAGTATATTTATGGCAGGTCAGATATCACCGTGCATACTGACCATAAGCCACTAGAATCTTTATTTAACAAGCCATTAGTGTCGGTTCCAGCCCGGTTACAGCGAATGATGATGAGAGTGCAAGGATACGACTTTAAGGTGGTATACACGCCTGGCAAATATATGTATATAGCGGACACGCTATCGCGGGCTCCTTTAAAGGAAATTATGCATGACCGAGTGTCAGCAGAAGTTGAAGTACAAACTTGCTTTATGTTAGAGAATGTGCCTTTAGCCAATCAAATATGGAAGCGATTAAAAAAGAAACAGAACTAGCAAGTGACAGCAGATGGCTAATTAGGTATATTACGAACGGATGGCCTAAAAATAGGCGTGATGTGAATGAAAGTGTTAATGTTTTCTGGCCTTATCGCGAGCAACTACATTGCGTTGACGGTATCCTTTTCAAGGAGGAGTGTGTGTTTATTCCGCGTGCTTTACGAGAAAACATGCTGTCACGAGTCCATGAAGGACATTTAGGAATAGAAAGATGCAAGCGGCGCGCGCGCGAAGTAATGTTTTGGCCAGGAATGTGCGAGGACGTGGAGCGTGTGGTGCGATCGTGCGCAGCATGCGCGCTGCACGCGCCCCGCCCTCGCCGCCAGCCGCTGCTGCAGCACAGTGTGCCGGCATTGCCCTGGCACAAGCTAGCCTCAGATACATTCGAATATAAAAAAAAAAAATTACATTGTTTTAGTCGATTACTTTTCTAACTATGTTGAGGTCGGGCAGTTGTCGAGTGTCAGCTCTAGACAAGTTATTACTTTTATGAAAGAACAATTCTCGCGGCACGGAATACCAGCGGAGCTGGTGAGTGACAATGGACCGGCTTATAGCTCACAGGAGTTTAAAAAGTTTATGTGTGATTGGGAAATACGGCATGAGACAGCATCGCCACATTACCCACAGTCAAATGGTAAAAGCGAAAGAACCGTACAGACAGTTAAAAATTTATTAAAAAAGTGTGTGGATTCAGGACAGGATTTTAACTTGGCACTGTTAAATTTTAGGGCAACACCTCGCCACAATATAGACTCACCCGCACAGATGTTAATGGGTAGACGTCTAAAAACAAGGTTACCAATTAGTGCTAAGTTGCTAACGGAGAAGGTAGATAACGACCAGAACTATAAAGAAATAATGACAAACCGAAAACAAATTAAAATAAATTACGACAAAACGGCGAACACACTAAAAAACCTATCATCAGGTGATAAGGCAACTTTGACCAGTAACGGCGACAGGAAACTAGTTACAATAGTGGCACGTACTACACAACCACGCTCGTATATTGTAGAAGACGATCGCGGTAGCCGGTACCGACGTACTCGAAGTCAGTTGGTTAGGCGTACGGCAGGGTCAACTGAAAAAGTAGGGGAGTCAACGAGACAACCAACAGACAGTGTAGGTAGTGGCAAGACACCAAGTGTGGTGACTGCGACAGGTGTCCGTAGACGTAGACAGAGAGCGCAGGCTGAAGTTCCAACCCAAGCGCAGGCAAGTCCAGCTAGCAACAATCAGTCGGTACTGCTCGACGAGAGTGGTGAATATCAAAGTCCAGGTGATATTCACGATCATTCGTCTACACCGTCGCCACTAGCGGTTCCTATTGAAAGGTCTAAGGAAAGAACTGCACGAATGCTGACCAATATTTTCTACAGTCGTGATTAAGAAGGATAACAATTGACTAGGTAACAATAAATTAGAAATAAATATAGAAAATAAGTATAAATGTAATTAGTTAGTAGTAGTGTTAGTTAGTAGTAGTTAGTAGTAGAGTCTGCCGAACGACGAAGTGGGGCCTGGTGTGCCAGTGAACACCTCGGGTTGGCCTTGGAACACGGCCTCGTCGTTCCCCCACGAAAAGTCGTAGGCGGACGCCGGGGCCATGTTACGCAAAGCCTCATCATTAAGGACGTCCTCGCGCTCTAAGAACTCTAACTGATCAGTTGTCATAATCGCCGTTGATAAAACATCATTGGAAGCTGATCGAACAGAAGGTCCGATCAGCTGGAATGTGTTGATGTCAGTGTTAAATGCAGTGTTGATGTCATCGTCGTCGTCGTCGCTGTCCAGTTCCTCGAGCCAGTCGGTCGTGACTTGCTCCAGGGAGGGGTCTTGTAACGCTTTAAATAAAAAAATACACAACATATAACACAATATATAAGAAAAGCTTAAGCTTTGTTATATTTATGTAGTATAAAACTTACCGATCGTCCTCAGCTTTGGCTGAGCTGGTGCGGAGCGGACGTCGACTTCTGCAGCTACTCCCTGCAGCTCTGTGTAAATAATTATCTAGTTGTAATAAATAAAGCAAGTGTGTGTGTGATAAGAGGGGATATTCTATAACTGACTTCATTCTCCATCCGATACGTCATTAATAAAATAACCCCTCTTAATAGGGGTTAGAGATGCAGTCTCCAGGCTCAGGTCTGTCGATAGGCGACCAGGGAACCAGTCGCTATTATGAGACGACGTCGAGCTTATGGAGATAGTATCAGCATCTCTATTCTCTATCAATTGTTGAGGGCGACGTACCACCGGATCCATCTTCAGAGACTGAAACAAAACATTTATTTGAAGGACGCACACAGCCTAGAAATAGGAAAAAGGAAGAGTGGATCAGCATATTACTTACCGATATACTCAGCAACAACTTCTTGTCCTTCCTGCAGCGCTGGCAAGTCCGGGAACCTTGGGAGCTCCCATGAGGGCCCCGCACGGGGCTCCTGGGGCTCCCGTGAAGGTTCTACTAGGGGCTCCCCCCTAGAAGGACCTGCACGGGCCTTCCTAGGTCCTCCAAGGGCCTCCACCTCAGAAGGACCAGCTTGGGGCTCCCGTGACGGGCCCGCACGGGGCTCACAAGAGGCTGGCCGGTAGGCCGGCGACACCAGCGTCTTCTCCCCGTCGTCCTCTTCTGCCGGCGGCTGCACCCCCGGAACGTAAATCCGGGGGCCGCGTTGCGGCGATTGGCTTCTAAATTAAATTTTAAAATAACATTGAACACAGAACAGATTAAGACATGAACGGAAACATAAAAATAAAAAAAACTAACTTTCGTCCCCTCTTTGGTTCGGGTCCTCCCGGCAGCAACATCCGGGCACCCAAGTCCTCCCGCATCCTCTTCAAATGTTCTTTCTTCATTGCTGGCGTCATGGACGCCATCATCTTCTTCTCAGCGGCTATAGCCGCCCTCGCTTCCTCGAGGTCGGTGCTAAAATAAAAATCCGTATTTATTGTCTGTGTGCCGGACGGGCGTTATCCGCTGATGGCGTGGATACGTGTACCTGGTGCTCTGCCTATACCCTATTATTACCGGGCGCACGCTTGTACTATACTTCGCCGCCAGACGGCGCTGACGTCCTACACCTAATTAACTGTAGCTGTAGCTGATCATTCTTCGCTATCTCAGGGCGTTGACCTAACGAGGGGGGGGGGATAGGGGTTACTGGGAAAATAAGACACTTATTTAACTTTCATGACTGTACAGGAAGCGATTTCAGGATTAATTCGCGCACTACTTATTCACTGTTTACTTATACATATTTAATTGCCGTACTGATGACTACGATTTTAAGAAAAGTCGAGTTTACTAAGGTACTCCAGAACTTTACTGTAACGAGGACCCTGATTTCGCTTTCTGATTTCGGAAAACTTTAATGAAAATTTGATTATGGAAATGTACAATCTTTCTGCAAATTACAATTTTGAGCTTATGTTTAAACACATTATTTATGTACGTAACGTTATTTATGTACAGACATAGAAACAACGAAAATCTTTATTAAAATGGGGAAATTATTTCCATAAAACCGGACAGCTTTTCCAAAAGTGTCAAAATCAAAATCAAAATCAAAATCAAAGCATTTATTTCAAGTAGGCCAGTTACAGGCACTTTTGAATTGTCGAAACAAATATGAAAATTAAATGTAGCTACAGTCCCAGACACAAGACATAAAAACTGTGAAAGTACTGTAGTTGCCCATTCCCTAGCGTAGATCTCTATGGAGAAGAATGGGCAAGAAACTCCATGGACACTCTTTTAAATCAGAATATTTTTACAAAATCTTGGTTACATCATTCATGTTGAGATGGTACATTATGTGAGAACAATGTAGCAAGATGTGCACGTTAAAGGTGTCCATAGTAAAAAAAAAAAAAAAAACAATTAAAAAATAAAATTATTAAATTCAAAAGCCGTGGCAACCAAGAGCTGACCAGTCCCAACTGACAGCGCTCGTTCACGAACATGACGCATGTATCAGCACCATTCAACTCAACCATTTTGAAGGGAACTAAATGATCCGACACACGCGTCACCATCAGCGAGACATTTGAGTGAGCATGACATATCTCCTAATCGCCACGGCACATTCAAGTCAAGGAAAATATCGTATCCACGCCATCAGCGGATAACGCCCGTCCGGCACACAGACAATAAATACGGATTTTTATTTTAGCACCGACCTCGAGGAAGCGAGGGCGGCTATAGCCGCTGAGAAGAAGATGATGGCGTCCATGACACCAGCAATGAAGAAAGAACATTTGAAGAGGATGCGGGAGGACTTGGGTGCCCGGATGTTGCTGCCGGGAGGACCCGAACCAAAGAGGGGACGAAAGTTAGTTTTTTTTATTTTTATGTTTCCGTTCATGTCTTAATCTGTTCTGTGTTCAATGTTATTTTAAAATTTAATTTAGAAGCCAATCGCCGCAACGCGGCCCCCGGATTTACGTTCCGGGGGTGCAGCCGCCGGCAGAAGAGGACGACGGGGAGAAGACGCTGGTGTCGCCGGCCTACCGGCCAGCCTCTTGTGAGCCCCGTGCGGGCCCGTCACGGGAGCCCCAAGCTGGTCCTTCTGAGGTGGAGGCCCTTGGAGGACCTAGGAAGGCCCGTGCAGGTCCTTCTAGGGGGGAGCCCCTAGTAGAACCTTCACGGGAGCCCCAGGAGCCCCGTGCGGGGCCCTCATGGGAGCTCCCAAGGTTCCCGGACTTGCCAGCGCTGCAGGAAGGACAAGAAGTTGTTGCTGAGCATATCGGTAAGTAATATGCTGATCCACTCTTCCTTTTTCCTATTTCTAGGCTGTGTGCGTCCTTCAAATAAATGTTTTGTTTCAGTCTCTGAAGATGGATCCGGTGGTACGTCGCCCTCAACAATTGATAGAGAATAGAGATGCTGATACTATCTCCATAAGCTCGACGTCGTCTCATGATAGCGACTGGTTCCCTGGTCGCCTATCGACAGACCTGAGCCTGGAGACTGCATCTCTAACCCCTATTAAGAGGGGTTATTTTATTAATGACGTATCGGATGGAGAATGAAGTCAGTTATAGAATATCCCCTCTTATCACACACACACTTGCTTTATTTATTACAACTAGATAATTATTTACACAGAGCTGCAGGGAGTAGCTGCAGAAGTCGACGTCCGCTCCGCACCAGCTCAGCCAAAGCTGAGGACGATCGGTAAGTTTTATACTACATAAATATAACAAAGCTTAAGCTTTTGTTATATATTGTGTTATATGTTGTGTATTTTTTTTATTTAAAGCGTTACAAGACCCCTCCCTGGAGCAAGTCACGACCGACTGGCTCGAGGAACTGGACAGCGACGACGACGACGATGACATTAACACTGCATTTAACACTGACATCAACACATTCCAGCTGATCGGACCTTCTGTTCGATCAGCTTCCAATGATGTTTTATCAACGGCGATTATGACAACTGATCAGTTAGAGTTCTTAGAGCGCGAGGACGTCCTTAATGACGAGGCCTTGCGTAACATGGCCCCGGCGTCCGCCTACGACTTTTCGTGGGGGAACGACGAGGCCGTGTTCCAAGGCCAACCCGAGGTGTTCACTGGCACACCAGGCCCCACTTTTCCCATGACCGACCAGACGTCCATACTCGACGTCTTCCACAAGTTGGTCGACGTCGAGTTTGTTGACATGCTGGTCGACGAAACTAACAAATACGCTACACAAAAACTGAACAAAATGACTGCACAACACACACTCAAACGAAACTCACGCTTTAGCCGGTGGACACCGACCGATAAAGCCGAAATGTACTCATTTCTGGCAGTACTGATTCTTCAGGGATTGTTCCCCCTCCCTGAAGAAAAGTTTTATTTTAAATACAACGGGTATGGCACAATGCCATACTTCCGTTCCATTGACTTACGACCGTTTTTTTTCTTTTGAAGTCGTTGATACACTTCATCGACAACAATACCGCTGAAAAGTCGAGCAGAACATGGAGAGTAGACAGAGTGGTCGACTACTTTAACACCAAGTTTTCCTGACCGTAGCGGTGTGCCACGCTGCAAACGCCAGGTAGGGTGACGGACGGCAGATGATCGCGCCGACCCGTAGAATTTCGACGCGGCCACGCAGGTAAAAGGTACCCGCTGGGGAGCCCGCAGCAAATTGGATGCCGGTAAAACGGTTGTCAGCCGAAATCTTGAACGTCAGCCGGAATCTTGAACGTCAGCCGGAATCTTGAACCCTGGAAAATAACGTCCAGCGTGTCACGGAATGGCTAGCAGTCAACCCCGCTGATTGTGACACCAAGGCAAGAGTGTTTGTATTACTCATTGAGCTTGTTGTTTCCTCCACGGATACCAATAGCTTGTGAGTTTTATTTTTATTTTATTAGTTACTGTTAGGAGTAAGTACTAATATTTTGTTATTATTTTTGTAAATAGTTGCTTACAACTGGCAGGATTATAAAAACCATAATAATCAATGTGGAAACATGATACTCATTACACATGAGCATCATGTAGGTAGGTTGATTGGGCTATTGTATTAAGTCTATTGTTGTAACACTGTAGGTATCAGTGGGGAAGTGTAAGAAGTAGTTTGAAAACTCCTCACCTTTTATGTTAGTTTATGATGTGAGGACACTGAAACAGTCATCCCTGGTTGGCTGTTCTCATGCTGTTCCCCATTTTATAGCTCCATAGCTGGCGACACGGTCATCTGTTCACCAGGCTGCAGTCCATGAAGTTGTTCGTTTTGAAATTGTTTGTTGAGTCACATTTTTAAGTGACCTTGCTCCATTATCATTTGCTGAGGACTTCATTGAAGTTTGTCTGGTTGTATTGGTCGGCTAAACCAATTTTATTGTGATATGCATTGGTTAGCTAGCTTATTTTTATCAACCATGGTCTATACTTCCACACTAATATTGATGTCATCACTATCTTGGAGTGACTGGGTGTACAGAGTTTTGGAAGAACTTGAGTCTTCTTTATTTGCTCTCAATTTTGTTTCAATTTCTTTGATAGAAGTTATCATTTCTTCTATGATAAGACAATTTGCCTGGAACCTGAAATCTGAGAAGTCATGCAGGTAAATAACATAACATCACGCATGTTGTCCCTGAAAGGTTAGGCAGAGGTGTACCTAATAGTATGCCCAAATTTATTTTTAGGTCCCATGTAAGCCTTATTGCCCTCAACCAGGCACAAATCTGCACTTTGTGGCTGCTACAGAGGAATTCCTAATGGAAAAATCCAACAACACTTTGCCTGACCTGGGAATCGAACCCAGGGCCTTATGCTCAACAGTCACGCTTGCAACCACTAGACCAACAAGGCAGTCAGTGCAGGTAAATATTAATAATAGTGTAATGTCTACACTAATTGTGTGGTGTGTAGGTACATAACATCACACCTGCAATCTCTGAGGGTTTAGGCAGAGGTGAAAATATTAAATCCACACTTTGCCTAAGCCTCTAGTTTAGCGATATGGCTATTTGCCATTCATATGATTGTCTGGCTTGTTACTGAGAAATTCCTGATGGAAAAACCCAATAACACTCTGCCAGGCCTGGGAATCGAATCCAGGTCCTCATATAACGATACGATACGATGTATGATTATTACGCGATCATAAGGAAGCGGAGCGCTTCATTATTAAATCGCCTACGAAGCAGCTCGAACAGTCTCCTGAGGGTTTTGTCCGAGCGGTGGGACCTGTCCCTGATACAGAGGTGGATGCAGCTTCATGTCAGCGCCTCTCCTCGTTTTAGTTGACATGCGTGTGTGACTTTATATTTTAAATTGTGTGTGTTTAATTTTGTTATTTATTGATTGTTATAATGTGTACCTAATATTAATTTATATTTAATTTAATTCAATTGTATGTGTAATTTTATTTGTTTATTGATTATTATTATGTACTTTTATGTGTTTTTAAGTTTTTATATTCTAATTTATATTTAATTTAATTCAATTGTATGTGTAATTTTATTTGTTTATTCATTATTTTAATGTACTTTTATGTGTTTTTAAAGTTTTATATTCTGGAACTATGGACTACCTATGTCTGAAATAAATGAATTTATTATTATATAACAGGGCTCATGTCCTCTGGACCAACAAAGCAGTCCTACTATTGTTAAAATTAGTTGGAGTGATAAGTTTTATAGTCGGTAATAAGTTGTTTTGAAATACCTAGTTGTTTACTTAGATTAAGTTAATTAAACTAAGATGGGAAAGTAAAACTGATCAGAACTACTTTAAAAACACTTATGGTTGTGTAGTTGCACTGACAAAACATTCACATTTTATTAACACATCGAAAGCTTTGCTTCGTTGATATCACACGCTAAGATTTCATTGTCATAACTTGTTGAACTGAAATTTGTTTGACATTTCATAAGTCGTCTTGTTTTATAAATCAGTTTCATAACAAAGTGTTTTTGTATGAATCTTGCAACATGTTGTTTATTGATAATTTTGCTTTCCCGGAGTCCAATCTTTGTTTATTCTGCTTCGGTCATTCTGTGCTGTACATGTTGGTAATTTTGAGTGCAATAAATGAAGTTTTCCATCACATACAACTTCATTGTTTGTTTACCAATGTAAATTGCATTTTCATTCTGTGTTCTTATGATTTGTTTTGGGTCAAGTGTTGCATTAAATTATCATGTTGGTATCTGTCAGCCACTTGGATGAAAATGCAGCCAACTCTTTGGCTATCTTAGTCTTCTTAGGTATCTTCTTGTCTATCAGTTCATTGCCACATAACACTGTATATTGGCTGTGGCAGCATAATAAGTCGCTCTCTCTTGAAAAGCTTCGTGGTGACCACTTCGGTGAAAAATTCTTTACCACGCCTTCGGCCATGGTCACGAAAGCAAGAGTTCTAGTTCGGTAGTTCCTTGTAATTGTTCTGGATGTCCGGCACTGTGAGCAGCGCGCAAGAGCTATCACCTCTTCTGATATCACGGCAGGGAAAGCCTAGAGGAGCACTCTGCCCAAATATTGGTGCCATCCGCCGCCAATCCGCCTTTGTCTTTCAGTCTCTACTTCTCTAGCGACTCGGGCGTATTTCAACGATGTCGAGAATACAGCAAGACTCAGGAGGTGCTTACATGGAAGAGCATTGGAAACAGTGAGTTCAGAGCTCATAGGACACGCAAGGCCAGATGACATCATGAGGGAACTCGAGCTGCAGTTCGGCCGTCCAGATTCGATAGCACAGGCCGAAACAGAAAGGCTAAAAGGATTGCCACGCTGCAGCGAAGCACCTAAAGACATCTGCACGTTTGCCAGCCGGGTGAGAAGCGGCATAGTGACTCTGCGAGCACTAAAAAAGGATTATTACCTCGTCAACGCTGAGCTAATGAGAATCCTAACAGAAAAGCTGCCGAACTCCCTGCGTGTACGTTGGTACAGAACATTCACAGACAAGTACCAGTCAGTGCCAGATCTGTCACTTTTTAGCGAGTTCATTACAGAACAAGCTCGCTACTGCAGTGCCTTCGCTCCACCTGAGAACATACACTCGACAGAAAATCCGGGAATGCGGGTTGTGCAAAGAGCACATACGACCACAGATAAACCGACTTCGAAATGTCGAATCTGTGAAAAGGAAGGTCATCAAGAGTCTGATTGCAAGAAGTTTAGAGAGGCATCCAACAACAGCGAATGGGAATTAGCGAAGAAGCACGGCCTCTGCTTCCGCTGTCTGCAATGTCGTCGCACAACAGCTAGTCAAGCGTACCTCAAGATGGTACCAGTACGAGTCGTCGGACCGGCGGGAGAAGCATCTACGTTCGCTTTCCTCGACGATGGATCAACAGTTTCGCTCATCGATGAGGAAATTGCGGAGCGAGGGGCCGCATCGAACCCCTGAAGATAGACGCCATTGGAGACACCGTGATCGACACACCCATGTCGAGAAGGGTAACAGTTACACTCTCCAGCCAGGTGAAGGACAAGATGCCCTTCAGAGCGCGCACCATACCGAAGCTCAATCTCGCAACGCAGACGGTCAGTGAGGAAGACATCGCTCACTGCAAACATCTGGATGACCTCAGGCAACAGTTGACGTACAACAGCGGCGCGCCAAAGATACTGATAGGCCAAGATAATTGGCACCTTTTGCTGGCCACCGAGGTCCGCAGAGGGCCCAAGAACCAGCCAGTCGCCTGAAGTGTAGTTATCCGGATAGGTGGCGGATGGAAACAACTGCTCGATCACAAGTTCCTTTTATTACTACTCAACTTAAACATACAATTCTTATTGCTAACTTAAATTACTTAGTTACTAGAATATTAGTGCTTCGTCTGCGTAACGTGACTTGGTACTCGACCGACGACTGTCTTAATGGGGATCAGCAAAGGCATGTCCTTACACCTCCCCTGAAAAGTATCGACTACACCTTCCCCCGTTAGGGAGAAAAAAAAAAGAAAGGTACTATAATAAGTCACGATATAAAACATTTTTTTTTTTTTACCAATAAACATTAGATATTAAAAATTACATTAACTTAAGTACATATTAATATTAAATATATTATTTTTTTATTTTATATAATAATAAACAACGTATACAATGCGATAACATCATTAGATTATTCAACAATGAAATAATTTTGTTAGATTTTTGTGAATAATGTATTCTTTATTGTTCTTGATTATTTTTACATTTGGTGGATTATCCACTATTACCTTGTATGGACCATTATAAATGTTATCTAACTTGGTACCAGTTTGATTTTTTACTAAAATTAAATCACCTGGTTTGTATATAATACTGTGTACGTTTTGATCGAACAGACTTTTTCTTATTAATTTACTTTTTAATAAATTTTCTTTAGCATCTGCATGAGCTTTTTGGAGTCTATATTTTAATTCTTTAGGATAACTGTCAAAATTATACAATGGATCAACACCGAATTTTAAATGACTTGGCAAATTACACAGTTTTCCAAACACCAATTCGTATGGAGTGTATTTTGTCTCGGTATGTATCGTAGTATTAAATGAAAAACACCAAAAGGGAACCCAATCGCTCCAATTGTCTCTATTATTACTACATTGAATTCTGAGATAGGCTCCCAAATGTTTGTGTGTATTTTCAAGTGAGCCTAATGTTTCATGGTGGTAAGGAGTCGAATTTATTTTTTTAATTCCTAATAACTCGCATGATTCTTTTAATACGGACGACATAGGGTATGCTTCGACATACTTTGATAACTCGCACTGTACTGTTAAGATATACTTATTATTATAATTATCTAATTCTAAAGGGCCCATTAAGTCTAAACTAACCCTATCAAAAGCGGAACTAGGTGTTGACGTTATTACCATTGGTTCCTTAACGTTCTTATTAGTATATTTCTGTAACTGACAGCTCTTACATTTTTTTACATACTTTGCTACATCAAAAATAACGTCTTTTAATGTTATTTAACATACGATTCACCCCCGCATGGCCACTGCTGGGTAATAGATGAAAATCGTTGAGTATAACTTTTTTATCGTCGTCATCATAAATTCTCGTAATGCCTCTAATTACTACAAAACGAGGTAAATTAAGTTGCAACCTTTTGCTTTCACTCAACAAAAGTTTTATATTACTAACTTTTTTTATTTTTAATAATTAACAACTCTGTTATGGCTAATCTTTCACAAAATTGATCTAGATCCCTTGCTAACACCTCTACGGTCGATAACGATCGGGAGTCTAAATATATCGCTGAATGCGATGGAACAAAAACACAAAGCTTTGCATTTGATAAAATGTTATCCTTATTCCTCAAAATTTTCTCCTCTAAGTCTGAAAAAACAAGCTCCACTATTTCGTCCGGCTTTTTGAGTATCTCCGCCGCGACTGGTTGATCAGACCTGTACGCTGAGGGTGTCTCTTTTTCGAGTCCATCATTACTACGTGTTAATGCTAGATTTTTACGTTGATTTCTTGTCAAAACATTAACGACGTGTTCCTGCATATCTCTTAAGTCCTTGCTCGTTACAGGAATTCGACTCAATGCGTCTGCAGCCACATTGGTTCGTCCTGGAACGTATTCTACCTCAAAATCATATTCTTCAAGATATAAGCGAAATTTTGTTAACCTACTAGAAGGTTCTTTTAAATTAAACAAATATACTAATGGTCTATGGTCGGTATATATTTTAAATTTCCTGCCATACAAATACTCCCGAGTCGATTTCCTTCGCTAACACAACAACATCTTCACGTAATCTACAAGGAATATGCTTAATCATTTCACACCGGGGTGGAATCACGTGACGAAACCTGTTATCAGATTCAAAAGCAATACAAATTGTCTCATTATAACTGGATAAGCTCATAGTCATCTTATTGTAGTCGATGACGGCCCCATACCGCTTCAAAAAATTATGGCCTATTATACCATCAGTAGGGCAGGGTAAATTCTTAAAAACGTAAAACTGTTGATTAAATACTATACCATTATAAACTCAATCTAAATATACATAGCCCTCAGACACTAACTGTCCACCTATGCCTTTTATAATTATTTTATCGTTACATAGTTTACTTATCAAATACTCATTTAACCATTCATATTTTAAAGTGCATATAGTAGCACCGCTATCTACTAAAAATTTCGCGTGGTTACCCGAAGTTACGTTAAGAGAAACTACATTACTTTTACTATAACTAAAAACATTATTATCATTCATTAGAGGAACGAAAAAACTCATTGCTCGTATTTGGTTCATTTATTGTAGGTTCTTGCGACTCTTGCGAAATAACCTGCACACGTGGGAGTTCACCGCTTCGCGGAAAATATTGCGCGTTGCCTGCAGGTGTGCGAGGAAATCCGAAACCTCGGCCCCGCGGTGTCCCACGGTTGCTTCCGCGCATCATCGCATCGCGCATGTACCTATTATTGTAATTAGACTGTGGAATATTTTGACCTTGCCTATCATTCGATGGGCTGTTTTGCCCAAAATTTTTATACCCCCTATTTATATACGTATTGCCTCGTCTATTGTAAGGCCGGTTTTGATTTGGAGGATTTCTAATGTTCATTATGTGATCTTCGCTTGGTGATAACGTATGCTCATCTATTGCTGTGCGAATTGCTTCTGGCAATGACGTAAACTGCCGAGAAGCTATTATGGTGCTTAGCCGGGTATTACTCAACCCGTCAGAAAATCGTTTAATCGCTAATTTTTCATTAATTGGACGTAATATGTTAAACTTTGTGTCATCGCCATCCGCCTGTGCTATTGTTAAGTCAACAAATAGTTTTTCCAATTCATTGCCAAACTGCTCAATAGACCGACGCTCCTGTTTACTATTTAAAATTTGGGTTTGAATAGCCGCAGCTGATTTCTTTTGTATTAAATATGTACGCATATCTATGACCAAACTGTCTACAGTTGCATATCTAGGTTTTAATCGGAGTTTCGCACCTTCTGACAACCGAGTCTTTAAAACAAACTCTATTAGTAAATTTTTGGTGTTATCACTGATCATGGAACTGTATAATTGGATACCATCTATCAAACGTTTGGTGTCTTGTTCCTTATCAGTCATTATGGGCAAAAGTGCAATGGCTGTTTTTAAATCAAATGAATCTGCAGCCATTTTTGATGAAGTTTCAGATGACTTTGAAGATATATTACTTAAGCTAATGATCTTATTATAACAAAGTTGTATACTATTTATGATAGAATTAATAGTGTTTATACTATCTGAACTTAGCTCTGATTTCTCAATTTTCGTCTGCACTTCGAGCAAAATAGACTCCAACTTACAATATTCTGTTTGAGCTAATAAAACTTTTTGGTCTGCTGTATCAGATGTCTGTCTCCGTACAGGACCGATTTTTATAAGATAATCCTTAATTTCTTTCAAATTGCTTGATATTGATAACAGCTCTTTTAATGGCATTTCAATATCTCATATTTACCTAGTGAGTTTTATATGTAGGTATATGTTACATAACTATATCTTTTTAACTAAAACAATGAAACCTGATTCGACGTGGCGACTCGGTGGCGACGGGTACTGGGTCCGCAATAATTTTCCCACGATGTCGATGGCTTCAGTTGGCAGTTTAGCTGGATGTGGTGCTGTTTTTGGGCCGGGCTATACCCTGGACTCCGTGGGCCGGGTTAATCCCTGGACTCCGCTGCTACTGGGCCGGGCTATACCCTGGACTCCTCGTTCTATACTGCTGATGTTGCTTGAGGTTGGGAAACAACACTGAAAGTACTGGCGTTGAGTTCTCTTCTTAAAAGTTTTACTGCGCTCTTTTGGCACTTTTTGGCGATAAAATAAAGTACTCCGATAAGTAAAACGATCAGTATTATTATCAAAAGTATTTTCTCAATACTGATCAGTTGTCCAAAGTTCTGACTGGTGCTGGCATTGGCTTCCCCGTTTGCATTTTGAGCTATTACTGTTTCTTCTTTTGAATATGTTTTTCCCATCTTCTTTCTTGATTTTGCTATTTTGCTTCTTTCTTGAATTTAGAATTTTTCTTTCTTGAGTTCTTCTTAATTTTTGGTTGTCATTTCTTCAAGTATTCTTTTAAGGCAGGGTCGCCATGAAGTGTAGTTATCAGGATAGGTGGCGGATGGAAACAACTGCTCGATCACAAGTTCCTTTTATTACTACTCAACTTAAACATACAATTCTTATTGCTAACTTAAATTACTTAGTTACTAGAATATTAGTGCTTCGTCTGCGTAACGTGACTTGGTACTCGACCGACGACTGTCTTAATGGGGATCAGCAAAGGCATGTCCTTACACGCCTCACTTACGGCGCTGGGCTGGACTCTACACGGCGCGCAAACCAGAACACTGGGTCACCAAGTGCATTTCGTCAACAGACTCACAGCAAAAGAAGAAGACCTCGACGAACAGTTGCGCGAATTTTTCGCGCTTGAATCGCTGGTCATTAACCCCCGCAGACCAGACTCCGACCCGGAACAGAAAGCGGAAGCCATATTGGACCGTCATACCAGACAGACAGAAGACGGCCATATAGAAACAGCGCTGCTCTGGAAAAACGAAAATATCGAAATGCCAGACAGCTACGGGACAGCACTCAACAGGCTCGTCTCAACAGAAAAGAAGCTTGATAGCAAGCCTGCTCTTCGAGACAGATATACAGAACAGATGAACGCGTACATCAGCAAGGGTTACGCCGAAAGAGCACCCAAAACAAGTACAGTTGGTAGGACTTGGTACCTACCCCATTTCGACGTGTTCAATCCGATGAAACCGGAGAAACTCCGCATAGTTCACGACGCCGCAGCCCAATCAAGAGGGATGTCATTGAACGACTTCCTACTCACGGGTCCAGACCTACTACAGTCGCTGCCCGGCGTCATGATGAGATTCCGCCGACATCCGATAGCAGTCGCCGGCGACATAGCAGAGATGTTCATGCAGGTGAAGGTGCGTAAACAGGACAGAGACGCCCTTAGTTATCTTTGGAGAGGCGACAGACGAGAAGGCGCCCCTGAAGAATACCGCATGACGTCAATAATTTTCGGCGCTGCAAGCTCACCGTGCACAGCTATATACGCGAAAAATTGGAACGCGAAAAGGCACAGTGAGACTCAACCAGAAGCGGTGGAAGCCATCATACAGAGTCATTATATGGATGACTACCTAGACAGTTACAGAACCGTCGAAGAAGCGACGAAAACAGCAACAGCGGTGAAGAACATTCACCTACAGGCAAAGTTTGAACTCAAAAAATGGGTGTCAAACAGCGCAGAATTAATAGAAAATATAGACCCAACACAGAACAGGACTGAAGAAGTCAACATCGGGAAGACAGATACAGAAAAAATACTCGGACTAATATGGAAACCGAGTGAAGACAGGCTAGGCTTCAACCTTACGCTCGCACGATTACCGAGCGGAATCCTGGATAAAGAGGCGCCAACGAAGAGAGAAGCACTCAAGATCGTCATGTCGTTGTACGATCCACTAGGCCTCGTCTCCCCAGTAACCATTCGAGCCAAACAGATACTTCAAGAGGCTTGGAGGCGAGGAACCAACTGGGACCAGGTGCTCGAACCCGACCTGTCCGCCCAGTGGAGGAACTGGGTGCAACATCTACGACAGCTGAAAAACGTCAGCCTACCAAGGTGCTATCCAGGATACAGTGAAGCCCTAGAAATAGAAGTCCACGTATTCACCGACGCGAGTGAAATGGCATATGCGACAGCGGTCTATTGAAGATCAACAACAGCAGATGGCAAACAGCACGTCACCCTCTTCATGGCAAAGGCGAAGGTGGCACCGATCAAGCTACAATCGATACCGCGCCTCGAATTACAGGCCGCGGTGTTAGGAACCCGCGTAGCAGCAGCCGTCATAAAAGAGCACAGCATTAAACCCGCATCAGTGACATACTGGACAGACAGGGATACGAAGAGGATCGCGGATATACAAACCGTTCGTAGCCCATCGCATAGCATCCATTGAGGAAAACAGTAAAGTCGAAGACTGGCGATGGGTGCCCACGAAAATGAATATAGCAGACAGCGCTACTCGCGACGTACCGCACCACTTTGACTCGAGTCACGAGTGGTTTTGTGGACCTGGTTTCCTGTATAACGAACCATCCACATGGCCAACAGAAAAACCTCCAATCAATACAGAAACAGGAACACATACAGTCACCGAAAGCAAGGGCAACAATACCCCATCGCTAACAGAAGTGGTTCCGGATCCAATACGATTCTCGAAGTGGGAGAGACTACTTCGTGCTACAGCCTGCGTTCTACGCTTCATAGATCTCTGCCGAAAAACGAAAGAGAAAACGTTCTACAAACGAACACAGAAGAACGCCGAAAAGGATCCGGATTGGAGAAAACAGAAGAAGGCGACCACCCTTCCCAAAAAGACGGCGAAAATAACCGGCACTCAAGTCGAGGGATATCCCCTAGAAGCGGAACTTCTCCGAAGAGCAGAGACATTACTCATACAGGTCTCACAACAACAGTCGATCGCTAAGGAAATAGCGAATCTACAGCAAGGGAAGTCCGTGGAGAAAGACAGTCGACTGAAGCCACTCCGTATAGAGCTTACAGATAAAGTTATACGACTGAAAAGTCGTATCGCCGCCGTCACAGAAATAGCCGATGATGCGAAGCGACCACCCATATTGGACGGTGATCACCGCATCACCCAGTTGTATATAGACTGGACTCACAGGAGCCTACAGCACAGCGGCACAGAGCTCACCATCAACGAGGTGCGACAACATTTTTGGGTCATCAGAATGCGACCCACAACAAAGAAAATACTGACACAATGTCTACAGTGTCGTATTCGCAAGGCACAACCATCCGTGCCTGCGACCGGCGACCATCCGAGAACGCGCCTAGCACATCATCAGAGGCCGTTCACCTACACAGGCCTTGATTATTTCGGGCCGTTGTCAGTCACAGTTGGTCGACAACACCAAAAAAGGTACGTAGCCCTATTTACATGTCTGACCACCAGAGCCGTCCATCTCGAGATAGCCGCCAGCCTCAGCGCAGACTCCGCAGTACTGGCATTGCGCCGGTTCGCTGCGCGTCGAGGCTGCCCAGCCGAGATCCACTCCGACAACGGCACCAACATGCACGGTGCCGACAGGGAGTTCCGAGACGCCTTCCGATGGGAGGCCAGTCGCCGTGGCATCGTGTGGTGCTTTATAACGCCCTCAGCGCCCTTCCGCCTCGTCCGCTGCGTGAAGACCGCATTGTATGCCGTCCTCCACGAGAGACACCCGCACGAAGAGGTGTTGTCTACCCTATTGTGTGAAGCGGAATACACAGCCGACCGCTCACACACGTATCAGTAGACAGCAACGACGACGAAGCCATCACGACCAACCATTTTCTTCTCGGCGGGTCAGCAAGGTTGCCAACCCCTGGCACCTTCACCGAACAAGACATCGACAGTAAAAAGATGTGGCGGCGCTCACAGATTCTCGCCGACATGTTCTGGCGTCGCTGGGTACGAGAGTACCTGCCAGAACTACAGTACCGGCGGGAGCCGCACAGTCGCGGGCCGGGTCTACAGGTCAATGACCCCGTCCTCATAGCCGACGGCCAGCTGCCACGAAACACGTGGCCGCGAGGCCGCATAGTAGCTGTCTTCCCCGGGGGCGACGGCGAAGTCCGGACTGCTGAGGTACGCACATCCGGCGGTACCTTGAAGCGTCCGGTGAAGAAACTCGTCCCACTACCGAAGTGATCCAGACATCGGGGCGTCCAGGCGGTGAGCATCGTGACGGCGGGAGTCACGACTACGGTCGTCGCTCGCCGGCATGCGTATTTCCCTTTCCGTGTTCAACTGGCGACACCGGTCTCGCGAAATCCACACGCTTTTGTTTTACTACGGAATCCTACGATTCCGTGTTCAATTCGCGTCAACTGAGCACGCTTTTGCGATCAAGCAACGTTAAAAGAAGTTTTACAAAACAGTGTGAAATTGAATTGAACACGGTTTTTTAACCTGTCTATTCGAAACAAATCCGTACTGATTTAGCGCGTTCGTAAATGTTCGGGATAAATCGTGCGGGCCGAAGCAGGCGAGAGCGCCCGAAGTTGGATTCGCGCGCTTCTCATTGCAGTTTGTTACTGTGCGTTCAAGGTTATGTTTTGTTTACATAGTGCATAATGGAAGAGTTTAAAAGGGTTTTCAGTGAAATCACTAAAGATTTTGAAATACTCAACTATGACGGACAGTCGAGTGACAGTTATAAGTGTAAAGTTCAGTGCTTATTACATTATGACGGAGAATACGACGAAAAATGTGCTAGATTTGTGGAATGTTTTTCAAAACAAACAAATTCTAACTGGGTTATGAAAAGACGGTTAGCAGAACCCATACGTTATGAATTCAGAAAATTGTTTGTATGCCATCTTTCGGAAAGAAATAAATTGATAAATAAAACGCAAGGAGTTAACAGAAACTTTAATTGCAAGTCGTCTCTTAATATAAAATTTTTGAAAACTACACCAAGTACTCTGAGAAGTTCAGCCCTGCTGAGAAAAGGATATAATGTTATAGTTGACATCCACTTCAATCATTCCCACAGAGTTAATGTAGCTCAATCGTTATCCTTGCTCCGATGTTCGAACGATACGGAACAAATATTTATATCTTATTTCGATAGAGGTATGACTGCCGCGGCCGCTAAGATGTACCATGAATTAAATATTATAAGTACTTATGAAAGCGATGCCTACAAAATCTTAGCTAACGCTCAGCATAACCCTCTAGATCGTCAAGTTGTGTATCTTTACGAACAATGGCGTAAACAAAATTATGGAAATAGAAATGAACAGACTGTGTTACAAATTTTGAAAAGAAAACAAGACGAGTTAGGGAAGTTGGGTATAGACTTGATCATACTCGAGAATCCTACTATTTGTGTAATTATTACACCAATAATGCAGCGAGTTTTCACTAAAGGATTAGCCGATGAAATAGTTTTTATAGATACCAGCGGATCATGTGATCAATCAAACACATGTGTGACATTTATTTTTGCAGCTTCTAATATTGGTGCGTTGCCTGTTGCAATAATTTTACACACTAATCAGACAGAAGAACAATACAGTTTAGCGTTCAAAACTCTGAAAGAGTTCCTCGAAAATAAATTCAACAAATTATTTCAGCCAAGTGTAGCCATGACCGATGACAGCAGAGCTGAAAGAAATGCGTTGAAGTCAGTTTTACCTAACACCCGGCTTTTGCTTTGCATATTTCACGTTAATCAAGCAATATGGCGTTGGCTTTGGCAAACAGAGCATAATGTTAATAAAGATGACAAACAATACATAATGAAACTGTTCCGCAAAGTTATGTATTCAAATACTATAGCAGAGGCCGAATTATATGTCCATATTGAATGAAGATGTAAAAGTCGCAACAAATTATAAATTGCAAAATTATTTAACAAATATGTGGGCCCGACGAGAAGAATGGTGTTTGTCATATAGGCATGACATTATCAATAGAGGACATAACACAAACAACTTTTGCGAGGCGTCTATAAGAATTTTTAAAGATATTATATTGCAAAGATGTAAAGTTTTCAATATGTGTGCCCTGCTGGATTTTATCACAGACACGTTTGAAAATTACCACAAAAAAAGATTGTTGCAATTTGCTAATGGGAGAGAGCGAAAGTTAACAGTAAGCTACGAAAAATTTTGTCAGAAAAGTAAGTCGATAACTCAAATATCACCACTTGATGACACGTCTTACTTAATAAAAGAAAAAACAGACGTGTATGTAGTTGATTCTGAAATGGGAACGTGTGACTGTTTATCAGGGAAAGGTGGACGCTACTGCAAGCATGTATGTGCTGTGGAACTAAAGTTTGGCATAACGATTACTACATCGTTAAATTTGACTGAAGATTGTCGCCAAGATTTGGCCAAATTGGCATTGGGAGACGAATATAACCCCTATTTCTTCCAAAATATAACACTGGATTCAAATGACGTGGAGATGGCTGAAAAAAGTCAAGGCACCTCACAGCAACAGTTTACGTTGCCGATTAATGAACCTGATAACACAGAAAATAATATTTCCACAGAGTTTTCAATTCAAGAAAATTATATGATTACTGTAGACGCAATTGAGTCTGAGTTTATTAGAATAATCAAAGTACTTAAAGAAGAACCAAATCCAGTAAACACACAAATACTGAAAAAATATTCATCTGAACTATCTCGATTGCAGACTCCTTCCTCTATTGTTTCATACATGCATGATAAGAAAATACGACGTTCACGAAAAATAAAGGTCCAACCTACATCTATTTCGAGACGGCATCAAAAACAATTACCCAGCAGTGGTAGAATTCAGTCCGGCCGTCCTGTTAAAAAGAAACGTGCACACAATATCGCTGTGAACATAGACCAAAACGAACGTTCCGCAAAATAGTTGTCTTGTCGGTGTTTTTTTGTAAATTTTTGTGCTGATAATAAATGTTTCATTAATTGTATTGTATGTAATATTTCATTGAAATCATATTGAGTTAATAATACAACCTACTGTCTACTATAAAATAATACCGTCGCTGATTCAACACGCTTTTGAAGACTCAAACAGTCTAAGAGTCAAGTCAAAAAAGTGTTCAGTTCAACTGCACACGATTTTGTTAAACCTTACCCAGCGCCACTTGATCACAAAGGCGTGCTCAGTTGACGCGAATTGAACACGTGATCGTAGGATACCGTAGTTAAAACAAAAGCGTGTGGATTTCGCGAGACCGGTGTCGCCAGTTGAACACGGAAAGGGAAATACGCCGCCGGCATGATGTAGAGCCGCGCCGACATGACAGCGAGTCGTCACTGCACTACACGGCGGGAGAAATGTTCGCGACGAACGTCACCAATCCAGCACATAGAGTGTTGTTTTACAGTTAAAATAGTGTAGAGTCAGTGTATGGGCAATATAGTGATATAGACACATATAGGCTCGCAAGTGGAGTTTTTTAGTGTAATTTAACGCTTTTGCGAGGTCCAGGTAGCCTAGGTTGCGACCTAGGCCTGGATATAGTAATTTTTTATAACTTAGCTTATAGTTGAACCACTTAGACGAGAGTATGACGGTAGTATATGGCAATTATATACTTACAGTCACAGCAACAGTTTTCGTGTAATTCAGCCTGTAAGACCTTTCATCCAGACACTTTTGGAAAAGCTGTCCGGTTTTATGGAAATAATTTCCCCATTTTAATAAAGATTTTCGTTGTTTCTATGTCTGTACATAAATAACGTTACGTACATAAATAATGTGTTTAAACATAAGCTCAAAATTGTAATTTGCAGAAAGATTGTACATTTCCATAATCAAATTTTCATTAAAGTTTTCCGAAATCAGAAAGCGAAATCAGGGTCCTCGTTACAGTAAAGTTCTGGAGTACCTTAGTAAACTCGACTTTTCTTAAAATCGTAGTCATCAGTACGGCAATTAAATATGTATAAGTAAACAGTGAATAAGTAGTGCGCGAATTAATCCTGAAATCGCTTCCTGTACAGTCATGAAAGTTAAATAAGTGTCTTATTTTCCCAGTAACCCCTATCCCCCCCCCTCGTTAGGTCAACGCCCTGAGATAGCGAAGAATGATCAGCTACAGCTACAGTTAATTAGGTGTAGGACGTCAGCGCCGTCTGGCGGCGAAGTATAGTACAAGCGTGCGCCCGGTAATAATAGGGTATAGGCAGAGCACCAGGTACACGTATCCACGCCATCAGCGGATAACGCCCGTCCGGCATACAGACAATAAATACGGATTTTTATTTTAGCACCGACCTCGAGGAAGCGAGGGCGGCTATAGCCGCTGAGAAGAAGATGATGGCGTCCATGACGCCAGCAATGAAGAAAGAACATTTGAAGAGGATGCGGGAGGACTTGGGTGCCCGGATGTTGCTGCCGGGAGGACCCGAACCAAAGAGGGGACGAAAGTTAGTTTTTTTTTATTTTTATGTTTCCGTTCATGTCTTAATCTGTTCTGTGTTCAATGTTATTTTAAAATTTAATTTAGAAGCCAATCGCCGCAACGCGGCCCCCGGATTTACGTTCCGGGGGTGCAGCCGCCGGCAGAAGAGGACGACGGGGAGAAGACGCTGGTGTCGCCGGCCTACCGGCCAGCCTCTTGTGAGCCCCGTGCGGGCCCGTCACGGGAGCCCCAAGCTGGTCCTTCTGAGGTGGAGGCCCTTGGAGGACCTAGGAAGGCCCGTGCAGGTCCTTCTAGGGGGGAGCCCCTAGTAGAACCTTCACGGGAGCCCCAGGAGCCCCGTGCGGGGCCCTCAGGGGAGCTCCCAAGGTTCCCGGACTTGCCAGCGCTGCAGGAAGGACAAGAAGTTGTTGCTGAGTATATCAGTAAGTAATATGCTGATCCATTCTTCCTTTTTCCTATTTCTAGGCTGTGTGCGTCCTTCAAATAAATGTTTTGTTTCAGTCTCTGAAGATGGATCCGGTGGTACGTCGCCCTCAACAATTGATAGAGAATAGAGATGCTGATACTATCTCCATAAGCTCGACGTCGTCTCATGATAGCGACTGGTTCCCTGGTCGCCTATCGACAGACCTGAGCCTGGAGACTGCATCTCTAACCCCTATTAAGAGGGGTTATTTTATTAATGACGTATCGGATGGAGAATGAAGTCAGTTATAGAATATCCCCTCTTATCACACACACACTTGCTTTATTTATTACAACTAGATAATTATTTACACAGAGCTGCAGGGAGTAGCTGCAGAAGTCGACGTCCGCTCCGCACCAGCTCAGCCAAAGCTGAGGACGATCGGTAAGTTTTATACTACATAAATATAACAAAGCTTAAGCTTTTGTTATATATTGTGTTATATGTTGTGTATTTTTTTTATTTAAAGCGTTACAAGACCCCTCCCTGGAGCAAGTCACGACCGACTGGCTCGAGGAACTGGACAGCGACGACGACGACGATGACATTAACACTGCATTTAACACTGACATCAACACATTCCAGCTGATCGGACCTTCTGTTCGATCAGCTTCCAATGATGTTTTATCAACGGCGATTATGACAACTGATCAGTTAGAGTTCTTAGAGCGCGAGGACGTCCTTAATGACGAGGCCTTGCGTAACATGGCCCCGGCGTCCGCCTACGACTTTTCGTGGGGGAACGACGAGGCCGTGTTCCAAGGCCAACCCGAGGTGTTCACTGGCACACCAGGCCCCACTTTTCCCATGACCGACCAGACGTCCATACTCGACGTCTTCCACAAGTTGGTCGACGTCGAGTTTGTTGACATGCTGGTCGACGAAACTAACAAATACGCTACACAAAAACTGAACAAAATGACTGCACAACACACACTCAAACGAAACTCACGCTTTAGCCGGTGGACACCGACCGATAAAGCCGAAATGTACTCATTTCTGGCAGTACTGATTCTTCAGGGATTGTTCCCCCTCCCTGAAGAAAAGTTTTATTTTAAATACAACGGGTATGGCACAATGCCATACTTCCGTTCCATTGACTTACGACCGTTTTTTTTCTTTTGAAGTCGTTGATACACTTCATCGACAACAATACCGCCGAAAAGTCGAGCAGAACATGGAGAGTAGACAGAGTGGTCGACTACTTTAACACCAAGTTTTCCTGACCGTAGCGGTGTGCCACGCTGCAAACGCCAGGTAGGGTGACGGACGGCAGATGATCGCGCCGACCCGTAGAATTTCGACGCGGCCACGCAGGTAAAAGGTACCCGCTGGGGAGCCCGCAGCAAATTGGATGCCGGTAAAACGGTTGTCAGCCGAAATCTTGAACGTCAGCCGGAATCTTGAACGTCAGCCGGAATCTTGAACCCTGGAAAATAACGTCCAGCGTGTCACGGAATGGCTAGCAGTCATCCCCGCTGATTGTGACACCAAGGCAAGAGTGTTTGTATTACTCATTGAGCTTGTTGTTTCCTCCACGGATACCAATAGCTTGTGAGTTTTATTTTTATTTTATTAGTTACTGTTAGGAGTAAGTACTAATATTTTTTTATTATTTTTGTAAATAGTTGCTTACAACTGGCAGGATTATAAAAACCATAATAATCAATGTGGAAACATGATACTCATTACACATGAGCATCATGTAGGTAGGTTGATTGGGCTATTGTATTAAGTCTATTGTTGTAACACTGTAGGTATCAGTGGGGAAGTGTAAGAAGTAGTTTGAAAACTCCTCACCTTTTATGTTAGTTTATGATGTGAGGACACTGAAACAGTCATCCCTGGTTGGCTGTTCTCATGCTGTTCCCCATTTTATAGCTCCATAGCTGGCGACACGGTCATCTGTTCACCAGGCTGCAGTCCATGAAGTTGTTCGTTTTGAAATTGTTTGTTGAGTCACATTTTTAAGTGACCTTGCTCCATTATCATTTGCTGAGGACTTCATTGAAGTTTGTCTGGTTGTATTGGTCGGCTAAACCAATTTTATTGTGATATGCATTGGTTAGCTAGCTTATTTTTATCAACCATGGTCTATACTTCCACACTAATATTGATGTCATCACTATCTTGGAGTGACTGGGTGTACAGAGTTTTGGAAGAACTTGAGTCTTCTTTATTTGCTCTCAATTTTGTTTCAATTTCTTTGATAGAAGTTATCATTTCTTCTATGATAAGACAATTTGCCTGGAACCTGAAATCTGAGAAGTCATGCAGGTAAATAACATAACATCACGCATGTTGTCCCTGAAAGGTTAGGCAGAGGTGTACCTAATAGTATGCCCAAATTTATTTTTAGGTCCCATGTAAGCCTTATTGCCCTCAACCAGGCACAAATCTGCACTTTGTGGCTGCTACAGAGGAATTCCTAATGGAAAAATCCAACAACACTTTGCCTGACCTGGGAATCGAACCCAGGGCCTTATGCTCAACAGTCACGCTTGCAACCACTAGACCAACAAGGCAGTCAGTGCAGGTAAATATTAATAATAGTGTAATGTCTACACTAATTGTGTGGTGTGTAGGTACATAACATCACACCTGCAATCTCTGAGGGGTTAGGCAGAGGTGAAAATATTAAATCCACACTTTGCCTAAGCCACAATCGTTTAGCGATATGGCTATTTGCCATTCATATGATTGTCTGGCTTGTTACTGAGAAATTCCTGATGGAAAAACCCAATAACACTCTGCCAGGCCTGGGAATCGAATCCAGGTCCTCATATAACGATACGATACGATGTATGATTATTACGCTATCATAAGGAAGCGGAGCGCTTCATTATTAAATCGCCTACGAAGCAGCTCGAACAGTCTCCTGAGGGTTTTGTCGGAGCGGTGGGACCTGCCCTGATACAGAGGTGGATGCAGCTTCATGTCAGCGCCTCTCCTCGTTTTAGTTGACATGCGTGTGTGACTTTATATTTTAAATTGTGTGTGTTTAATTTTGTTATTTATTGATTGTTATAATGTGTACCTAATATTAATTTATATTTAATTTAATTCAATTGTATGTGTAATTTTATTTGTTTATTGATTATTATTATGTACTTTTATGTGTTTTTAAGTTTTTATATTCTAATTTATATTTAATTTAATTCAATTGTATGTGTAATTTTATTTGTTTATTCATTATTTTAATGTACTTTTATGTGTTTTTAAAGTTTTATATTCTGGAACTATGGACTACCTATGTCTGAAATAAATGAATTTATTATTATATAACAGGGCTCATGTCCTCTGGACCAACAAAGCAGTCCTACTATTGTTAAAATTAGTTGGAGTGATAAGTTTTATAGTCGGTAATAAGTTGTTTTGAAATACCTAGTTGTTTACTTAGATTAAGTTAATTAAACTAAGATGGGAAAGTAAAACTGATCAGAACTACTTTAAAAACACTTATGGTTGTGTAGTTGCACTGACAAAACATTCACATTTTATTAACACATCGAAAGCTTTGCTTCGTTGATATCACACGCTAAGATTTCATTGTCATAACTTGTTGAACTGAAATTTGTTTGACATTTCATAAGTCGTCTTGTTTTATAAATCAGTTTCATAACAAAGTGTTTTTGTATGAATCTTGCAACATGTTGTTTATTGATAATTTTGCTTTCCCGGAGTCCAATCTTTGTTTATTCTGCTTCGGTCATTCTGTGCTGTACATGTTGGTAATTTTGAGTGCAATAAATGAAGTTTTCCATCACATACAACTTCATTGTTTGTTTACCAATGTAAATTGCATTTTCATTCTGTGTTCTTATGATTTGTTTTGGGTCAAGTGTTGCATTAAATTATCATGTTGGTATCTGTCAGCCACTTGGATGAAAATGCAGCCAACTCTTTGGCTATCTTAGTCTTCTTAGGTATCTTCTTGTCTATCAGTTCATTGCCACATAACACTGTATATTGGCTGTGGCAGCATAATAAGTCGCTCTCTCTTGAAAAGCTTCGTGGTGACCACTTCGGTGAAAAATTCTTTACCACGCCTTCGGCCATGGTCACGAAAGCAAGAGTTCTAGTTCGGTAGTTCCTTGTAATTGTTCTGGATGTCCGGCACTGTGAGCAGCGCGCAAGAGCTATCACCTCTTCTGATATCACGGCAGGGAAAGCCTAGAGGAGCACTCTGCCCAAATATTGGTGCCATCCGCCGCCAATCCGCCTTTGTCTTTCAGTCTCTACTTCTCTAGCGACTCGGGCGTATTTCAACGATGTCGAGAATACAGCAAGACTCAGGAGGTGCTTACATGGAAGAGCATTGGAAACAGTGAGTTCAGAGCTCATAGGACACGCAAGGCCAGATGACATCATGAGGGAACTCGAGCTGCAGTTCGGCCGTCCAGATTCGATAGCACAGGCCGAAACAGAAAGGCTAAAAGGATTGCCACGCTGCAGCGAAGCACCTAAAGACATCTGCACGTTTGCCAGCCGGGTGAGAAGCGGCATAGTGACTCTGCGAGCACTAAAAAAGGATTATTACCTCGTCAACGCTGAGCTAATGAGAATCCTAACAGAAAAGCTGCCGAACTCCCTGCGTGTACGTTGGTACAGAACATTCACAGACAAGTACCAGTCAGTGCCAGATCTGTCACTTTTTAGCGAGTTCATTACAGAACAAGCTCGCTACTGCAGTGCCTTCGCTCCACCTGAGAACATACACTCGACAGAAAATCCGGGAATGCGGGTTGTGCAAAGAGCACATACGACCACAGATAAACCGACTTCGAAATGTCGAATCTGTGAAAAGGAAGGTCATCAAGAGTCTGATTGCAAGAAGTTTAGAGAGGCATCCAACAACAGCGAATGGGAATTAGCGAAGAAGCACGGCCTCTGCTTCCGCTGTCTGCAATGTCGTCGCACAACAGCTAGTCAAGCGTACCTCAAGATGGTACCAGTACGAGTCGTCGGACCGGCGGGAGAAGCATCTACGTTCGCTTTCCTCGACGATGGATCAACAGTTTCGCTCATCGATGAGGAAATTGCGGAGCGAGGGGCCGCATCGAACCCCTGAAGATAGACGCCATTGGAGACACCGTGATCGACACACCCATGTCGAGAAGGGTAACAGTTACACTCTCCAGCCAGGTGAAGGACAAGATGCCCTTCAGAGCGCGCACCATACCGAAGCTCAATCTCGCAACGCAGACGGTCAGTGAGGAAGACATCGCTCACTGCAAACATCTGGATGACCTCAGGCAACAGTTGACGTACAACAGCGGCGCGCCAAAGATACTGATAGGCCAAGATAATTGGCACCTTTTGCTGGCCACCGAGGTCCGCAGAGGGCCCAAGAACCAGCCAGTCGCCTGAAGTGTAGTTATCCGGATAGGTGGCGGATGGAAACAACTGCTCGATCACAAGTTCCTTTTATTACTACTCAACTTAAACATACAATTCTTATTGCTAACTTAAATTACTTAGTTACTAGAATATTAGTGCTTCGTCTGCGTAACGTGACTTGGTACTCGACCGACGACTGTCTTAATGGGGATCAGCAAAGGCATGTCCTTACACCTCCCCTGAAAAGTATCGACTACACCTTCCCCCGTTAGGGAGAAAAAAAAAAGAAAGGTTGTAACGTTGTTAGTTCATAATTGATAAAACGTAAACAAATAAAACAGAAGTCATTTTAATATCGTTTACCAGCCGACCAAATCACCTGATCGCGCCTGTACTTTTGTCTCACTCGCTCGCGTTCCTAAAACCAGTTTTTTTCCCACTCCATCATTCTCCGCGCGCCGCGAGCGTCGACCACGCTCGCATGCCTGCAGAGGCCAGTCGTCATTTACGCGCGGTCAGTCTACACACATATTAGACGACATATGCGCAGCCTCGCGAATTATACTTTGATTGGACTACTGATAATTTCCAAAACTTTTTTTAATAATTTTACTTTTTAAAAAGTTCTATAAAGGAACCATAACTTCAGTGTGTAATTCCCCATATCGGGTAAGTGGCTAAGTGTTGACAAATTCACGCAGTGCTTGTTTCTAAATGTCATGTCAAGGTCAATGATGTGCAAAATTATTTCATCATCTTTTTCATAGACATCATTTTAGCTACTATTTCAACTATTGTACTCAAACCTTAATTGCTACATCAATGTTTTATGTAGGTATGTGTAAATATTAATTTAAAAGTGCTTCACACCTTTTTTTTCTCTTTTCTTTTTTTCTCTGTAAACTCCGCTTCTGAAGGTGACCTCTACACACATACGCCCTAAGCGCAATAGTACCCATCCCTACGCTTGCGCTTACGCTGCTGTGGTCACCGTCAGGAGAGGATAAGCAGAGAACCCTATGTTTACCACTGGACATAAATTCCAGGGACCAAAGTTCGGGATTTTCTTCCTCCGGGGTTAACCCGTGTGTGCCGTTGCTGCGTCTCCTGGTGCCGACACTCGCAACTGACGAGTCGGTTCCACCGGCATCCGGCATCCAACGACGGCGACGCCTCTACGGGCATCCGGCACCGCTACCACCTACCCTGCGGGTCCTGCATCCTGCTCCTCGGCTCCAGCGTCCATACAGCTACGCGCAAGCCAGGGCAGTACTTGACGCGCCTACCTCCATATGTCGGAAAAAACCTATGACGGGCTTTAGTGATCCGCGACCTATTTTTAATAAATTATTTTTATGAAAGTGTTGGTGAATTTTGTTCAAACCTATTAGGGTTCCATATTCCCACGCTTCAAGGTACTATAATAAGTCACGATATAAAACATTTTTTTTTTTTTACCAATAAACATTAGATATTAAAAATTACATTAACTTAAGTACATATTAATATTAAATATATTATTTTTTTATTTTATATAATAATAAACAACGTATACAATGCGATAACATCATTAGATTATTCAACAATGAAATAATTTTGTTAGATTTTTGTGAATAATGTATTCTTTATTGTTCTTGATTATTTTTACATTTGGTGGATTATCCACTATTACCTTGTATGGACCATTATAAATGTTATCTAACTTGGTACCAGTTTGATTTTTTACTAAAATTAAATCACCTGGTTTGTATATAATACTGTGTACGTTTTGATCGAACAGACTTTTTCTTATTAATTTACTTTTTAATAAATTTTCTTTAGCATCTGCATGAGCTTTTTGGAGTCTATATTTTAATTCTTTAGGATAACTGTCAAAATTATACAATGGATCAACACCGAATTTTAAATGACTTGGCAAATTACACAGTTTTCCAAACACCAATTCGTATGGAGTGTATTTTGTCTCGGTATGTATCGTAGTATTAAATGAAAAACACCAAAAGGGAACCCAATCGCTCCAATTGTCTCTATTATTACTACATTGAATTCTGAGATAGGCTCCCAAATGTTTGTGTGTATTTTCAAGTGAGCCTAATGTTTCATGGTGGTAAGGAGTCGAATTTATTTTTTTAATTCCTAATAACTCGCATGATTCTTTTAATACGGACGACATAGGGTATGCTTCGACATACTTTGATAACTCGCACTGTACTGTTAAGATATACTTATTATTATAATTATCTAATTCTAAAGGGCCCATTAAGTCTAAACTAACCCTATCAAAAGCGGAACTAGGTGTTGACGTTATTACCATTGGTTCCTTAACGTTCTTATTAGTATATTTCTGTAACTGACAGCTCTTACATTTTTTTACATACTTTGCTACATCAAAAATAACGTCTTTTAATGTTATTTAACATACGATTCACCCCCGCATGGCCACTGCTGGGTAATAGATGAAAATCGTTGAGTATAACTTTTTTATCGTCGTCATCATAAATTCTCGTAATGCCTCTAATTACTACAAAACGAGGTAAATTAAGTTGCAACCTTTTGCTTTCACTCAACAAAAGTTTTATATTACTAACTTTTTTTATTTTTAATAATTAACAACTCTGTTATGGCTAATCTTTCACAAAATTGATCTAGATCCCTTGCTAACACCTCTACGGTCGATAACGATCGGGAGTCTAAATATATCGCTGAATGCGATGGAACAAAAACACAAAGCTTTGCATTTGATAAAATGTTATCCTTATTCCTCAAAATTTTCTCCTCTAAGTCTGAAAAAACAAGCTCCACTATTTCGTCCGGCTTTTTGAGTATCTCCGCCGCGACTGGTTGATCAGACCTGTACGCTGAGGGTGTCTCTTTTTCGAGTCCATCATTACTACGTGTTAATGCTAGATTTTTACGTTGATTTCTTGTCAAAACATTAACGACGTGTTCCTGCATATCTCTTAAGTCCTTGCTCGTTACAGGAATTCGACTCAATGCGTCTGCAGCCACATTGGTTCGTCCTGGAACGTATTCTACCTCAAAATCATATTCTTCAAGATATAAGCGAAATTTTGTTAACCTACTAGAAGGTTCTTTTAAATTAAACAAATATACTAATGGTCTATGGTCGGTATATATTTTAAATTTCCTGCCATACAAATACTCCCGAGTCGATTTCCTTCGCTAACACAACAACATCTTCACGTAATCTACAAGGAATATGCTTAATCATTTCACACCGGGGTGGAATCACGTGACGAAACCTGTTATCAGATTCAAAAGCAATACAAATTGTCTCATTATAACTGGATAAGCTCATAGTCATCTTATTGTAGTCGATGACGGCCCCATACCGCTTCAAAAAATTATGGCCTATTATACCATCAGTAGGGCAGGGTAAATTCTTAAAAACGTAAAACTGTTGATTAAATACTATACCATTATAAACTCAATCTAAATATACATAGCCCTCAGACACTAACTGTCCACCTATGCCTTTTATAATTATTTTATCGTTACATAGTTTACTTATCAAATACTCATTTAACCATTCATATTTTAAAGTGCATATAGTAGCACCGCTATCTACTAAAAATTTCGCGTGGTTACCCGAAGTTACGTTAAGAGAAACTACATTACTTTTACTATAACTAAAAACATTATTATCATTCATTAGAGGAACGAAAAAACTCATTGCTCGTATTTGGTTCATTTATTGTAGGTTCTTGCGACTCTTGCGAAATAACCTGCACACGTGGGAGTTCACCGCTTCGCGGAAAATATTGCGCGTTGCCTGCAGGTGTGCGAGGAAATCCGAAACCTCGGCCCCGCGGTGTCCCACGGTTGCTTCCGCGCATCATCGCATCGCGCATGTACCTATTATTGTAATTAGACTGTGGAATATTTTGACCTTGCCTATCATTCGATGGGCTGTTTTGCCCAAAATTTTTATACCCCCTATTTATATACGTATTGCCTCGTCTATTGTAAGGCCGGTTTTGATTTGGAGGATTTCTAATGTTCATTATGTGATCTTCGCTTGGTGATAACGTATGCTCATCTATTGCTGTGCGAATTGCTTCTGGCAATGACGTAAACTGCCGAGAAGCTATTATGGTGCTTAGCCGGGTATTACTCAACCCGTCAGAAAATCGTTTAATCGCTAATTTTTCATTAATTGGACGTAATATGTTAAACTTTGTGTCATCGCCATCCGCCTGTGCTATTGTTAAGTCAACAAATAGTTTTTCCAATTCATTGCCAAACTGCTCAATAGACCGACGCTCCTGTTTACTATTTAAAATTTGGGTTTGAATAGCCGCAGCTGATTTCTTTTGTATTAAATATGTACGCATATCTATGACCAAACTGTCTACAGTTGCATATCTAGGTTTTAATCGGAGTTTCGCACCTTCTGACAACCGAGTCTTTAAAACAAACTCTATTAGTAAATTTTTGGTGTTATCACTGATCATGGAACTGTATAATTGGATACCATCTATCAAACGTTTGGTGTCTTGTTCCTTATCAGTCATTATGGGCAAAAGTGCAATGGCTGTTTTTAAATCAAATGAATCTGCAGCCATTTTTGATGAAGTTTCAGATGACTTTGAAGATATATTACTTAAGCTAATGATCTTATTATAACAAAGTTGTATACTATTTATGATAGAATTAATAGTGTTTATACTATCTGAACTTAGCTCTGATTTCTCAATTTTCGTCTGCACTTCGAGCAAAATAGACTCCAACTTACAATATTCTGTTTGAGCTAATAAAACTTTTTGGTCTGCTGTATCAGATGTCTGTCTCCGTACAGGACCGATTTTTATAAGATAATCCTTAATTTCTTTCAAATTGCTTGATATTGATAACAGCTCTTTTAATGGCATTTCAATATCTCATATTTACCTAGTGAGTTTTATATGTAGGTATATGTTACATAACTATATCTTTTTAACTAAAACAATGAAACCTGATTCGACGTGGCGACTCGGTGGCGACGGGTACTGGGTCCGCAATAATTTTCCCACGATGTCGATGGCTTCAGTTGGCAGTTTAGCTGGATGTGGTGCTGTTTTTGGGCCGGGCTATACCCTGGACTCCGTGGGCCGGGTTAATCCCTGGACTCCGCTGCTACTGGGCCGGGCTATACCCTGGACTCCTCGTTCTATACTGCTGATGTTGCTTGAGGTTGGGAAACAACACTGAAAGTACTGGCGTTGAGTTCTCTTCTTAAAAGTTTTACTGCGCTCTTTTGGCACTTTTTGGCGATAAAATAAAGTACTCCGATAAGTAAAACGATCAGTATTATTATCAAAAGTATTTTCTCAATACTGATCAGTTGTCCAAAGTTCTGACTGGTGCTGGCATTGGCTTCCCCGTTTGCATTTTGAGCTATTACTGTTTCTTCTTTTGAATATGTTTTTCCCATCTTCTTTCTTGATTTTGCTATTTTGCTTCTTTCTTGAATTTAGAATTTTTCTTTCTTGAGTTCTTCTTAATTTTTGGTTGTCATTTCTTCAAGTATTCTTTTAAGGCAGGGTCGCCATGAAGTGTAGTTATCAGGATAGGTGGCGGATGGAAACAACTGCTCGATCACAAGTTCCTTTTATTACTACTCAACTTAAACATACAATTCTTATTGCTAACTTAAATTACTTAGTTACTAGAATATTAGTGCTTCGTCTGCGTAACGTGACTTGGTACTCGACCGACGACTGTCTTAATGGGGATCAGCAAAGGCATGTCCTTACACGCCTCACTTACGGCGCTGGGCTGGACTCTACACGGCGCGCAAACCAGAACACTGGGTCACCAAGTGCATTTCGTCAACAGACTCACAGCAAAAGAAGAAGACCTCGACGAACAGTTGCGCGAATTTTTCGCGCTTGAATCGCTGGTCATTAACCCCCGCAGACCAGACTCCGACCCGGAACAGAAAGCGGAAGCCATATTGGACCGTCATACCAGACAGACAGAAGACGGCCATATAGAAACAGCGCTGCTCTGGAAAAACGAAAATATCGAAATGCCAGACAGCTACGGGACAGCACTCAACAGGCTCGTCTCAACAGAAAAGAAGCTTGATAGCAAGCCTGCTCTTCGAGACAGATATACAGAACAGATGAACGCGTACATCAGCAAGGGTTACGCCGAAAGAGCACCCAAAACAAGTACAGTTGGTAGGACTTGGTACCTACCCCATTTCGACGTGTTCAATCCGATGAAACCGGAGAAACTCCGCATAGTTCACGACGCCGCAGCCCAATCAAGAGGGATGTCATTGAACGACTTCCTACTCACGGGTCCAGACCTACTACAGTCGCTGCCCGGCGTCATGATGAGATTCCGCCGACATCCGATAGCAGTCGCCGGCGACATAGCAGAGATGTTCATGCAGGTGAAGGTGCGTAAACAGGACAGAGACGCCCTTAGTTATCTTTGGAGAGGCGACAGACGAGAAGGCGCCCCTGAAGAATACCGCATGACGTCAATAATTTTCGGCGCTGCAAGCTCACCGTGCACAGCTATATACGCGAAAAATTGGAACGCGAAAAGGCACAGTGAGACTCAACCAGAAGCGGTGGAAGCCATCATACAGAGTCATTATATGGATGACTACCTAGACAGTTACAGAACCGTCGAAGAAGCGACGAAAACAGCAACAGCGGTGAAGAACATTCACCTACAGGCAAAGTTTGAACTCAAAAAATGGGTGTCAAACAGCGCAGAATTAATAGAAAATATAGACCCAACACAGAACAGGACTGAAGAAGTCAACATCGGGAAGACAGATACAGAAAAAATACTCGGACTAATATGGAAACCGAGTGAAGACAGGCTAGGCTTCAACCTTACGCTCGCACGATTACCGAGCGGAATCCTGGATAAAGAGGCGCCAACGAAGAGAGAAGCACTCAAGATCGTCATGTCGTTGTACGATCCACTAGGCCTCGTCTCCCCAGTAACCATTCGAGCCAAACAGATACTTCAAGAGGCTTGGAGGCGAGGAACCAACTGGGACCAGGTGCTCGAACCCGACCTGTCCGCCCAGTGGAGGAACTGGGTGCAACATCTACGACAGCTGAAAAACGTCAGCCTACCAAGGTGCTATCCAGGATACAGTGAAGCCCTAGAAATAGAAGTCCACGTATTCACCGACGCGAGTGAAATGGCATATGCGACAGCGGTCTATTGAAGATCAACAACAGCAGATGGCAAACAGCACGTCACCCTCTTCATGGCAAAGGCGAAGGTGGCACCGATCAAGCTACAATCGATACCGCGCCTCGAATTACAGGCCGCGGTGTTAGGAACCCGCGTAGCAGCAGCCGTCATAAAAGAGCACAGCATTAAACCCGCATCAGTGACATACTGGACAGACAGCAAGACCGCCCTCACGTGGATACGAAGAGGATCGCGGGTATACAAACCGTTCGTAGCCCATCGCATAGCATCCATTGAGGAAAACAGTAAAGTCGAAGACTGGCGATGGGTGCCCACGAAAATGAATATAGCAGACAGCGCTACTCGCGACGTACCGCACCACTTTGACTCGAGTCACGAGTGGTTTTGTGGACCTGGTTTCCTGTATAACGAACCATCCACATGGCCAACAGAAAAACCTCCAATCAATACAGAAACAGGGGAGGAAAGAACACATACAGTCACCGAAAGCAAGGGCAACAATACCCCATCGCTAACAGAAGTGGTTCCGGATCCAATACGATTCTCGAAGTGGGAGAGACTACTTCGTGCTACAGCCTGCGTTCTACGCTTCATAGATCTCTGCCGAAAAACGAAAGAGAAAACGTTCTACAAACGAACACAGAAGAACGCCGAAAAGGATCCGGATTGGAGAAAACAGAAGAAGGCGACCACCCTTCCCAAAAAGACGGCGAAAATAACCGGCACTCAAGTCGAGGGATATCCCCTAGAAGCGGAACTTCTCCGAAGAGCAGAGACATTACTCATACAGGTCTCACAACAACAGTCGATCGCTAAGGAAATAGCGAATCTACAGCAAGGGAAGTCCGTGGAGAAAGACAGTCGACTGAAGCCACTCCGTATAGAGCTTACAGATAAAGTTATACGACTGAAAAGTCGTATCGCCGCCGTCACAGAAATAGCCGATGATGCGAAGCGACCACCCATATTGGACGGTGATCACCGCATCACCCAGTTGTATATAGACTGGACTCACAGGAGCCTACAGCACAGCGGCACAGAGCTCACCATCAACGAGGTGCGACAACATTTTTGGGTCATCAGAATGCGACCCACAACAAAGAAAATACTGACACAATGTCTACAGTGTCGTATTCGCAAGGCACAACCATCCGTGCCTGCGACCGGCGACCATCCGAGAACGCGCCTAGCACATCATCAGAGGCCGTTCACCTACACAGGCCTTGATTATTTCGGGCCGTTGTCAGTCACAGTTGGTCGACAACACCAAAAAAGGTACGTAGCCCTATTTACATGTCTGACCACCAGAGCCGTCCATCTCGAGATAGCCGCCAGCCTCAGCGCAGACTCCGCAGTACTGGCATTGCGCCGGTTCGCTGCGCGTCGAGGCTGCCCAGCCGAGATCCACTCCGACAACGGCACCAACATGCACGGTGCCGACAGGGAGCTCCGAGACGCCTTCCGATGGGAGGCCAGTCGCCGTGGCATCGTGTGGTGCTTTATAACGCCCTCAGCGCCCTTCCGCCTCGTCCGCTGCGTGAAGACCGCATTGTATGCCGTCCTCCACGAGAGACACCCGCACGAAGAGGTGTTGTCTACCCTATTGTGTGAAGCGGAATACACAGCCGACCGCTCACACACGTATCAGTAGACAGCAACGACGACGAAGCCATCACGACCAACCATTTTCTTCTCGGCGGGTCAGCAAGGTTGCCAACCCCTGGCACCTTCACCGAACAAGACATCGACAGTAAAAAGATGTGGCGGCGCTCACAGATTCTCGCCGACATGTTCTGGCGTCGCTGGGTACGAGAGTACCTGCCAGAACTACAGTACCGGCGGGAGCCGCACAGTCGCGGGCCGGGTCTACAGGTCAATGACCCCGTCCTCATAGCCGACGGCCAGCTGCCACGAAACACGTGGCCGCGAGGCCGCATAGTAGCTGTCTTCCCCGGGGGCGACGGCGAAGTCCGGACTGCTGAGGTACGCACATCCGGCGGTACCTTGAAGCGTCCGGTGAAGAAACTCGTCCCACTACCGAAGTGATCCAGACATCGGGGCGTCCAGGCGGTGAGCATCGTGACGGCGGGAGTCACGACTACGGTCGTCGCTCGCCGGCATGCGTATTTCCCTTTCCGTGTTCAACTGGCGACACCGGTCTCGCGAAATCCACACGCTTTTGTTTTACTACGGAATCCTACGATTCCGTGTTCAATTCGCGTCAACTGAGCACGCTTTTGCGATCAAGCAACGTTAAAAGAAGTTTTACAAAACAGTGTGAAATTGAATTGAACACGGTTTTTTAACCTGTCTATTCGAAACAAATCCGTACTGATTTAGCGCGTTCGTAAATGTTCGGGATAAATCGTGCGGGCCGAAGCAGGCGAGAGCGCCCGAAGTTGGATTCGCGCGCTTCTCATTGCAGTTTGTTACTGTGCGTTCAAGGTTATGTTTTGTTTACATAGTGCATAATGGAAGAGTTTAAAAGGGTTTTCAGTGAAATCACTAAAGATTTTGAAATACTCAACTATGACGGACAGTCGAGTGACAGTTATAAGTGTAAAGTTCAGTGCTTATTACATTATGACGGAGAATACGACGAAAAATGTGCTAGATTTGTGGAATGTTTTTCAAAACAAACAAATTCTAACTGGGTTATGAAAAGACGGTTAGCAGAACCCATACGTTATGAATTCAGAAAATTGTTTGTATGCCATCTTTCGGAAAGAAATAAATTGATAAATAAAACGCAAGGAGTTAACAGAAACTTTAATTGCAAGTCGTCTCTTAATATAAAATTTTTGAAAACTACACCAAGTACTCTGAGAAGTTCAGCCCTGCTGAGAAAAGGATATAATGTTATAGTTGACATCCACTTCAATCATTCCCACAGAGTTAATGTAGCTCAATCGTTATCCTTGCTCCGATGTTCGAACGATACGGAACAAATATTTATATCTTATTTCGATAGAGGTATGACTGCCGCGGCCGCTAAGATGTACCATGAATTAAATATTATAAGTACTTATGAAAGCGATGCCTACAAAATCTTAGCTAACGCTCAGCATAACCCTCTAGATCGTCAAGTTGTGTATCTTTACGAACAATGGCGTAAACAAAATTATGGAAATAGAAATGAACAGACTGTGTTACAAATTTTGAAAAGAAAACAAGACGAGTTAGGGAAGTTGGGTATAGACTTGATCATACTCGAGAATCCTACTATTTGTGTAATTATTACACCAATAATGCAGCGAGTTTTCACTAAAGGATTAGCCGATGAAATAGTTTTTATAGATACCAGCGGATCATGTGATCAATCAAACACATGTGTGACATTTATTTTTGCAGCTTCTAATATTGGTGCGTTGCCTGTTGCAATAATTTTACACACTAATCAGACAGAAGAACAATACAGTTTAGCGTTCAAAACTCTGAAAGAGTTCCTCGAAAATAAATTCAACAAATTATTTCAGCCAAGTGTAGCCATGACCGATGACAGCAGAGCTGAAAGAAATGCGTTGAAGTCAGTTTTACCTAACACCCGGCTTTTGCTTTGCATATTTCACGTTAATCAAGCAATATGGCGTTGGCTTTGGCAAACAGAGCATAATGTTAATAAAGATGACAAACAATACATAATGAAACTGTTCCGCAAAGTTATGTATTCAAATACTATAGCAGAGGCCGAATTATATGTCCATATTGAATGAAGATGTAAAAGTCGCAACAAATTATAAATTGCAAAATTATTTAACAAATATGTGGGCCCGACGAGAAGAATGGTGTTTGTCATATAGGCATGACATTATCAATAGAGGACATAACACAAACAACTTTTGCGAGGCGTCTATAAGAATTTTTAAAGATATTATATTGCAAAGATGTAAAGTTTTCAATATGTGTGCCCTGCTGGATTTTATCACAGACACGTTTGAAAATTACCACAAAAAAAGATTGTTGCAATTTGCTAATGGGAGAGAGCGAAAGTTAACAGTAAGCTACGAAAAATTTTGTCAGAAAAGTAAGTCGATAACTCAAATATCACCACTTGATGACACGTCTTACTTAATAAAAGAAAAAACAGACGTGTATGTAGTTGATTCTGAAATGGGAACGTGTGACTGTTTATCAGGGAAAGGTGGACGCTACTGCAAGCATGTATGTGCTGTGGAACTAAAGTTTGGCATAACGATTACTACATCGTTAAATTTGACTGAAGATTGTCGCCAAGATTTGGCCAAATTGGCATTGGGAGACGAATATAACCCCTATTTCTTCCAAAATATAACACTGGATTCAAATGACGTGGAGATGGCTGAAAAAAGTCAAGGCACCTCACAGCAACAGTTTACGTTGCCGATTAATGAACCTGATAACACAGAAAATAATATTTCCACAGAGTTTTCAATTCAAGAAAATTATATGATTACTGTAGACGCAATTGAGTCTGAGTTTATTAGAATAATCAAAGTACTTAAAGAAGAACCAAATCCAGTAAACACACAAATACTGAAAAAATATTCATCTGAACTATCTCGATTGCAGACTCCTTCCTCTATTGTTTCATACATGCATGATAAGAAAATACGACGTTCACGAAAAATAAAGGTCCAACCTACATCTATTTCGAGACGGCATCAAAAACAATTACCCAGCAGTGGTAGAATTCAGTCCGGCCGTCCTGTTAAAAAGAAACGTGCACACAATATCGCTGTGAACATAGACCAAAACGAACGTTCCGCAAAATAGTTGTCTTGTCGGTGTTTTTTTGTAAATTTTTGTGCTGATAATAAATGTTTCATTAATTGTATTGTATGTAATATTTCATTGAAATCATATTGAGTTAATAATACAACCTACTGTCTACTATAAAATAATACCGTCGCTGATTCAACACGCTTTTGAAGACTCAAACAGTCTAAGAGTCAAGTCAAAAAAGTGTTCAGTTCAACTGCACACGATTTTGTTAAACCTTACCCAGCGCCACTTGATCACAAAGGCGTGCTCAGTTGACGCGAATTGAACACGTGATCGTAGGATACCGTAGTTAAAACAAAAGCGTGTGGATTTCGCGAGACCGGTGTCGCCAGTTGAACACGGAAAGGGAAATACGCCGCCGGCATGATGTAGAGCCGCGCCGACATGACAGCGAGTCGTCACTGCACTACACGGCGGGAGAAATGTTCGCGACGAACGTCACCAATCCAGCACATAGAGTGTTGTTTTACAGTTAAAATAGTGTAGAGTCAGTGTATGGGCAATATAGTGATATAGACACATATAGGCTCGCAAGTGGAGTTTTTTAGTGTAATTTAACGCTTTTGCGAGGTCCAGGTAGCCTAGGTTGCGACCTAGGCCTGGATATAGTAATTTTTTATAACTTAGCTTATAGTTGAACCACTTAGACGAGAGTATGACGGTAGTATATGGCAATTATATACTTACAGTCACAGCAACAGTTTTCGTGTAATTCAGCCTGTAAGACCTTTCATCCAGACACTTTTGGAAAAGCTGTCCGGTTTTATGGAAATAATTTCCCCATTTTAATAAAGATTTTCGTTGTTTCTATGTCTGTACATAAATAACGTTACGTACATAAATAATGTGTTTAAACATAAGCTCAAAATTGTAATTTGCAGAAAGATTGTACATTTCCATAATCAAATTTTCATTAAAGTTTTCCGAAATCAGAAAGCGAAATCAGGGTCCTCGTTACAGTAAAGTTCTGGAGTACCTTAGTAAACTCGACTTTTCTTAAAATCGTAGTCATCAGTACGGCAATTAAATATGTATAAGTAAACAGTGAATAAGTAGTGCGCGAATTAATCCTGAAATCGCTTCCTGTACAGTCATGAAAGTTAAATAAGTGTCTTATTTTCCCAGTAACCCCTATCCCCCCCCCTCGTTAGGTCAACGCCCTGAGATAGCGAAGAATGATCAGCTACAGCTACAGTTAATTAGGTGTAGGACGTCAGCGCCGTCTGGCGGCGAAGTATAGTACAAGCGTGCGCCCGGTAATAATAGGGTATAGGCAGAGCACCAGGTACACGTATCCACGCCATCAGCGGATAACGCCCGTCCGGCATACAGACAATAAATACGGATTTTTATTTTAGCACCGACCTCGAGGAAGCGAGGGCGGCTATAGCCGCTGAGAAGAAGATGATGGCGTCCATGACGCCAGCAATGAAGAAAGAACATTTGAAGAGGATGCGGGAGGACTTGGGTGCCCGGATGTTGCTGCCGGGAGGACCCGAACCAAAGAGGGGACGAAAGTTAGTTTTTTTTTATTTTTATGTTTCCGTTCATGTCTTAATCTGTTCTGTGTTCAATGTTATTTTAAAATTTAATTTAGAAGCCAATCGCCGCAACGCGGCCCCCGGATTTACGTTCCGGGGGTGCAGCCGCCGGCAGAAGAGGACGACGGGGAGAAGACGCTGGTGTCGCCGGCCTACCGGCCAGCCTCTTGTGAGCCCCGTGCGGGCCCGTCACGGGAGCCCCAAGCTGGTCCTTCTGAGGTGGAGGCCCTTGGAGGACCTAGGAAGGCCCGTGCAGGTCCTTCTAGGGGGGAGCCCCTAGTAGAACCTTCACGGGAGCCCCAGGAGCCCCGTGCGGGGCCCTCAGGGGAGCTCCCAAGGTTCCCGGACTTGCCAGCGCTGCAGGAAGGACAAGAAGTTGTTGCTGAGTATATCAGTAAGTAATATGCTGATCCATTCTTCCTTTTTCCTATTTCTAGGCTGTGTGCGTCCTTCAAATAAATGTTTTGTTTCAGTCTCTGAAGATGGATCCGGTGGTACGTCGCCCTCAACAATTGATAGAGAATAGAGATGCTGATACTATCTCCATAAGCTCGACGTCGTCTCATGATAGCGACTGGTTCCCTGGTCGCCTATCGACAGACCTGAGCCTGGAGACTGCATCTCTAACCCCTATTAAGAGGGGTTATTTTATTAATGACGTATCGGATGGAGAATGAAGTCAGTTATAGAATATCCCCTCTTATCACACACACACTTGCTTTATTTATTACAACTAGATAATTATTTACACAGAGCTGCAGGGAGTAGCTGCAGAAGTCGACGTCCGCTCCGCACCAGCTCAGCCAAAGCTGAGGACGATCGGTAAGTTTTATACTACATAAATATAACAAAGCTTAAGCTTTTGTTATATATTGTGTTATATGTTGTGTATTTTTTTTATTTAAAGCGTTACAAGACCCCTCCCTGGAGCAAGTCACGACCGACTGGCTCGAGGAACTGGACAGCGACGACGACGACGATGACATTAACACTGCATTTAACACTGACATCAACACATTCCAGCTGATCGGACCTTCTGTTCGATCAGCTTCCAATGATGTTTTATCAACGGCGATTATGACAACTGATCAGTTAGAGTTCTTAGAGCGCGAGGACGTCCTTAATGACGAGGCCTTGCGTAACATGGCCCCGGCGTCCGCCTACGACTTTTCGTGGGGGAACGACGAGGCCGTGTTCCAAGGCCAACCCGAGGTGTTCACTGGCACACCAGGCCCCACTTTTCCCATGACCGACCAGACGTCCATACTCGACGTCTTCCACAAGTTGGTCGACGTCGAGTTTGTTGACATGCTGGTCGACGAAACTAACAAATACGCTACACAAAAACTGAACAAAATGACTGCACAACACACACTCAAACGAAACTCACGCTTTAGCCGGTGGACACCGACCGATAAAGCCGAAATGTACTCATTTCTGGCAGTACTGATTCTTCAGGGATTGTTCCCCCTCCCTGAAGAAAAGTTTTATTTTAAATACAACGGGTATGGCACAATGCCATACTTCCGTTCCATTGACTTACGACCGTTTTTTTTCTTTTGAAGTCGTTGATACACTTCATCGACAACAATACCGCCGAAAAGTCGAGCAGAACATGGAGAGTAGACAGAGTGGTCGACTACTTTAACACCAAGTTTTCCTGACCGTAGCGGTGTGCCACGCTGCAAACGCCAGGTAGGGTGACGGACGGCAGATGATCGCGCCGACCCGTAGAATTTCGACGCGGCCACGCAGGTAAAAGGTACCCGCTGGGGAGCCCGCAGCAAATTGGATGCCGGTAAAACGGTTGTCAGCCGAAATCTTGAACGTCAGCCGGAATCTTGAACGTCAGCCGGAATCTTGAACCCTGGAAAATAACGTCCAGCGTGTCACGGAATGGCTAGCAGTCATCCCCGCTGATTGTGACACCAAGGCAAGAGTGTTTGTATTACTCATTGAGCTTGTTGTTTCCTCCACGGATACCAATAGCTTGTGAGTTTTATTTTTATTTTATTAATTACTGTTAGGAGTAAGTACTAATATTTTTTTATTATTTTTGTAAATAGTTGCTTACAACTGGCAGGATTATAAAAACCATAATAATCAATGTGGAAACATGATACTCATTACACATGAGCATCATGTAGGTAGGTTGATTGGGCTATTGTATTAAGTCTATTGTTGTAACACTGTAGGTATCAGTGGGGAAGTGTAAGAAGTAGTTTGAAAACTCCTCACCTTTTATGTTAGTTTATGATGTGAGGACACTGAAACAGTCATCCCTGGTTGGCTGTTCTCATGCTGTTCCCCATTTTATAGCTCCATAGCTGGCGACACGGTCATCTGTTCACCAGGCTGCAGTCCATGAAGTTGTTCGTTTTGAAATTGTTTGTTGAGTCACATTTTTAAGTGACCTTGCTCCATTATCATTTGCTGAGGACTTCATTGAAGTTTGTCTGGTTGTATTGGTCGGCTAAACCAATTTTATTGTGATATGCATTGGTTAGCTAGCTTATTTTTATCAACCATGGTCTATACTTCCACACTAATATTGATGTCATCACTATCTTGGAGTGACTGGGTGTACAGAGTTTTGGAAGAACTTGAGTCTTCTTTATTTGCTCTCAATTTTGTTTCAATTTCTTTGATAGAAGTTATCATTTCTTCTATGATAAGACAATTTGCCTGGAACCTGAAATCTGAGAAGTCATGCAGGTAAATAACATAACATCACGCATGTTGTCCCTGAAAGGTTAGGCAGAGGTGTACCTAATAGTATGCCCAAATTTATTTTTAGGTCCCATGTAAGCCTTATTGCCCTCAACCAGGCACAAATCTGCACTTTGTGGCTGCTACAGAGGAATTCCTAATGGAAAAATCCAACAACACTTTGCCTGACCTGGGAATCGAACCCAGGGCCTTATGCTCAACAGTCACGCTTGCAACCACTAGACCAACAAGGCAGTCAGTGCAGGTAAATATTAATAATAGTGTAATGTCTACACTAATTGTGTGGTGTGTAGGTACATAACATCACACCTGCAATCTCTGAGGGGTTAGGCAGAGGTGAAAATATTAAATCCACACTTTGCCTAAGCCACAATCGTTTAGCGATATGGCTATTTGCCATTCATATGATTGTCTGGCTTGTTACTGAGAAATTCCTGATGGAAAAACCCAATAACACTCTGCCAGGCCTGGGAATCGAATCCAGGTCCTCATATAACGATACGATACGATGTATGATTATTACGCTATCATAAGGAAGCGGAGCGCTTCATTATTAAATCGCCTACGAAGCAGCTCGAACAGTCTCCTGAGGGTTTTGTCGGAGCGGTGGGACCTGCCCTGATACAGAGGTGGATGCAGCTTCATGTCAGCGCCTCTCCTCGTTTTAGTTGACATGCGTGTGTGACTTTATATTTTAAATTGTGTGTGTTTAATTTTGTTATTTATTGATTGTTATAATGTGTACCTAATATTAATTTATATTTAATTTAATTCAATTGTATGTGTAATTTTATTTGTTTATTGATTATTATTATGTACTTTTATGTGTTTTTAAGTTTTTATATTCTAATTTATATTTAATTTAATTCAATTGTATGTGTAATTTTATTTGTTTATTCATTATTTTAATGTACTTTTATGTGTTTTTAAAGTTTTATATTCTGGAACTATGGACTACCTATGTCTGAAATAAATGAATTTATTATTATATAACAGGGCTCATGTCCTCTGGACCAACAAAGCAGTCCTACTATTGTTAAAATTAGTTGGAGTGATAAGTTTTATAGTCGGTAATAAGTTGTTTTGAAATAGTTGTTTACTTAGATTAAGTTAATTAAACTAAGATGGGAAAGTAAAACTGATCAGAACTACTTTAAAAACACTTATGGTTGTGTAGTTGCACTGACAAAACATTCACATTTTATTAACACATCGAAAGCTTTGCTTCGTTGATATCACACGCTAAGATTTCATTGTCATAACTTGTTGAACTGAAATTTGTTTGACATTTCATAAGTCGTCTTGTTTTATAAATCAGTTTCATAACAAAGTGTTTTTGTATGAATCTTGCAACATGTTGTTTATTGATAATTTTGCTTTCCCGGAGTCCAATCTTTGTTTATTCTGCTTCGGTCATTCTGTGCTGTACATGTTGGTAATTTTGAGTGCAATAAATGAAGTTTTCCATCACATACAACTTCATTGTTTGTTTACCAATGTAAATTGCATTTTCATTCTGTGTTCTTATGATTTGTTTTGGGTCAAGTGTTGCATTAAATTATCATGTTGGTATCTGTCAGCCACTTGGATGAAAATGCAGCCAACTCTTTGGCTATCTTAGTCTTCTTAGGTATCTTCTTGTCTATCAGTTCATTGCCACATAACACTGTATATTGGCTGTGGCAGCATAATAAGTCGCTCTCTCTTGAAAAGCTTCGTGGTGACCACTTCGGTGAAAAATTCTTTACCACGCCTTCGGCCATGGTCACGAAAGCAAGAGTTCTAGTTCGGTAGTTCCTTGTAATTGTTCTGGATGTCCGGCACTGTGAGCAGCGCGCAAGAGCTATCACCTCTTCTGATATCACGGCAGGGAAAGCCTAGAGGAGCACTCTGCCCAAATATTGGTGCCATCCGCCGCCAATCCGCCTTTGTCTTTCAGTCTCTACTTCTCTAGCGACTCGGGCGTATTTCAACGATGTCGAGAATACAGCAAGACTCAGGAGGTGCTTACATGGAAGAGCATTGGAAACAGTGAGTTCAGAGCTCATAGGACACGCAAGGCCAGATGACATCATGAGGGAACTCGAGCTGCAGTTCGGCCGTCCAGATTCGATAGCACAGGCCGAAACAGAAAGGCTAAAAGGATTGCCACGCTGCAGCGAAGCACCTAAAGACATCTGCACGTTTGCCAGCCGGGTGAGAAGCGGCATAGTGACTCTGCGAGCACTAAAAAAGGATTATTACCTCGTCAACGCTGAGCTAATGAGAATCCTAACAGAAAAGCTGCCGAACTCCCTGCGTGTACGTTGGTACAGAACATTCACAGACAAGTACCAGTCAGTGCCAGATCTGTCACTTTTTAGCGAGTTCATTACAGAACAAGCTCGCTACTGCAGTGCCTTCGCTCCACCTGAGAACATACACTCGACAGAAAATCCGGGAATGCGGGTTGTGCAAAGAGCACATACGACCACAGATAAACCGACTTCGAAATGTCGAATCTGTGAAAAGGAAGGTCATCAAGAGTCTGATTGCAAGAAGTTTAGAGAGGCATCCAACAACAGCGAATGGGAATTAGCGAAGAAGCACGGCCTCTGCTTCCGCTGTCTGCAATGTCGTCGCACAACAGCTAGTCAAGCGTACCTCAAGATGGTACCAGTACGAGTCGTCGGACCGGCGGGAGAAGCATCTACGTTCGCTTTCCTCGACGATGGATCAACAGTTTCGCTCATCGATGAGGAAATTGCGGAGCGAGGGGCCGCATCGAACCCCTGAAGATAGACGCCATTGGAGACACCGTGATCGACACACCCATGTCGAGAAGGGTAACAGTTACACTCTCCAGCCAGGTGAAGGACAAGATGCCCTTCAGAGCGCGCACCATACCGAAGCTCAATCTCGCAACGCAGACGGTCAGTGAGGAAGACATCGCTCACTGCAAACATCTGGATGACCTCAGGCAACAGTTGACGTACAACAGCGGCGCGCCAAAGATACTGATAGGCCAAGATAATTGGCACCTTTTGCTGGCCACCGAGGTCCGCAGAGGGCCCAAGAACCAGCCAGTCGCCTGAAGTGTAGTTATCAGGATAGGTGGCGGATGGAAACAACTGCTCGATCACAAGTTCCTTTTATTACTACTCAACTTAAACATACAATTCTTATTGCTAACTTAAATTACTTAGTTACTAGAATATTAGTGCTTCGTCTGCGTAACGTGACTTGGTACTCGACCGACGACTGTCTTAATGGGGATCAGCAAAGGCATGTCCTTACACCTCCCCTGAAAAGTATCGACTACACCTTCCCCCGTTAGGGAGAAAAAAAAAAGAAAGGTACTATAATAAGTCACGATATAAAACATTTTTTTTTTTTTACCAATAAACATTAGATATTAAAAATTACATTAACTTAAGTACATATTAATATTAAATATATTATTTTTTTATTTTATATAATAATAAACAACGTATACAATGCGATAACATCATTAGATTATTCAACAATGAAATAATTTTGTTAGATTTTTGTGAATAATGTATTCTTTATTGTTCTTGATTATTTTTACATTTGGTGGATTATCCACTATTACCTTGTATGGACCATTATAAATGTTATCTAACTTGGTACCAGTTTGATTTTTTACTAAAATTAAATCACCTGGTTTGTATATAATACTGTGTACGTTTTGATCGAACAGACTTTTTCTTATTAATTTACTTTTTAATAAATTTTCTTTAGCATCTGCATGAGCTTTTTGGAGTCTATATTTTAATTCTTTAGGATAACTGTCAAAATTATACAATGGATCAACACCGAATTTTAAATGACTTGGCAAATTACACAGTTTTCCAAACACCAATTCGTATGGAGTGTATTTTGTCTCGGTATGTTCAAATTCAAATTCAAACAGTTTATTGTGGATCATAGGTTCATAAGATGTTGTGTTAAATACAGGTGTCTGCTATGTCCCGCCATTGAGGCATACAAAATTCATGTCACAAGTTCGGTAAAAAATACAATACTAAACAATAATTAAATTAAAATTAAACTTAGATTATATAACAATAAAATTAAAATACAATACATCCAATTTATCATGCAAATACATTATGATTAAATTATAAAATACTTATGTCAGATTAACAAATTATTCATTCAATGGATTTGCTTCAATGTATTGTCATCTAGAAATTCTCTTATAGAGTAATAACATTTACTTATCAATAATTCGTGTAGTTTTTTTTTGAAGGTATTTATATCGCTCATAGTTCTAAGAAATGGTGGAAGATTATTAAAGATACGTGGGCCCATACAAAAGATGCTTTGGTGCAAAAGCTTTGTTTTACTGGCCAAGATGCGCAGCTTGTCTTTGTGTCTGGCCCTAGTGCAAAACTCAAATAAATTTGGATTTGATTTTATGAACATTACAGTTTCATAAATGTACACACATGGTAGAGTTAATATTTTTAAATTTGTGAAATGTGGTCTACATGAATCCACTTGGTGTATACTGCACATCGATCTGATGCACCGTTTTTGAGCTCTAAAAGCACGCTCTTTTTCTACAGAGTTGCCCCAGAATATGATGCCGTAGCGTATGATTGAAGCAACATATCCATGATAGGCAGTTAGTAGTGCAGACTGACTGACGATGTTCCTTAGTCTGTAAAGAGCATAAGAGCTCTGACTAAGTCTTTTGCAGACTTGCTCAATATGTGACCTCCAATTTACTTTGCTATCAATATAGAGACCTAGAAATTTGGTTACATCGATTTCTTCTATACTGGTTTGAGAATGTGATATATTTAAATTGGCATTATGTTGTACTCGCTGTTTAAAATTCATAATTTTTGATTTTTCTAAGTTTATTTTTAAGTCATTTTCATCAAGCCATTTTATAATTGTAGAAAGAGTGCTATTTATGTCAAGTTTTAGGTCAGTTCTGTCATTACCGGTAAACAATATGGTACTATCGTCAGCAAATAAGGTCATATGGTGCATTGTAATTGTCGAAATGTCATTTATATAAATTAGAAAAAGTGGTGGGCCTAGAATGCTGCCCTGAGGAACACCGGAAAGGATATTTCTTACCTCAGACACAACGGTTTCTTCAGTTCTGGTAGTTAAAGAGACTCTTTTTAATTCTACTATCTGTTTTCTGTCATTGAGATATGATTCAATTAATTTGTATACGTTACCCCTTACGCCAAATGCATATAATTTATTCAAGAGTATTTTATGGCTGACTCGGTCGAATGCTTTTGACATATCCATGTACAGAGCTATGGCTGGCGACCTAGTGTCCATATTTAGAAGGACTTTGTGTAAAAAGTTATATATTGCTGTATTAACCGATTTATTTTTCCTAAAACCATATTGGCATGGGGTAAATATATTGTTACTTTCGAAAAATGGGTAGAGGCAGTTATAAATGTTTTTTTCGAATATTTTAGAGAAAATGGTTATTAAAGCAACTGGCCTGTAGTTACTGATGAAAAATTTGTCATCTTTTTTATGTACTGGTTTTACTACTGACAATTTTAACTTCTCTGGAAAAATGCCGTGTTCTATGCACAAGTTAATAATATAACTTAAGGGAGCAGCAATTAAAGTTGCTACGTCCTTAACGATCTTTGTGGTAATACCGTCATAACCTGCGCTATTTGTATTCCTCAGAGAAGTTATAATCTTAAGAATGTCTTGAGGAATCGTTGGAGGCATGAATATTGATTTAGTGTTAAATGTCAAATTAGAAGAATATGATCGTGTTGAGTCAGAAGAAGAATTATTATTACTATTTTTAACAATGTCAGCAAAATAGTCATTAAAGGCGTTTGCCATAGTCTTAGGATCAGTAAGTACCTCGTCGTTGATTATTAGTTTCTCAATGCCGTCCTTAGGATAGTTGCATTTAGTGTCATTAATTACTTTCCAGGTTGCTTTGGATTTATTTACAGCCGTTTTTATAAAATAATTGTTCTGGGACTTTTTTGTTAGCGAGATGATTGTTTTGTATTTTTTAGCATAACATTTAAACTTCGTTTTATTGTCGTTGTTTGAGTTTTTTCTATACTTCCAGAGAAGTTCGCGTTTACGCTTACTACACATTCTTATTCCTTTTGATAACCATTTAGGTCTCGAAATATTATTAATGCGAATTTTCATTATAGGAAAGCATAGGTCATATATCAAGCTGAATATATCATGGAATGAATTGTAGGCACTGTTAGGGTCTGTAGACTCATAAACACTATGATACGAGATTTGACTTAAGTATTTAGCAAATATACATCTATTTTCTTTAGTGAAGCTGCGTTTATATACATACCAATATTCAATTGGACTACACTTTTTTACCGGACACTTCATTATTTGTGCTGTGTGATCGGAGAGCGCAAAGTCTCTGATTACACCTTTGCATCCCTTAATGTTATGAGCAATGTTGTCAATACAAGTATTACTGGCGCTTCGTGTTACCTGATTAAACTGAAGGGTTACATTGAAGCTTAACAGTAGCTCTACAAATTCAATAGATATTTTTGAATTGTTTGTAATGTCTATGTTGAAATCTCCACAAATTATTATTTTTTTACTTTTACATAGCTTACTCAATATTTTACTTAAAATTAAAAAGAAAGAGTTTGTTGATCCGATTGTCTTGTTCGGTGGTCTGTAAATACATAAAATATATATTTTGTGGTCTATTAATTCAATAGCAGAGCATTCAATAATATTTATAATAGACATTTTATTGATGTCATCGAGACCTATAAATCGCAGTCCATTCTTAATTAAAATACATGAGCCTCCGTGCCTACTACATCTCATAAAATACGATCCCAAAATAAAGTTCGGTATCCGTAAGTAATCCTCGTCACCTTTTCTCATGTTATGTTCCGTAATGCACAATATATCTACCTTCATACCTTCTGTCCCCAATTCATCCAAGCTCACAGATAGCATATCCGATTTATTAATCAAACCATTAATGTTTTGATGCATGATAGTTAGACAATTATTTACGAAAAAAAGTATCACAGCTTAAATCTTTGTTTGTTTGGATTTCAGAATTTTGGTTACTTATTTCATATAATACAGAGATGTCATTTTGTGTATCGCAGGCGTTGTATTGTATTATATTTTCAATTTGAGCTTTAATGTCCCTGAAAATTGTGTACATGCCTAAATCATTGATAACGCCTGTTGTCTTTGAAAACATTGAGTGGTCATACGTTAAGTGCTTGTTTGTGTCAAGAGTATAGCAATGTTCGTGAGTCATGACATCGAGATACAGAAGATTATTGAAATTTTCGATTCTCCAATTATACATATTAGCATAACTTTTGCACTTAAACGTAGGAACGCATAAAATAACATTTGTGTGTTGCACTTTTTGTAGTGATTCTCTTATGGCTAATATCATGTTGATGGAGTCATTTGTTGTGTTAAAATCTGCTTCGCCAATTAAGACTATACAAAAGTCTTCCATTGTAAAGTTTTGCAATTTAAGTCCAATTCCATTCATAATTTCTTTGATCCCGCAATTTGTCTTTACGTAATGACATATTTGCGTGTTTGAGCCTAAGGTGTTGTCAGCAATTGTAAGGATTCTGTTAGTGTTGTTCGTACTCAATATGCAGATTTTCCGAGATAGGGCCTTTTTCCCGGTCAGTACATTATTTTCGTTAGATGTGGAGGTGCTCGCCGGTTTTGATATATTTTGTAGATCACTATTTGGTTCCTGCGCGGGCTCTTCTAATACATCTAGTTTCTGAGGATCTGTTTGCGTCTCCTTATTCTTACAGATGGTGGAGCTCTGGGGGAAGACATTTGATGTTTGCGTCTCCCTATTCTTGAGGATAGGGGAGACCTCATGATAATTCGGTTGTGTTCTACATATTTTTTTATTGGTTGAGCATACTGGGCTGTGCATTTGCGGCAAAGTTTTATTCTTGCGTTTGGGAGTTATATTGTTTTTGTCAGGCGTTGTGCATAGATTTTTGTAAACATTCTTTGTCTTTATCATATTTTGTAGGTCGGACTTCAACCGAAAATTCTCATTATTTAAATTTTCAATCTCTTGATGCGCGCTTTTTAATTGGAGACTAAGACTTTTATTTTGTTCAGTAAGCTCACTTAGAATTCCACTGTTGTCATGCAAGCTGTCTGGTAGACTCATCATAGTGGTGTCAAGTATAGTGTTATCGCTAGTCATATTAGTTAAGTCAGTTAATGAGCTGGTTCTGATAGGTTTAGGACGATAGGTGATGTTGCTGTTGCTAGAATCCATATTATTTTGCTACACAGTGCACAGTGCCCTCTAGCGAGCTAATAATAATATTCTGTCGGTTCTTATATTAGTTTAACTGTGTACTGCCTATTTTGTTGAATAAATATTGAAAATCGTCACAGTTACAAGGACAAGTTAGCAAATAAAGCAAATAAAGCCTGGCAGTTGAGAAATAGCAATGTTTTGGTAAAAAAAAAAAAAAAAAAAAAAAAAAAAAAAAAAAAAAAAAAAAAAAAAAAACTGTATGATGTATCGTAGTATTAAATGAAAAACACCAAAAGGGAACCCAATCGCTCCAATTGTCTCTATTATTACTACATTGAATTCTGGGATAGGCTCCCAAATGTTTGTGTGTATTTTCAAGTGAGCCTAATGTTTCATGGTGGTAAGGAGTCGAATTTATTTTTTTAATTCCTAATAACTCGCATGATTCTTTTAATACGGACGACATAAACTCTGTTCCGTTATCGGTTATAATTTCTTGTGGGATACCATATCGTAAAACAAAATTATTGACGAATGTTTTTGACACTGTAATCGTGTCTTTTTGTTGTATAGGGTATGCTTCGACATACTTTGATAACTCGCACTGTACTGTTAAGATATACTTATTATTATAATTATCTAATTCTAAAGGGCCCATTAAGTCTAAACTAACCCTATCAAAAGCGGAACTAGGTGTTGACGTTATTACCATTGGTTCCTTAACGTTCTTATTAGTATATTTCTGTAACTGACAGCTCTTACATTTGTTTACATACTTTGCTACATCAAAAATAACGTCTTTTAATGTTATTTAACATACGATTCACCCCCGCATGGCCACTGCTGGGTAATAGATGAAAATCGTTGAGTATAACTTTTTTATCGTCGTCATCATAAATTCTCGTAATGCCTCTAATTACTACAAAACGAGGTAAATTAAGTTGCAACCTTTTGCTTTCACTCAACAAAAGTTTTATATTACTAACTTTTTTATTTTTAATAATTAACAACTCTGTTATGGCTAATCTTTCACAAAATTGATCTAGATCCCTTGCTAACACCTCTACGGTCGATAACGATCGGGAGTCTAAATATATCGCTGAATGCGATGGAACAAAAACACAAAGCTTTGCATTTGATAAAATGTTATCCTTATTCCTCAAAATTTTCTCCTCTAAGTCTGAAAAAACAAGCTCCACTATTTCGTCCGGCTTTTTGAGTATCTCCGCCGCGACTGGTTGATCAGACCTGTACGCTGAGGGTGTCTCTTTTTCGAGTCCATCATTACTACGTGTTAATGCTAGATTTTTACGTTGATTTCTTGTCAAAACATTAACGACGTGTTCCTGCATATCTCTTAAGTCCTTGCTCGTTACAGGAATTCGACTCAATGCGTCTGCAGCCACATTGGTTCGTCCTGGAACGTATTCTACCTCAAAATCATATTCTTCAAGATATAAGCGAAATTTTGTTAACCTACTAGAAGGTTCTTTTAAATTAAACAAATATACTAATGGTCTATGGTCGGTATATATTTTAAATTTCCTGCCATACAAATACTCCCGAGTCGATTTCCTTCGCTAACACAACAACATCTTCACGTAATCTACAAGGAATATGCTTAATCATTTCACACCGGGGTGGAATCACGTGACGAAACCTGTTATCAGATTCAAAAGCAATACAAATTGTCTCATTATAACTGGATAAGCTCATAGTCATCTTATTGTAGTCGATGACGGCCCCATACCGCTTCAAAAAATTATGGCCTATTATACCATCAGTAGGGCAGGGTAAATTCTTAAAAACGTAAAACTGTTGATTAAATACTATACCATTATAAACTCAATCTAAATATACATAGCCCTCAGACACTAACTGTCCACCTATGCCTTTTATAATTATTTTATCGTTACATAGTTTACTTATCAAATACTCATTTAACCATTCATATTTTAAAGTGCATATAGTAGCACCGCTATCTACTAAAAATTTCGCGTGGTTACCCGAAGTTACGTTAAGAGAAACTACATTACTTTTACTATAACTAAAAACATTATTATCATTCATTAGAGGAACGAAAAAACTCATTGCTCGTATTTGGTTCATTTATTGTAGGTTCTTGCGACTCTTGCGAAATAACCTGCACACGTGGGAGTTCACCGCTTCACGGAAAATATTGCGCGTTGCCTGCAGGTGTGCGAGGAAATCCGAAACCTCGGCCCCGCGGTGTCCCACGGTTGCTTCCGCGCATCATCGCATCGCGCATGTACCTATTATTGTAATTAGACTGTGGAATATTTTGACCTTGCCTATCATTCGATGGGCTGTTTTGCCCAAAATTTTTATACCCCCTATTTATATACGTATTGCCTCGTCTATTGTAAGGCCGGTTTTGATTTGGAGGATTTCTAATGTTCATTATGTGATCTTCGCTTGGTGATAACGTATGCTCATCTATTGCTGTGCGAATTGCTTCTGGCAATGACGTAAACTGCCGAGAAGCTATTATGGTGCTTAGCCGGGTATTACTCAACCCGTCAGAAAATCGTTTAATCGCTAATTTTTCATTAATTGGACGTAATATGTTAAACTTTGTGTCATCGCCATCCGCCTGTGCTATTGTTAAGTCAACAAATAGTTTTTCCAATTCATTGCCAAACTGCTCAATAGACCGACGCTCCTGTTTACTATTTAAAATTTGGGTTTGAATAGCCGCAGCTGATTTCTTTTGTATTAAATATGTACGCATATCTATGACCAAACTGTCTACAGTTGCATATCTAGGTTTTAATCGGAGTTTCGCACCTTCTGACAACCGAGTCTTTAAAACAAACTCTATTAGTAAATTTTTGGTGTTATCACTGATCATGGAACTGTATAATTGGATACCATCTATCAAACGTTTGGTGTCTTGTTCCTTATCAGTCATTATGGGCAAAAGTGCAATGGCTGTTTTTAAATCAAATGAATCTGCAGCCATTTTTGATGAAGTTTCAGATGACTTTGAAGATATATTACTTAAGCTAATGATCTTATTATAACAAAGTTGTATACTATTTATGATAGAATTAATAGTGTTTATACTATCTGAACTTAGCTCTGATTTCTCAATTTTCGTCTGCACTTCGAGCAAAATAGACTCCAACTTACAATATTCTGTTTGAGCTAATAAAACTTTTTGGTCTGCTGTATCAGATGTCTGTCTCCGTACAGGACCGATTTTTATAAGATAATCCTTAATTTCTTTCAAATTGCTTGATATTGATAACAGCTCTTTTAATGGCATTTCAATATCTCATATTTACCTAGTGAGTTTTATATGTAGGTATATGTTACATAACTATATCTTTTTAACTAAAACAATGAAACCTGATTCGACGTGGCGACTCGGTGGCGACGGGTACTGGGTCCGCAATAATTTTCCCACGATGTCGATGGCTTCAGTTGGCAGTTTAGCTGGATGTGGTGCTGTTTTTGGGCCGGGCTATACCCTGGACTCCGTGGGCCGGGTTAATCCCTGGACTCCGCTGCTACTGGGCCGGGCTATACCCTGGACTCCTCGTTCTATACTGCTGATGTTGCTTAAGGTTGGGAAACAACACTGAAAGTACTGGCGTTGAGTTCTCTTCTTAAAAGTTTTACTGCGCTCTTTTGGCACTTTTTGGCGATAAAATAAAGTACTCCGATAAGTAAAACGATCAGTATTATTATCAAAAGTATTTTCTCAATACTGATCAGTTGTCCAAAGTTCTGACTGGTGCTGGCATTGGCTTCCCCGTTTGCATTTTGAGCTATTACTGTTTCTTCTTTTGAATATGTTTTTCCCATCTTCTTTCTTGATTTTGCTATTTTGCTTCTTTCTTGAATTTAGAATTTTTCTTTCTTGAGTTCTTCTTAATTTTTGGTTGTCATTTCTTCAAGTATTCTTTTAAGGCAGGGTCGCCATGAAGTGTAGTTATCAGGATAGGTGGCGGATGGAAACAACTGCTCGATCACAAGTTCCTTTTATTACTACTCAACTTAAACATACAATTCTTATTGCTAACTTAAATTACTTAGTTACTAGAATATTAGTGCTTCGTCTGCGTAACGTGACTTGGTACTCGACCGACGACTGTCTTAATGGGGATCAGCAAAGGCATGTCCTTACACGCCTCACTTACGGCGCTGGGCTGGACTCTACACGGCGCGCAAACCAGAACACTGGGTCACCAAGTGCATTTATTTCGTCAACAGACTCACAGCAAAAGAAGAAGACCTCGACGAACAGTTGCGCGAATTTTTCGCGCTTGAATCGCTGGTCATTAACCCCCGCAGACCAGACTCCGACCCGGAACAGAAAGCGGAAGCCATATTGGACCGTCATACCAGACAGACAGAAGACGGCCATATAGAAACAGCGCTGCTCTGGAAAAACGAAAATATCGAAATGCCAGACAGCTACGGGACAGCACTCAACAGGCTCGTCTCAACAGAAAAGAAGCTCGATAGCAAGCCTGCTCTTCGAGACAGATATACAGAACAGATGAACGCGTACATCAGCAAGGGTTACGCCGAAAGAGCACCCAAAACAAGTACAGTTGGTAGGACTTGGTACCTACCCCATTTCGACGTGAAAGAAACTCCGCATAGTTCACGACGCCGCAGCCAAATCAAGAGGGATGTCATTGAACGACTTCCTACTCACGGGTCCAGACCTACTACAGTCGCTGCCCGGCGTCATGATGAGATTCCGCCGACATCCGATAGCAGTCGCCGGCGACATAGCAGAGATGTTCATGCAGGTGAAGGTGCGTAAACAGGACAGAGACGCCCTTCGTTATCTTTGGAGAGGCGACAGACGAGAAGGCGCCCCTGAAGAATACCGCATGACGTCAATAATTTTCGGCGCTGCAAGCTCACCGTGCACAGCTACACACATCAAAAGTATCTAGAGATCAACATATATTTTTGCAATAACTTTTCTCCTGATTGATATTAATTAAAATTTTCTTTAAGGATTCAGCAAATAAAGTGTTTTCGTTTGTCACAGTAACGATAAACCAAGTCACCTTTGCATTAATAAAGAAATTTGCCATTTTCCTAATAAAGGGATTTTTGACATTTCAACCACTAACATTAAAGTTCGAAAAAATTACTGAAAACACAGTTTTCTTTAAAATTTTATTGGGTAACTTAAACAATTAATAATCCGTGTTTCTACCGCGCTACACTAACAACACAAGAACATCGGTTTGGCATACTCAAAATGAGTTCATCCAAATCACGCTGTGGAATGGCCGCCCATGTTCGTTGCAACAACAAAAAAAGGTCTTCTTGCGACTGGATACCCTCCATATTCGGCAGAGCTCTTCTCTGTAGCATATCCCATGCATGCTCAATCGGGTTCAAGTCTGGCGACTGAGCAGGCCAGGGCAGGACATTGATGTTAGCTGCGGCGAGAGTCTGTCTTACAACTCTTGCGGTGTGCGGTCGTGCATTATCATGCATTAACTGAAATAAGGGACCGATTTGCACTTGTAGAGGAACGATGACGTCTGATACAATCGTCTCAGCATAAATTTGAGCGTTGAGGTTGCCTCTGATCCAAATCAACTCAGTTCTTCCGCCGATCCAAATACCCGCCCATACCATGATGGTTCCACCACTATAAGGATGGACTTCCTGGCAGGATTTTAATCGCTGTTGGCGTCCAGGGGTTCTCCAGTGTCGTATACGTCTTGTATCCGGTCTCATACCAAAACGAGACTCATCAGAAAAGCACACGAAACGCCATTGTTCTTCTGCCCAATTTCTGTGTTCAAGAGCCCATTGATATCGAATCCTACGATTGTGCATTGCTATAGGTGGTACCCGTAGCGGTCTTCGGGAATGAAGGTTCACTTCATGCAAGCGGTTTCTGACTGTTTGGTCGCTAATTAAGTTCCCTGAAGAGTGATGAAGCCTCACGGCTAACATCATGGCGGTTATTGTTGGAGCTCTTCGAGTTAAGATTTGAATGTATCGGTCTTGTCTCCGTGTGGTGCAGCGATACCGTCCTCCATGGCGCTCAGCCACGGTACCAGTGCTTCGGTAACGTGTCCAAAGTCGACTGATAACACTCTGACTTGTATTCAGAGCTAAAGGTACAGTACGTTGCCGGGAACCAGCTTCTATCATTCCCACGGCTCTGAGCATTTCTTCCCTGCTTAAATGACGTCGCCGCTCCATAATAACGTTGGTTTTAATCAGTAGTAGGGAAACAGTAGCACTAATAATGTCTTCAATGCGTTGTATGTTTTTATAGGGAAAATATTGACAGCTTATTTTCATCTTTTACTCGAATTTGATTGAGAGTTCCTGATTCAAATTATGAAATGCACCAAAAAGGATCCATATAAATTTATAAAATCATAAATTTATTACAAAGCCACATCTCAATCTCAAGAAATCCGCATAAAAATGCTTGATCCCTAGACACTTTTGATGTGTGTATATACGCGAAAAATTGGAACGCGAAAAGGCACAGTGAGACTCAACCAGAAGCGGTGGAAGCCATCATACAGAGTCATTATATGGATGACTACCTAGACAGTTACAGAACCGTCGAAGAAGCGACGAAAACAGCAACAGCGGTGAAGAACATTCACCTACAGGCAAAGTTTGAACTCAAAAAATGGGTGTCAAACAGCGCAGAATTAATAGAAAATATAGACCCGACACAGAACAGGACTGAAGAAGTCAACATCGGGAAGACAGATACAGAAAAAATACTCGGACTAATATGGAAACCGAGTGAAGACAGGCTAGGCTTCAACCTTACGCTCGCACGATTACCGAGCGGAATCCTGGATAAAGAGGCGCCAACGAAGAGAGAAGCACTCAAGATCGTCATGTCGTTGTACGATCCACTAGGCCTCGTCTCCCCAGTAACCATTCGAGCCAAACAGATACTTCAAGAGGCTTGGAGGCGAGGAACCAACTGGGACCAGGTGCTCGAACCCGACCTGTCCGCCCAGTGGAGGAACTGGGTGCAACATCTACGACAGCTGAAAAACGTCAGCCTACCAAGGTGCTATCCAGGATACAGTGAAGCCCTAGAAATAGAAGTCCACGTATTCACCGACGCGAGTGAAATGGCATATGCGACAGCGGTCTATTGAAGATCAACAACAGCAGATGGCAAACAGCACGTCACCCTCGTCATGGCAAAGGCGAAGGTGGCACCGATCAAGCTACAATCGATACCGCGCCTCGAATTACAGGCCGCGGTGTTAGGAACCCGCGTAGCAGCAGCCGTCATAAAAGAGCACAGCATTAAACCCGCATCAGTGACATACTGGACAGACAGCAAGACCGCCCCTCACGTGGATACGAAGAGGATCGCGGGTATACAAACCGTTCGTAGCCCATCGCATAGCATCCATTGAGGAAAACAGTAAAGTCGAAGACTGGCGATGGGTGCCCACGAAAATGAATTTAGCAGACAGCGCTACTCGCGACGTACCGCACCACTTTGACTCGAGTCACGAGTGGTTTTGTGGACCTGGTTTCCTGTATAACGAACCATCCACATGGCCAACAGAAAAACCTCCAATCAATACAGAAACAGGGGAGGAAAGAACACATACAGTCACCGAAAGCAAGGGCAACAATACCCCATCGCTAACAGAAGTGGTTCCGGATCCAATACGATTCTCGGAAGTGGGAGAGACTACTTCGTGCTACAGCCTGCGTTCTACGCTTCATAGATCTCTGCCGAAAAACGAAAGAGAAAACGTTCTACAAACGAACACAGAAGAACGCCGAAAAGGATCCGGATTGGAGAAAACAGAAGAAGGCGACCACCCTTCCCAAAAAGACGGCGAAAATAACCGGCACTCAAGTCGAGGGATGTTTCATCCACCAAGACTCTGAACGCACCTTTTGACGTTTGACAGATTACGTTTCGTTGTCTGTGCGAATCGGTGCGATGACGTTTTGCTTGTCAGTGCAATTTTGGTTGAATAATGGTCGCTCCGTGCTTGTAATTTTGATGCACGCGGTTGTCGCGTATTTATTGTTTGAAAACTTCGAGTTATTGTTAATCCGATGCAATCCTGTTCGGTGTTTGATATTTTGTTGATAATTGAGTGAAAATTGAGAAATCTCGCCATTTTGGGTCTTGACCGCGAGTAATTTGTTGGTTATGTAGACGGCCTTTTGTGTCTTTGAACGCCGTAAATTCCTAAATTCAGTGCTGGACTATTGACTATTGACGACCTGATTGGCGCAGCGGTAGTGAGGTTGCCTGACGTTATTTGGGTCCCGGGTTCGAATCCCGGTCGGAACAAATGTTTGTGTGATGAGCATGGACATTTGTTTCCGAGTCATGGATGTTTATATGTATAATAAGTATGTATTTACAAACAAAAAGTATCTATGTAGTATTATCAACTATCTGGTGTCCACGACACAAGCCTCGTTGCTTAGTGTGGCACTAGATGGCGCTGTGTGTAATGTCCAGCAATATTTATTTATTTATTTTATTTATTTTATTACATCCCCGATTGGGTTAGCAAACCGGGATAAAATTCAGTTGGACATTGGTGGAAGGTGCCACGTGTGTGATAGGAAGGTTTGTCCAGAAAGACGTCGGTACGCGCTGTGGGACGCCCTTTGGTTATCGTCGTAATCTCACATAACTACACATACACCACACAAACCACAGTTATACTTACACCCCACCCAGATAAGACGTAACCAGGGACTGCGTCACATCACCGGTACCAACGTGATGGTAAGTGTATCTAATAGGTGTTTTCACTTTGTCGATTGAACAATATTATTTTGATTAGGGCTCCGCGTAATCGCGGACATCGTGAGTCTGTTTGTGCAGTCTCACACAACTGGTAGCAGAGCGTGGTTTAATTGTTAAATTCACCACTTATTGTCGAGTTAAAAGTATTGAGAAGTCTGATTTGTTACCTGTCAGCCTGACTCAAATTAAACATAGATTGTTTTACATAAACTGACAAATAGGAAACAATGTGTCAGAATAAACGGCATGGTGAGTGAGCTGGCGGATATCACTTTTGGTGTGCCACAAGGAAGCGTTATAGGACCCACGCTATTCCTTATATATGTGAATGACTTGTGTGAATTAAAGTTGAGACAAGGCCGAGTAATAGCGTATGCAGATGACACTGCCCTTTTATTTACTGGTAAGTCATGGAAAGAGGCAAATGACGTAGCTAACTTAGGTTTCCAACAGGTTACAGAATGGCTACAGGAAAATCTTCTCACCCTAAATGCACTTAAAACTAAATACATACCTTTCAGTATCACAAAAAGAAATCAACCACCTCCTGGAATTATTCACCTAAAAGCGCACACTTGTAATATGTCCGGGAAATGCACATGTCATGAATTAAATAAAACTCCCTCAATTAAATATCTTGGTCTAATCATTGACCAACATTTAAATTGGCATGAACATATAACAAAGCTTATTTCTAAAGTCCGAAAACTTATATACATCTTTAAAATTATTCGTTCCTTTTGCCCGCCAAATATAATCTTATTAGTTTATGTATCCTTATGCCAGTCCATTATAACGTATGCTATTGCTGCGTGGGGAGGTGCCTCCAAGTCAGTACTTATTAACTTGGAAAGAGCGCAACGTGCAGTTCTCAAGGTTATGAGTCACAAAAGATTTAGATACCCCACCTTTTCGCTATACTCCGAATTATCAGTCCTTACAGTGAGGCAACTATTTATCAGAAATATAATACAAACACAACATAAAAATACACCTGATTATACCAAAAAAAGAAGGAAAGATATTGTGTACTCTGTGCCTCACTGTAAAACCTCATTCGCAAAAAGATTTTTACATTACTTAGGACCATCTATATATAATAAAATATCAAAGCAAATTCAAATTCGCCATCTTAACAAACATGCATATAAAAATGAAATTTTTAAACTTCTAAACTCATTGAATTATGACAACACGGAACAATTGATTAAAACCACTGCGTAACTATGTCACCAGATACCATTCCACGACACAGACACCCCTGTACGGATACATACCTACACAAATACATACATACATACATACACTCATCACACACACATTTCAACACAATTTCGCGTCATCAAAATTTGTAGTTTAATTGAGACCTATTTTAATTTTAATTTTAATACTATATTAATTTTATTTTAATTTTACTTTAATTTAAATTTTATTTAATGTCAATTTAAATTTAATTTTTTATTTTGAATTAAATTTTGATTGTATTCTTAATTTTAATTTTTATGTTTGGTTTTAATTTTAATTTTAATTCATATTATTTATGTACTATTTTAATTTATTACAATTTTTGTTTTATTTTTAACTTCAATTTAACAACATATCAACAAATCAATCAAAAACATTTATCAATCACAAAAGGTAACTGTATCAGCTTTGTAAACAAACAAAACATCTAAAAACTTTGCATATATTATGTCAACTTTTCGAACTACCATCAAATTTGAAAAATAGCAGAGCAAATATTTACTGTATACCCTTTATATTTAACGCTTGTACCTTTCTTTGTTTCGTTACTATACCGAATTAACGTACGTGCCACTAGTATAATCTAATAACTAACCTATTACCGCGACTGAGGAAAACTGTTCCACCGTAATACAGTTTATACTAGTACGGGGAGCAGGGTGAATCAGTTATGTGTAAACTAACATCCTAATAGTTATCTAGTGAAACTGGTAATAGAAGATTTTAAATTATTGTGTTAGGTTGCTAGTTGATATGTATGCTAATAAATAAATTATTATTATTATTATATTATAATATATTATGATATGTAGTGTCCCTTGTGGTTTGTACTTTAATTTGCTATTGTATAAACAAGGTATTGCTTGTACAGGGTCGGATTTGAACTTGTAATAATTCAAACTAAGTTTTATTATTTGGTTTAAATTGTAGTTGGGTCCGGGAAAATTATTCCTGTTGTTTATTTAATTGAATTTAATTTGTTTATTTGATATTTGTCCCAATGGCTTCATTGAAAGCTGTAAACCAAGCCATTGGTGGATTGACCTCACAGCTAAGATGGTTTGCCTCAATTTGCAGAAAGATTGTACATTTCCATAATCAAATTTTCATTAAAGTTTTCCGAAATCAGAAAGCGAAATCAGGGTCCTCGTTACAGTAAAGTTCTGGAGTACCTTAGTAAACTCGACTTTTCTTAAAATCGTAGTCATCAGTACGGCAATTAAATATGTATAAGTAAACAGTGAATAAGTAGTGCGCGAATTAATCCTGAAATCGCTTCCTGTACAGTCATGAAAGTTAAATAAGTGTCTTATTTTCCCAGTAACCCCTATCCCCCCTCGTTAGGTCAACGCCCTGAGATAGCGAAGAATGATCAGCTACAGCTACAGTTAATTAGGTGTAGGACGTCAGCGCCGTCTGGCGGCGAAGCTTAAGCTTTTGTTATATATTGTGTTATATGTTGTGTATTTTTTTTATTTAAAGCGTTACAAGACCCCTTCCTGGAGCAAGTCACGACCGACTGGCTCGAGGAACTGGACAGCGACGACGACGACGATGACATTAACACTGCATTTAACACTGACATCAACACATTCCAGCTCATCGGACCTTCTGTTCGATCAGCTTCCAATGATGTTTTATCAACGGCGATTATGACAACTGATCAGTTAGAGTTCTTAGAGCGCGAGGACGTCCTTAATGACGAGGCCTTGCGTAACATGGCCCCGGCGTTCGCCTACGACTTTTCGTGGGGGAACGACGAGGCCGTGTTCCAAGGCCAACCCGAGGTGTTCACTGGCACACCAGGCCCCACTTTTCCCATGACCGACCAGACGTCCATACTCGACGTCTTCCACAAGTTGGTCGACGTCGAGTTTGTTGACATGCTAATTACGTTAGCTGCAATCGGGGGATTGAAATGAAACCAAAGATGACTACTTAATCTATATTAGAGTAAAATAATTACATTAACTATAGCCTAAACTAGCCTAGCTCCTATTCGAAGTGTGAATATGGAATGAAGTCTTCCTGGATTCTTGCTATTAGCTGATCTTAGGTACGTGCAACGAAGTGCTTGTCTTAGCTCTTTGCTTCCGTACGGTTCCACCTTGAAATTATTGGGTGCTGAGTAGACGATTTCCGCATTGCGAGGTCGATCGCCCGGCGCTCGCGCGTCACGGAATGCAGTGTCGGCATTCAGCTGTTTCCCTTACGCGGCGGCGTGTGAGTCACGATTCGGGGTCTAGGTCATAGGTAGCGCTGCGCGTAACATCTCCACCCGCAGATCAGGAACTATTTTAGAACGTTGAGAGAAAATGTTTCTGGAACTTGTCCTCTGGGTGTGTGGTTCTCTTCCCGCCTTTCGGGTTCCTCACGGGTGCATCCCTCAGCTCTGGGTGCTTCAGTGCGTTTGCAAAACCATTTTCTGCGATAGCCCAGTGTGGCTATGACGAGTGCGCCTGCACCTAGTAGCGCAACGTAGAAGGGTATGGTCGTGTGGTATATGATGTCCGATTGTAGTCGGTTGAGTTCTATCGGCTGGCTCGTCATAACTTGGTTCTGGATGCTGTGTAGTCCTTCTAGGTCGGTTGAGCTGAGATGAACTTGGGTTAATGCAGCTCCCGGTGCCTCCGCATCGTAGGGTATGTCCATTAGTTTCAGGGGCTGGCCCTGTATTATAACGTTGTCGTTGATTATGGTTAGTTCCTTGGTACGGAGGTAGCAATTGATGGGTATGGTAGCGAGGTAGCTTCCTTGTAGTGAATTGAAGTCTTCCCTCCCGCAGACTGTTTGTACTTTTGTTGGAGTTGGAAACGATAGAACGTAGTGCTGGTCATCTAATTTTTCCATCGCTTCTTTTTCCAGGAATACTGTGCTGTATTGGCAGGAACTCTTGAGGGCTTGGTTCACGATGAGTTCTTGGATGCAGTCAGTTTTGGTTCGTATTTGATGGGTTACTTCCTTCTCACAGAGGTACCAGTTACTGAACTTCGGGCATTCTGCCTCTATGTACACGAAAGAGTCCCCATTGGTTGCTATAAAGGGGTAGGTTGGGATAAGGGCTTGACGGTTTTTGTTGGGTACTATAGATAACTTGTATAATTCATAAGCGGTTTTGGAAATTATAGGAAATCTTAAAACTATTACTATCTGTTTTTCGTTAAAGTATGATCCGGGTCTGATGATGTCGTAGTATTCCCTGAGCTCTAGACTTAGTATCTCGTCCTTACTGTATATTTTCTCTAACCTATTTACCATGGACCTAAGTGTATCTACGTCTATCATGTAGTGCGCCGTGCTCGATGCGTGTATAAAAGCTAGCATATTTTCTATTCTGACTAATTCTAATCTTAAATCTTCTACGTTTTCGCTTAATATCGACACGAGTTGACCAAACTTTGCATAGTTAACTAAATTGGATTGTTAAATTTATTAAACTGTATTGGAAATAGTGTGGGGGTTGAATTCCTTACTCTTTTTAACCTGGTTTTGAATACTAGTCTACGTTTTTTAGGCGTGTAAATGCGTATGGGTAAATCGGATAGAATGGTATCTTGGGTATACCGCGGTACTGTTTTCTGACGGCTTGCAGAAGGGTTCTTAATGAATACTTGTCGTTTAGGAACGTATTCTGTTTCGCGTTCGCGGCGGGATAAATCCATGTGTCTATCTACCATCTCGAATGGTTTTGTTGCCGGGGGTACAATATTAAACTGGGGTCTAATAGGTCTCCGGTCATATTTGGCTTGCCCGCAGGTAGTGCATTCGTTGGTGAGTTTGGCTATTTGGTCTTTCATTTTGGGCCAGTAATACTTACCTGAGAGTGCTAAATAGCATTCGATAATTCCTCGGTGATTAGTTTTGCCGTCATGGTAGTGTTTAATTATCTCTTGCTGACGTAGATTATCTTTAACGTTCTCTAATTCTGTCTTAGCTAGTACTAAGTTCTTAGATGAGCTCTTAAACTTGTTCTGTATGACTGGCATGGTGGAATACATGGCATTAGGTGGATTTATTAGGATACCGGTTTTTACTTTCGGGTTTGATTCTGAAGATTGATTCGGGAGATTTAATTCTATCTTTGTTTCTTTTGATTTCTGGGCCTCCTGGAAATCCTGATTTACCTGACTTGGACCTGCCTGAGGTTCAGTTGAATATATAATATTGCCTTGAACACCTACATTTTCTAAAGTCGGAGTAAAGTTGCATGAAGCAACCGGGTTATAATCGTGACAAATGTCATCGTAACTGAACCAGGTCGGCTCGTAATAGTGCTGCGTCGGGTAATATGAGTCGCCATATGACGCACACTCATTCATGTTAATTTCCCGAGCTTTAAAGTAATTGGTTGGTGGCAGATTACCTGAATTCTGCCAATTATGGCCAGATAACTTTGGGGTGGGTGTAAAATTCTGTACCTCACTCATGGGTATAGGACCTTGATTCTGATTTTGTGCCGGGACGTTTCTAGGTGGCAAACGGAACATGTTACTCTGAGCGTTGTAAGGTGCGTGGAATATATGCTGTGTTTGATTAGGCATGCGGTTTTGGACCTGGTGATTAACAAAGTTAGGGTTTAACCCGAATGGTTGTGGTGGTGGTAGTTGGTCGGGTCTGATTCCTACAGGATTGGGCCAGTTGGGAATTGGCTCTACGAAATTACTACTACGTGGAGGAACTAGGTTGGTATTTAATGAAAACTCCCTACATTCCTGTAAATACATAACGTTAAGTTCTTCCTGTACATATTCGAGGGCCTTCTCAATAGTATCGGGACGCATGCACCGAATGCGGGATCCTAATGGTTCCTTTAATCCTCTTACAAAAGCCTGCATGGTAACTTTCTTGTACAGTGTACGTTTCGCTTCCACTGTAGTAGAAATTTGGTCGTGCAACGTTACATACGTCATCATCGTACTGAACAAGGTTTGGCATTCCTCATAGAATTCCTGAGGTGTCCTATTTCCCTGCGTAGCTAAGGAAAGGTCTCTATACAAGGCGGTCTCGTCTCGTTGATCCGAAAAATTATCGACTAAAGCCGTTCTGATACCTAGCCAGTTTTCGGGTATCCCGTTGGAGTTAATATAACAGGCAGCGGTGCCTTGTATTTTATTTAAGATGCCGTTTAACACACACAAGTTGCTTAATTCACTACCCTGGACACTACTAACATACTCGGCTACTATCTGGTCGCATATCTTAATAAATCTAGTCAAGACGTTTGGGTTCCCGTCGAACTCCGGGACCATACGAAGGGCCTTGAAAATCGTATCGGGGTCGTGGGCCATTTTTACGCTAATTACGCTACTACCTATGCTATTTTTACTATCACTATCCAAATCCCTACCGTTATCTATAGCACCTCAGTGAGCCGAGATGCGGGCTCCTGGGAACTGGAATTTTTCGGGTGGGAAATTTTGGAAGTTGAGTGGTTCTAGGACTAAGAGGGAAGCAACACAGGAACAATTCAAGTGTACTTACAAATTCTTCATCTCTGGCTCTCTCGTGAATCGAAGTTTGGATTCTCCTCCCGAAACTGCAGCTGGACCGTAGATTCGAATATTCGATGCCGGGGCTCGATAGCCACCCAGGCGATTCGCGTACGCGGATTTCGATATTAGAGATCCCTAAGCTCGCGAACCGGCCCGCGAATATCCTTTCGACTGCGCCAATTACGTTAGCTGCAATCGGGGGATTGAAATGAAACCAAAGATGACTACTTAATCTATATTAGAGTAAAATAATTACATTAACTATAGCCTAAACTAGCCTAGCTCCTATTCGAAGTGTGAATATGGAATGAAGTCTTCCTGGATTCTTGCTATTAGCTGATCTTAGGTACGTGCAACGAAGTGCTTGTCTTAGCTCTTTGCTTCCGTACGGTTCCACCTTGAAATTATTGGGTGCTGAGTAGACGATTTCCGCATTGCGAGGTCGATCGCCCGGCGCTCGCGCGTCACGGAATGCAGTGTCGGCATTCAGCTGTTTCCCTTACGCGGCGGCGTGTGAGTCACGATTCGGGGTCTAGGTCATAGGTAGCGCTGCGCGTAACATGCTGGTCGACGAAACTAACAAATACGCTACACAAAAACTGAACAAAATGACTGCACAACACACACTCAAACGAAACTCACGCTTTAGCCGGTGGACACCGACCGATAAAGCCGAAATGTACTCATTTCTGGCAGTACTGATTATTTAGGGATTGTTCCCCCTCCCTGAAGAAAAGTTTTATTTTAAATACAACGGGTATGGCACAATGCCATACTTCCGTTCCATTGACTTACGACCGTTTTTTTTTCTTTTGAAGTCGTTGATACACTTCATCGACAACAATACCGCCGAAAAGTCGAGCAGAACATGGAGAGTAGACAGAGTGGTCGACTACTTTAACACCAAGTTTTCCTGACCGTAGCGGTGTGCCACGCTGCAAACGCCAGGTAGGGTGACGGACGGCAGATGATCGCACCGACCCGTAGAATTTCGACGCGGCCACGCAGGTAAAAGGTACCCGCTGGGGAGCCCGCAGCAAATTGGATGCCGGTAAAACGGTTGTCAGCCGAAATCTTGAACGTCAGCCGGAATCTTGAACCCTGGAAAATAACGTCCAGCGTGTCACGGAATGGCTAGCAGTCATCCCCGCTGATTGTGACACCAAGGCAAAAGCAAAGCGAGAAATACCCGTGCGCCCATGAAGGTGATGTGTGGTAGTCACAATCAGTACGGAGTTTACATGATGGTGGTAGTAAGCACGACATGATTTGCACATTTTGAGTGTCATGAGGGTTATTGTAACACTGTCGAATACACTCGGCTGAAGGCTACAAGATTTAAGCATTTGAATGTGCATAGCAAAAACGGTGATAGAAAATGGCTCACATCTTGAGACCACGTAGCTAGTGATACAGAAAATATGAAAACGTGGATTGCTGTGAATTACTGTTCAACACTTACCCAGTATGGGGTTTACGCAGACACAAAACGGAAAGAGTTAGGTTACTAACAAAAATTAAAGCTGCCTGCTTTAAGCCCGAATATTCTAGATCACAAATACTTCTATAAATTTAATTTCCGATAAATAAAACGCGTCTAGTCACTGGGAGCAGAATATTTCCAAAAAAGGCTCGTCATCGCGAGTCCGTGACATTTATACTGGCGTGTTTACGCATAGACAAGTCTTCACTCATTCGATCAGATACACGTAACGCGTGCACAGCACTGGTAAAACAGCTAATTTTAGTCGTTTAGTAACTGGACGGCCCAATGAGTATGTATCCGTCCAGTTACTAAACGACTAAAATTACGTAGAGTGTATCTGATCGAATGAGTGAAGACTTGTCTATTCGTAAACACGCCAGTATAAATGTCACGGACTCGCGATGACGAGCCTTTTGGACGCAGCATGGGGTGAGTGTCACTAACACTGTCTCTCCCTCACAGTCGGCGGCCCCCCGGGACTTGGACAACACAGCCGCCAGCCAGCCCAAGCCGAAGCCGCAGAAGCGGCCTAGGTATCCTCCGCTTACGGTGGAGAAGCTGCCAGGATGGGCCGCTCATTTCAGGGCCCTCAAAGAGAAGCTGGGCCACCCCCCCAGTGCCCAACCATTTGGCACTGGAATTCGCTTCACTCCGGAGAGTTAAGTCGAATATAGGGTGGTCCAGCGCTATTTGACTGGCCTGGAGAAGGAGGACGGTACATCCTGGTACGCCTATTCGCTACAGGCGGAGCGAAGCTTTAAGGTGGCCATCAGGGGGCTGCCTGTGGACACCACCCCTTCTGAGATCGAGGAGGAGCTCCGCGCGTTGGGGTACGAGCCGGAGTACGTTCGCCACATCAAGGCGAGCCAGGGACGACCCGGCTGCGTATTCCACGCCGTACTAAAGAGGACGCCTGACGTACGCAGGATTTTTGACACCTCCGTGTTCCTATACATGAGAGGTGTCAAGATCGAAGCCTGGCGGGGCAAGCGTGGGCCCGCCCAGTGCCACCGGTGCCAGAAATGGAGGCACTCGTCGCACCACTGCCACCGGCCGCTCGCCTGTGTCCGCTGCGGAGGGGCACGCAGCGCGGGACTGCCCCCGCCCACGCGACGCACCAGCTACGTGCGCCAACTGCGGGGGCGAGCATCCCGCCAACAACATCAAGTGCCCTTCTTTCCAAGCAGAGATAAGGGCCAACAGGCGAGCGGGTACAGCCGCCGCCATTACCGCCTCACGACGACCGGCAACGGTCCCCGAGGGGCCTACAGACGTGGCCACCAATGAGGCCCAAGGTGAGTCGCTGATGGCGGCGGCCAACGGGCCCACCAACAGGGGAGAAGCTCTCCCCTCCTCGAAGCGGCGGAGGGGAAAGAAGAGGAAGCGGGGCGGCAAGGGTAAGGTACCCGCGCCCCCCACCGCACCTAAAGGGAGAACCACCGGGCGACCTGCCTCCGACCCTGGAGCGGGCTGTGACCCCGGCTGCGGCTCCAACGCAGCCCGAGATGAGGAAGACCGTTGGGCCGACAGCTGGCGCCGGCATGGCGCGGCCCCCGGCCCAACCACGAGCAGAATCCCGTGCCAGTAGAGGCACCACCAGTGGCGCCCAGCCGCCGGCTCAGAAGCCGAGAAAAAGGAGTTCACAGCCCGCGCCATCCAGCTGCTGATGGACCTGATCGGGGCCATCAGACAGGGCCGCGACGTGGAACTGGTCGTCCTTGACGGCCTAGCTGCGTTACTCTCCTTGTATAGTGGATAGACCGTCAAGGATGACTCAGGAGCGTCCGCGACCGGCATCGCATGGTCGCCCCCCCTCCGCCGCCTTTATCACCGGATTTGACCCAGGTAAGCTGTTCCTCGTTACACGCAGCTTACCTGCACAATATGACTCCACACACATCACTCACGCCCAGCTGTGCGACCTGTTCTAAGTTAATATAGGCAGGGCGCGCAGCTATAACCACACATGCACTCCTCTACATGCACGTAGACACACGCGTGGACGCGGCCCTCGGGCCCGCGGAAAACGCACACATGGGCGGTGTTACACATACAATACCGCCCACACACACACGTCGTTTCCGCAGCCCGTACCACTGCCGGCTAGCTCTGGTTAGTGGGGCGGGCACATCCACTGTAGGTGCGCTGTAAGTCGGTGCCTCTGTCGCTGGTTGTCTCCCGCTGGGCTTCCCTCGGGTAACCGGGGGTCTCACCCGGCGGAGACGGACCGCCGGGGCACTGTGAAGAAAGCAGCGCTGTGCAACAGCGCTGTGGCGCGCCTACAGTCACAATACAGCAACCACACACATGGGCGCATGTCCATGCGTCCAACAGACCATTGGACAGTAGTCCCACCTAAGGACGGGTCCGTTTTCACGGACCGAGGTATGGCCTCCGCGGTCAGGGGGCACAGCCCCGATACCGCCTACCGCGCCCCCTTGCGGGGGCGCTGTGAATACTCCAACGAGACGAGCCTTTTTTGGAAATATTCTGCTCCCCCCCAGTGACTAGACGCGTTTTTTTTTATCGGAAATTAAATTTCTAGAAGTATTCGTGATCTAGAATATTCGGGCTTAAAGCAGGCAGCTTTAATTTTTGTTAGTAACCTAACTCTTTCCGTTTTGTGTCTGCGTAAATCCCATACTGGGTAAGTGTTGAACAGCAATTCACAGCAACTGACGTTTTCATATTTTCTGTATCACTAGCTACGTGGTCTCAAGATGTGAGCCATTTTCTATCACCGTTTTTGCTATGCACATTCAAATGCTTAAATCTTGTAGCCTTCAGCAGAGTGTATTTGACATTGTTACAATAACCCTCATGACACTCAAAATGTGCAAATCATGTCGTGCTTACCACCACCATCATGTAAACTCCGTACTGATTGTGACTACCACACATCACCTTCATGGGCGCACGGGTATTTCTCGCTTTGCTTTTGCCTTGGTGTCACAATCAGCGGGGATGACTGCTAGCCATTCCGTGACACGCTGGACGTTATTTTCCAGGGTTCAAGATTCCGGCTGACTTTCAAGATTCCGGCTGACAATCAAGATTTCGGCTGACAACCGTTTTACCGGCATCCAATTTGCTGCGGGCTCCCCAGCGGGACCTTTTACCTGCGTGGTCGCGTCGAAATTCTACGGGTCGGCGCGATCATCTGCCGTCCGTCACCCTACCTGGCGTTTGCAGCGTGGCACACCGCTACGGTCATCGTCACGCCGGGCTGAGCCAGGAGAGTACCGTGCAAACCCCCGGGCGGGCTTGGAGAAACTTGTGACCATAGACCTACCCACACCCGTTTATTTTATTAATATATTTTTATGTTGACCTGGGTCCGTGGTTTTCTTCTATTTACCCCCACGGACACCCCTTTCCGTCACATTGGCGCCCAAAAACGTGGTTTTATGGTCACTTTTCTTCAAGTTCTCTTGAGGGTGTTTTTTCCGGGGTTGCGGGACTCCGGGGTTGCGGGACTCCGGGGTTGCGGGACTCCGGGGTTGCGGGACTATTCGAAAGAGATACCGCGGCCCCGGAACACAAAGGGCGATGAAGGAACATGTATGGGTTTTAGTCAGTAAAAGTCTGACACTCCCTCCTGCTCCGCCCAGAGCGGGAGGGGTTATTTGATGATTTCCCATCCGAAAAAAAAAAAAAAAAAAAAAAAAAAGGGCGTTTTTTTTTTTATGTTGGTGTTTTTTTTTTTTGTGTGGTTGTCTTTGCTGTGTAAAACGTTATTTTTGGTTGCCAGCAACTAAGGTGTACGTAACGGTACAGTGTTCTACGTTTTTTATGATAGTTTGTTTTTTTTTTGAAAAAAAAAGTGGAGGTAGAAGGAAAAAAAAATACGAATTATTTTCTCATTCTTCGTAGTAGTAGGGCCAATAGTAACGGCTCGCCCCGGGGAAGTACTACCACCAAACTTAATTCTTCCGGTAATCAGCGTTGCTCTGTGCCGGCTGAAGAGTTTGGGTGCCGGGTATAAATTACTGGCTAAAATTTAAAAGACAATACAACTTAGTCTTATGTCCACCAACAATTTATGCGGCTTGTTCAATTAAAAGGATCAACAAGTTTGCTCGTTAGGCGACAATTTTTTTTTTTTTTCCTCTCTCCAAATAGTAGTAATTATTTATTATTTATTTATTAATCAAACATTGTAAGTAAAATTATAAACTAAGCCCCACAAAACCGTTGTAATGGTTTGACTGTGGGGTCGGTGAGTCTCTTGACACTCATACATAAACACTACACTAATAAGATGGAATAAATTTCCGACTACATATTTTTGTTAGTATTCAGTATTAGTAACAATGGTGCTTAGGTACTAAGTTAGTATTGTTAATATAACCATATATAATATATAACTTAACACTAGCACATATCTAAATAATATTTTTTTTAATTTACTTCTAAATTTATTTTTATTTGTTTCACTCCTTATGCCTGCTGGCAGACTGTTCAATATATATGGTATTCGTTTTTTTAGGGTTCTGTCACCAAAGTAATTGGTGACTCTGGGTACATTGAATCTGCCAGCAGCCATAGATCGAGTGTTGTGGCTGTTGAATACGTGAGTTAAGCTATGCTCTTGGGTACCTTGGTGGTTAACTGCTAAAAGGTATTTATGTTTATAAGTGATAGGTAGAATTTTATATATTTTAAATAGTTTCCTATTGTACGGGAGCACCAGGACTTGGGTAAATAAAATGAGGAGAATTTGGGATTACTTAAAAAATGTGTACTAGCTAAACAAAGACACAAGCAGTAAGAACTGTACAATTTTTACAATAAAAACTTAAAACTAAAACAGGACGCATCGTCGCTCGTTGCTCCGACGAATCCATCAGGCGCTCCAACATGCCCCCGGACGTTGAAAGATTCTCTTTCAACAAGCATCAGAAGAGACGGGTAACGGGCAAATTCTGTTGAAGGCTCGTCTTATTACTCCAGCAGTAGTCCGGATGTCAGCCACACGAACGATGCCGTCTGATCCTGGATGGACGGCGACAATTCTACCAAGCTTCCACTTGAGGGGGGGTAGGTTATCCTCCTTTATCACTACCAAGGAATCCAGCTTCAATGCATCTTTGCAGGAACGCCATTTTGTTCGTTGCTGCAACTCGGAAACAAACTCCTTACTCCACCGAACCCAGAAATGCTGGCGGAGTTGCTCGATCCTTTGAAAACGAGTTAAATGATGAATGGAGTGTTCCTGAATATCTCGCTGTGGCAGTGAAGTAAGCGGTCGACCGACGAGGAAGTGTCCTGGAGTCAGAGGTGTAAGGTCAGCAGGATCAGCGGACAGCGGCGTCAACGGACGAGAGTTCAAAATCGCCTCAATTTGGATCAGCGTGGTGTTAAGTTCTTCGAACGTGAGATTACAATTTCCCAACACTCGCTTTAAATGGTATTTGGTCGACTTAACACCCGCTTCCCAGAGTCCGCCAAAGTGAGGAGTATAAGCGGGAATAAAGTGCACCTTAACTCCGTCATTAGCCAAACTTTCACCTAAGGAATCGCAATTTGATTTTAAAAATTTTGATAAATCGTTGTACGCTCCAACGAATGAGGTACCGTTGTCAGAATAAATGTTAACGGGCTTTCCCCTTCGCGAAATAAACCTATACAAAGCCAATAAATATTTATTACTAGTTAGGTCACCTACTAGCTCCAAGTGAATAGCCTTGGTGGTGAAGCAAATGAATATCGCCACGTACACCTTTACTAGCCTACAACCGCGGCCTTGCCGACTGGCACACATGATAGGGCCGGCATAATCAACACCAACACTTTCGAAGGGGTAGCCTCCCAGACGGAGACGCTGCTGCGGTAAATTCCCCATTATGGGGGTAACTACCTTACCCTTCATACGACAACAGCGCACACAGTTATGATAGCAAGCCTTAGCTAAATTTCGGCCGCCTATAGGCCAATACGATTCCCTTATCGACGCTAATAATAACTGTGGGCCTGCGTGCATTAATCTCTTGTGCTCGAAATTAAACAATAGCTTTGTAAATATATGTGTGGACTGTAAAATAATTGGGTGTTTTTTATTATATGAGAAGTCAGAATTCTCTAAGCGTCCTCCGACACGCATTATATTATTGCTGTCTAAATAAACATTAAACTTAAGAAGGGCGCTTTTTGAAGGTAAACTTTGTTTGTTTGCAAGTAATTTGTGCTCTGGAAACGAATCGATTTGACATTTTAAAATAATAACATTTAATGCTTCCTGTAGTTCTTCGTCCGACAGAAAGTTATTAATTACAGGAAGTTTCTTACAAAATCTAACAAACCTCAACACATATGCTACGGAACGAACAAGTCTTAAATAATTAATGCTACGGAACGAACAAGTCTTAAATAATTAGAGAAACGCTTAAAATCTATAAATAAATTGCTACTAGAACTACTTTCTACAATAGCGCTCAATGAAACTTGAGGTCGCGTTTCGGGCAATGTCTCTAATTCTAAATATTTAAGGTTAGATGGCCAGTTGGACTGATCTTCCTTCAAAAAGTCGGGGCCACACCACCACAGATGTAACCCTCGCAGAGCATCAATATCCACGCCACGAGATATGAGATCTGCTGGGTTCTTGGCAGTTGGTACATGACGCCAAGTACAGTTTCCTGTCTTATCTAAAATTTCAGCAACGCGATTGCGTACAAACGGCTGAAGTTTAGAGGGCAACATTTGTAACCATCCCAATACAATGGTCGAGTCTGTCCAACAGTAAACCCGATCGAACTTTACTCGAAGTGAGTTGACCACCTTCTCACACACGCGAGCTCCCACTACGGCACCACAAAGTTCCAGTCTCGGAATCGTGGTAGGTTTAATCGGCGCCACACGACTTTTGCCTATCAATAAGCGGACCATGCATTCACCATCACTGCTGACACTACGGACGTAGGCACACGCACCGTACGCGCGCTCAGATGCATCCGTAAATACATGGAGTTCTAACGTGTGGTACGAATCGAACATTACAAAACGTGGGATACGCAAGTTATTTAGAAGAGGGAGATCTTTAACAATAGCTTTACAAGTAGTGTTGAGTTCCAGAGTCAACGGTTCGTCCCATGAAAGGTTGTCCAACCACATTCTTTGTAACAACATTTTCATGGTCACTACAAAAGGAGATTTGCTGAAAGCAAATCACGCTTAGTACTGCCATTAGAAGGCATTTTTTTTTTTTTTTTTTTTTTAAGGGACAAGCCCGCCACACTGTTCCCAACCACTGTAACTCCTGAAAGCCAGAATCAACAGTGGCGACCACCAGAAAAGCGCCGAGACAATGAAGCTCGACGAAGTCCCAGAGAATGAATTTAACTGTCTTGGATCCCGCAACTAAATTAATCAGAAAAGTATAGCGGAGGAGTAGGAAAATCTGTAATTTCCACTTCCCTCCATATCAGCAGGAGACACAAAGAAACAAGGCCAATAGGCGCAAAGGGACGTTCACAACTGGGATAGGCCCAGTTGCCTTGCACCACGGATAAAATATTAACATTAATGGGTCCTAAGTTGTGAGCAGTTATATTTGATTCCAATAATAGGTATGGCAAAAACGCTTGAACGCACGGAAATTTGTTCTAGTTTCTACAAGGTCTGTGTAGTAAATAACTCCGGATGTAACCTGTACACTATCCAACATAATATTGCGTTCATTCTGCCAAAGACTGCACTCCCATAAAATATGATGTGCTGATTGTTCATATTCGCAGTCAGATGTGGAACATTGACAAAGAGGCGAGTCAACAAGCTTGAAGGAAAATAATTTACTCTTAAAGTTACCATGACCGGTGAGAAATTGAGCAACACAGTGATCAACCTCCAGCCATGTCCTGGCCAGCCGTTCACGAACGGATGGAAAGAACTGGTGGAGGTGTCGGCCCTTGATGGAATTATCCCACCTACATTGCCATTCAGACAAAAGTTCCTCCCAGACGTCGGTCTGTGGTTTGAATAATCTAGAAATCTTATCACGGTCACGTAGGGTTAAAAAGTCTGCGTCCGTGGTCTCACGCGCGTTATAGTACATTGCAGCCCGTCGCTGCACTTCAAGATCGACTGGAAGTACACCTGCAAGTACCGGTAAGGCTTCAGTACTAACCGTCCTATACGCTTTGCATAAGAATATCAAAGCCAAACGCTGGCTTTGAAGCAATTTACGTCGTACCGCTCCTATGGTGGCCCTATCGGCCCAAACAGGTGCCCCGTAGCACATACACCCCAAATAGGTAGCCCCATAAATGGTCTTTAAAGTTAGAAATGACAGACCCCACGTAGATTTGGATATTCTAGTTAAGGCATAAAAGTTCTTTTTAGCTTTTTCACCGACAGTTTTTATATGATCTATGAATGAAAAATTCTTCTCTAAGACCAAACCAAGGTAGCACACGGACTGCTTTCTTTTCACGGGAACGTTATTAAATTTAATACTAGGCCACGATTTAAGATTACCTTTTAAAATTAGTTGATAAGTTTTTTGCGGTGCAAAGGTCAGACGGTTTCGATCGCCCCACTGAGATATTAATCGTAGGCAAGTGTCAGCTAAATTCTCGAGTCCAGCCCGAGTACTCGACTGAATGAGCAGCAGGCCGTCGTCCGCGTAACCGGTTAATGAACAGCCGGGTGGGAGAGGAATCGCGAGAAAATCATCGAAACCTAAATTCCACAGATACGGAGCGATTACCGAGCCCTGAGGACATCCCATGGTAAGGGACTTTGACATAGAATGATGTCCGAGCTTGAGTTTCGCGGAACCATTTAAAAAATATGAATAAACAAGATTATATATGTTTTTATAGCAGCCGCGATTCTTCATTTTAAGTAGTAGCATCGGCCACCATGCGTTATCAAAAGCCCCGGAAATATCTAAAAAGATTCCAACCACGTACTTGTGTTCCGAGTTATTAACAATTTTTCTAACAGAAAGTGCCGCGATTAGAAGGCATCTCAGAACTAATCAAGAAACCTAGTTCGTCAGAGTCAGCAAACCAGTTAAGCCCCAACAGTTTATTGGGCTCACTAGATCCCATACCTAAATCTAAAGATGACTGAGAAGTCCCTGAGACTAAAACAGGTTCGTTCGACTTCCACTTTCGAAGTGGCATGCAAGCTGATTTGAGTGCATTAGTGACTTTATTACGAATTATCATAACTTCATTTAAATCATTGCCACCCGTGAGTAGATCATCTACGTAGAAATCATGCTTGATAATGGTGGCAATTTTATCATCAGTGCACTCAATACCTAATTGCTTAAGGCAGCGCGTCGCTAGAAACGGCGCACTCGCCGTACCGTATGTGACGGTGTTCAGTTTAAATACCTTGACAGGACTACACGTATCTTCACGCCAAACTACCTGTTGCAAGTGCCGATCAGATGGATGGACTACTATCTGTCTATACATCTTTTCAACGTCGGCTGACAAGACATACTTATACTGTCGAAACCGAAGAAGTATAGACAGGAGGTCATCCTGAACCGTAGGACCCACCATCTGTAAATCATTCAAGGATACTCCTGATGAAGTAGGGCAACTAGCATTAAACACTACACGTAATTTGGTAGTGGTACTACATTGTCGTAGTACCCCGTGATGAGGTATGTAATAGGCATCCAAATCTAATTCCTTGTTTACGGTCATATGACCTAATGACTCATATTCTGCCATAAACTCATGATATAATTTACTAAAATCGGGTTTAGCCTTAAGTCTGCGTTCCAGGGAATATAAACATTTTGAAGCCCTATGAAATGAGTCACCTAGAACAGAAGGGTTCTGCTTCATTGGTATACGGACACAAAAACGACCGTCCTCTAAACGAGTCGTGTTTTTAATAAAATGCTCCTCACACAATTTTTCCTCTAGCAAATAATTTGAATGCTGCGAGGTAACCTCTTCCAGGTTCCAAAATCGCGTCAACTCATCACGAATGAATCTTGAGTCATGATCATTACAGGATCTAGTTTGAATAAAATTACAACTTACACTGTTACTTAATTTACTATTACTATTATTATATAAAATGGGACCAGAGACGATCCAACCTAACCTGGTTTCACATAATACTGGCTTCCCAACCCCTAGCTTTACTCTTTGCGAACCTAACAGGTCCCAGAATAGATCAGCACCAATTAAAAGATCTACATCAGAGGGCTTGTAAAAGGTAGGGTCTGCTAGACAAATATTAGTGAGAATATTTAGGTTAGATAAATCTAATTCACGACATGGCATTTCATTTGTTATTAATGGCAAAACAAAACAAAATAACTTCGCAACATAACTGTTGTTCAGTGACGTCATTTTTACTTGACAAGTATTGCCTACGCGAGAGGTCGCGTTATTTATGCCATATACTGAGCCATCTATCGGACTTGTATTCAATTTAAGTTGTTTACATAGACGCTCCGTCATGAAGCATGATGTACTACCGCTATCGAGTGTCGCTCGCACAATATACTCACGATCATTAACATCAAACACTTTAATCAGAGCTGTTGACAACAACACGCCGCGCTCCTTCCTACTGTCGCCATAAGAAGGTGAAATGTTCGCAGACAAAGCTACGTTATTAGCGTCAGTGTTAGCTGAGTGCGCGGGCGACGCACACGTTGACGGAGACGATGTTTTAATATCACTACGAGATGGGCTCGCGTCCGAAGTATGCAGTAAAATGTTATGCCTGCGATTGCATAACTTACAACCCGGTTTTTTACATTTATTGGAGAAGTGACCCGACCGAAAACAGTTGTAACATAATTTAAAACTAGGCACTAATTTACGACGAGCATCGTTACTCAACGAAAGGAATTGTGAACAATTAGACAGATTATGGTCACCTTTGCAATTAGGACATTGCTTCGTGACAGATTCAGTGCTTACATTATTAGAATGTTGTGTCGTCACCATAGACTTAATTTTACTCGTTGAGCCTGATTTAGCGATGCCTGACACGTTGTGTCTTGGTATTTCCAGGGTTTCGACTAAATCAGCGCGAGTGCGAATAAATTTGAGGAATGCATCGAATGTAATCTTGCTGTCTTTGTCAATATGACCTATAAATTCCTCCCATTCGCGATAAGACTTCTGATCCAACTTACGAGTAACTAAATATATCAACAAAGTATCCCATTGCTTGACTGGTTCACCTAACGATTCTAACGCTCGTAAGTTTTTATTTAATACGTCTATTAAACCTTTCAAAGCAGCTGAGGATTCCTTTGTAATAATTTCTATATTATATAATGCTGACAAGTGATTCTGCACCAATAATCTTTTATTGTCAAATCGATCGCAAATTAAATTCCAAGCCACAACATAGTTGCTAGCGGAAAACTCAATTGATTGAACAACCACAGCAGCAGATCCTTCCAGAGAAGCACGCAAATAATGAAATTTGTTGATTTCATCAATCTCGTCATTATTATGGATAAGGCTAGTAAAGGTGTCACGAAACTCCAACCAATGGGTATATAATCCATTAAATTTCGGAAGTTGTATGGTAGGCAACTTAATATTATGTTTATAAACACTACCACGAGTACTTTTGTCACAAACCGAATCATTGTCTTTATTAGATTTACTCAGTAGCTGTTGAGCCCTCGACAATGCCTTAAAGTACAATGTCTCGAACTCACAACGCTCAGACAACTGGGCCTTCGCATCATCAACCATACATTCTAACCGCAACTGTACCTCATCGTATTGTTCGTATAACGACTCAAGTTTGCCCATGCGCAGCTGTAATTCCGTGACGTCACAACTACTTAATGTCTTATCATTCATTGCGTCCAGGTAACTGATGAATATAGTTAAGCGGCCCTTATAACTGCCTCGCTTCTTTACTAATTCCTTTTCCTCGGACATACTGGGACTCGAGTGTTGTCGACCTGAAATGTATACAGTAACAAATACGTTTATAAACTTAAACAGAAGTTATGTAGCTAGGTACTAAGATATACGGTTGATTTTAATGTGATGTAACAATGTAATTAGAAGATCTTCAATGTGAATATTCTGAATATAATAATAAACTGATTACTAATGTGAAGATGCAAACTTTTTTATTATATTTCCTCAATAACTAATTTTTAATAAATAACTAATTTATAAGTTATATTAATTAGGAAATAAATAAGCAACAAATCTGAAGTACACTACGGTTTAATTAACATGACACTGTAGTCAATAATTGGAAATAATATCTAACACATAACAGAATAAACTATGGCATGAATACCTACGCATCATCTAACTAACAACTTAACTGAATAGTTATCGCTCTAATGCAACAATACCTAATTATATAAATGTAGTACTAATTCCTACTATACTTTAAAGTATTATATAATGACAATTGTCGCTAATTGTACGCGAAGCATACAAAATAACGAAACCATTCAAAATGCAATATGGTACTCAATGAACATAATTTATATAACTACAAGCTAAAAATGCACTAACCTTTGGTAACTTATACTTAAAGTTAAATACAACCTTTACGAGTGTTGGGTGACGATAATATCCAATACAAAACTTAACACCGTGAAAATAATATGTACTCCATCCAAATTCCACGCTGGTGGCACCGGCGTTATAACCTCTCAAGTCCAGGTTAATTAATTCCGTCGTAAGTAAATATCGCTGATTTCATTAATCTTCGAATTAACTTGATGAATACCACAATCCGGCTCGAAGGACCATGTACGGGAGCACCAGGACTTGGGTAAATAAAATGAGGAGAATTTGGGATTACTTAAAAAATGTGTACTAGCTAAACAAAGACACAAGCAGTAAGAACTGTACAATTTTTACAATAAAAACTTAAAACTAAAACAGGACGCATCGTCGCTCGTTGCTCCGACGAATCCATCAGGCGCTCCAACACCTATAATCTCCTTTACAACTGTTTTTAGTTTTTTTAGTAACAAGTAGTTTTAAGAATCGAATTTGAAGAGCTTCTAATTTATCCAAGTTAGTTTTGAATGTTAATCCATAGCTGTCAAGAGCATAACTCATAATATAATCTACTAATGACATATAAATACATCTTAATACACTAATAGGAACTTTAAAGCTTAGGTAGTACAATTTACTTAATAATAATAACACATATCAAGGAGACTATTCCATAGAAATATAATAGTAATTAATTATTCATTAACAACAATTTAGATTCATAACGATTAATAGTTTTTTTCTTTTGTTTGTACAATCACAGGATTTTACTTATTCACTTGTATCATTGACTTTGTACGGAGTGACAATTAACTTTTAACTTGTCACACATTTTGATTAACTTTTAACTTGTCACACAATTTTATTAACTTTTAACTTGGATTTTGATCACTTTTGTTCTTGTGAATTATCTTGTTATTGATAACTCAACATTAGTTCATTCAAAATAATCATTTAGCAACGTTAACAGTTTTATGATTTTGTTTGTTCTCACATATTTTGAGTACAGTCAACAACAAAAATAAGTAACTACACTAGTATTTTTTTTTCAGTCGCAAAAATCATTGTTTATTATTCCAAAGTATACAACTGGACGCGTACACATATTAGTTGCACCTGTTTTTCATTAGTAATTTCATTATTATAATTTAAGTTTTTTTTAATTACTTGTGATTTTATTTTAATTTCAAAACATTTCACTAGGATAACAACCGAAACGTTATTTTTTAATTTATAATTGTAGCAGTCGGAGTAATTGACATTTCACATACCTTGTTGATTGCTGTTCAACACTTAACGGTTTTTTTTTATTTTTTTTTTTAACTTTAGGAACATACACTTTTTTTTAATCTTTCAAATGGCTTATCCAATTAAATTTATGTCGCTCCAAAAGGCAGAGCTCGTGTTCGCGACGAACGTCACCAATCCAGCACATAGAGTGTTGTTTTACAGTTAAAAATAGTGTAGAGTCAGTGTATGGGCAATATAGTGATATAACAAAGTGCCATCAGTGAATTTAGAATAGTTTACATAGTCATTTTCAGACGCGCTAGACACATATAGGCTCGCAAGTGGAGTTTTTTAGTGTAATTTAACGTTTTTGCGAGGTCCAGGTAGCCTAGGTTGCAACCTAGGCCTGGATATAGTATTTTTTATAACTTAGCTTATAGTTGAACCACTTAGACGAGAGTATGACGGTTTAGCGCGGCCATATTCGACAAAAACAAGAAAAAATTGTCTTACAGATTTTCAGTTGAAGGATCGTTACAGGCTGAAAAATACAGACACGAAAAAATAAGTAACAGCTTTAGATGGGCTATATACTCGTCTAGTATATGGCAATTATATACTTACAGTCACAGCAACAGCTTTCGTGTAATTCAGCCTGAAAGACCCTTCCTCCAGACACTTTTGGAAAAGTTGTCTGGTTTTATGGAAATAATTTCCACATTTTAATAAAGATTTTCGTTATTTTTATGTCTGTACATAAATAACGTTATGTACAATTGTGGTGATGTATATAATGTGTTTAAACATAAGCTCAAAATTGTAATCTGCAGAAAGATTGTACATTTCCATAATCAAATTTTCATTAAAGTTTTCCGAAATCAGGAAGCGAAATCAGGGTCCTCGTTATAGTAAAGTTCTGGAGTACCTTAGTAAACTCGACTTTTCTTAGAATCGTAGTCATCAGTACGGCAAATATATATAGTAAACAGTGAATAAGTTGTGCGCGAATAATCCTGAAATCGCTTCCTGTACAGTCATGAAAGTTAAATAAGTGTCTTATTTTCCCAGTAACCCCTATCCCCCCTCGTTAGGTCAACGCCCTGAGATAGCGAAGAATGATTAGCTACAGTTAATTAGGTGTAGGACGCCAGCGCCGTCTGGCGGCGAAGTATAGTACAAGCGTGCGCCCGGTAATAATAGGGTATAGGCAGACCACCAGGTACACGTATCCACGCCATCAGCGGATAACGCCCGTCCGGCACATTTGTTGGTCCTTCAGAGCCGGATAGTGCCAACAACATTTGTTGGTCCTATCGAGCCGGATTATTCTCGCGAATCTCAGTGCGTCGAAGTAGATACCTATGTGAAAGTGAATCGAAGTTATATATGTCGCCGCAAGAGGCTCTATCTGCTAAGATTTAATCAAATTAATAGCACTCATAATTCTATTCCATGATAAAACGGGTGAACCTGCCATCTCTGCTTGGCAGTACAATTATTACATAAAACTTAATTAATTGACAGATGAGTTAAGCGCCATCTATTGGCTCACCTAGTAGTTAGATAGTTCGTGGTTTCAAATAGTAATTTACTAAACAAAAGTAGCTAAAGACTCTCAGTAAGTCTTTAGCTAGATCTATAGTTAAAATTATGATAAGCAAGTATTTTATGACATTGGATTTGTAATTATTATTGTTCATTTGACACAAGATTTTTTATGAGGCAACACTACAAGTGGAATATAGCGCTGAATACGATTTGATCAATAACTCAATTAATTATTTGAAACTACAACTAAATCAGATTATCTAACTGAATTACAAACTAAAAAGTAACAAGATTATTTTACAGAACAATTTATTAGTGAAAGACTTTTTAGGTGTTCTCTGTATTAAATCCTTTGATTTACCGGAAATGGTTAAAATGGTTGGTTGGTGGTTTTAAGCAAGATCGAATATTGTTGTAAAAAGTAATGAAGCCACTAATTAGCTTTAACTAGATAAAACCTTTGCATTTGTGAATATTGGAAATGTTTAATTAATAAAATGATTAATTGTGAATTATTCTAGAATTGTTTGTAAGTTTTAATGAATTTATTATGTAATGAATAAACTGTACTGAATGAGGGACTTCCGCTCACGCAGGCAGAATGGACGCGTGAGTGACAAGCAGTCACGTTATCATAAGATTAGCAAAACAATTGAAATACTAAGTAATTATAAGTGTTTATTGAAGTGAACGATTAGCTGTTGTGAAAATAAGAGTGTGAGGAGTTTCTTCGTCGATTCTTCTCCTCAACCATAATACTCTGCGAATGGACGACTCGACTCTAGAAAGTTAATAAGTTTCTGTACATGGTTTAATAGAAATAAACGTTTGGAGTTTGAGTCAAGTGCTGTGTGTGATTTCAACTACCCAGTACCCACCTACCTATCTACCAACAATGAAGAATCGTATCCAAGACGATGTGATAGATTACAGAAAGACAATATGGTTACTCTAGGCTTTCCCTGCCGTGATATCAGAAGAGGTGATAGCTCTTGCGCGCTGCTCACAGTGCCGGACATCCAGAACAATTACAAGGAACTACCGAACTAGAACTCTTGCTTTCGTGACCATGGCCGAAGGCGTGGCAAAGAACTTTTCACCGAAGGGTTCACCACGAAGCTTTTAAAGAGAGAGCGAGATATTATGCTGCCACAACCAATATACTGTGTTAAATGGCAATGAACTGATAGACAAGAAGATACTTAAGAAGACTAAGATAGCCAAAGAGTTGGCTGCATTTTCATCCAAGTGGCTGACAGATACCAACATGATAATTTATTGCAACACTTGACCCAAAACAAATCATAAGAACACAATAATGAAAATGCAATTTACATTGGTAAACAAACAATGAAGTTGTATGTGATGGAAAACTTCATTGATTGCACTCAAAATTGCCAACATGTACAGCACAGAATGACCGAAGCAGAATAAACAAAGATTGGACTCCGGGAAAGCATAATTATCAATAAATAAACCTGATAATGGATCATCAATCCCGGGAAGTATTTTGTTTTATTTATTTTAGTATTTTGTTACTGTAGAGAATTTTTACAGTTAACATTATTTTAACTTAACACATCCCATGCTGGTTATGGTAACTTGACACCTGTGGAAGGGAAATAAAAACACTCCATTTAATTCACTCAATAAGCAATCAATGGTTTTTGAAATATAACCAGTAATGATGTGTCAGAAACTAAAATCATGAATTAACTTTTTTAATTACTACTAATTAGATAAATGAGTAGTAACAAATTTATGACATTGTTATTGACTTTTCATTCACACTATAGGTTTATACCTCACAATCAGATATTGTTTGCGTTAAGTGCAACGTTGAGGGCTTTTCAAATAATTGTGCAAATTTGAAAACATTTGTATTGGACAACATGTTGCAAGATTCATACAAGAACACTTTGTTATGAAACTGATTTATAAAACAAGACAACTTATGAAATGTCAAACAAATTTCAGTTCAACAAGTTTTGACAATGAAATCTTAAGTTATATCAACGAAGCAAAGCTTTCGATGTGTTAATAAAATGTGAATGTTTTGTCAGTGCAACTACGTATACACAACCAATAGTGTTTATAAAGTAGTTCTGATCAGTTTAAATTTCCCATCTTAGTTTAATTAACTTAATCCAAGTAAATAACTGTTTCAAAACAACTTATTACCGACTATAAAACTTATCACTCCAACTAATTAAAAAAAAAAAAAAAAATAGTAGGACTGCTTTGTTGGTCCAGTGGTCATGAGCCCTGTTATTAAAGCATGAGGACCTGGATTCAATTCCCAGGCCTGGCAGTGTTATTGGGTTTTTCCATCAGGAATTTCTCAGTAGCAAGCCAGACAATCATATCAAAATCAAAATCAAAGCATTTATTCCAAGTAAGCCAGTTACAGGCACTTTTGAATTGTCGAAACAAAGATGAAAATTAAATGTAGCTACAGTCCCAGTCACAAGACATAAAAACTGTGAAAGTACTGTAGTTGCCCATTCCCTAGCGTAGATCTCTATGGCATATGAATGGCAAATAGCCATATCGCTAAACTAGAGGCTTAGGCAAAGTGTGGATTTATTATTATCACTTCTGCCTAACCCCTCAGGGATTGCAGGTGTGATGTTATGTACCTACACACTTCACTATTACTGTAGACATTACACTATTATTAATATTTACTTCCACTGACTGCCTTGTTGGTCTAGTGGCTGCAAGCGTGACTGTTGAGCATAAGGCTCTGGGTTCGATTCCCAGGTCAGGCAAAGTGTTGTTGGGTTTTTCCATTAGGAATTTCTCTGTAGCAGGCACAGAGTCCAGATTTGTGCCTGGTTGATGGCAATAAGGCTTGCCCCTTAATACATGGGACTTCAAAATAAATTTTGGCATACTATTAGTTATTCCTCTGCCGGACCTTTCAGGGACAACATGCGTGATTTTATGTTATTTACCTGCATGAATTCTCACATTTCAGGTTCCAGGCAATTGTCTTATCATAGAAAAAATGATACCTTTTATCAAAGAAATTGAAACAAAATTGAGAGCAACTATAAAGAAGACTCAAGTTCTTCTAAAACTCTATGCACCCAGTCACTCCAAGATAGTGATGACAACAAGTGTGGAATTAACCCCTTCCCCAGCAAATGATAATGGAGCAAGGTCACTTAAAAATGTGACTCAATGAACAATTTCAAAAATGAGCAACTTCGAGGTCTGCAGCCTGGTGAACAGATAACCGTGTCGCCAGCTATGAAGCTATAAAATGGGGAACAGCATGAGAACAGCCAACCAGGGATGACTGTTACATTACAGTGTCCTCACATCATAAACTAACATAAAAGGTGAGGAGTTTTCAAACTACTTCTTACACTTCCCCACTGATACCTACAGTGTTACAACAAAAGACTTAATACAATAGCCCAATCAACCTACCTACATGATGCTCTGTGTAATGAGAATCATGTTTCCACATTAATTATTTTAGAGTTTATAATCCTGCCAGTTGTAAGCAACTATTTACAAAAATAATAACAAAATATTAGTACTAAAAGTAACTAATAAAATAAAAATAAAAAAAATAAACTCACAAGCTATTGGTATCCGTGGAGGAAACAACAAGCTCAATGAGTAATACAAACACTCGCAACAAATCAAACAAATACTGTCAGTGCCGTGGAGGTACTTGGTAATGAACACAACAAATTACAAACAATCCTATCAGCAGCCGTGGAGGCCACTGATAATGAACACTACTAATGATCCTATCAGCAGCCGTGGAGGCAACTGATAAACAATACTCTCATGTTATCCTGCTGGGTCCACGGCGTACTAACGCCCAGAGCCTGGTTCCTTATATCCTGTCAAATCAAAGACTTCGTGCCTGTCACGGAGCAATGGTCCTAAACTCCTTACCCTTTAATCCTGTCAAATCAAAGACTTTGTGTTTATCACAGAGCGGTGTTCCTGATTCTATCCTTTTATCCTGTCAAATCCAAGACTTTGTGTCTATCACAGAGCATTACCTTCCCGTGAGAATGAACAAATAAAAACATGCTACTTACACTACACTTACCAAATACAAATTACGGAATATCTAAAGCAATCAATAATATTATTCAAGACGAATCTAGTAGACAGTACATCTATAACAAGATTCCAAAGTTAACTAAAACCTAATTCATACTAAGCTTAACAATTTTATGAACATGTTGTTTAGCTTATGCGACAATGTTATTTTTAACAAATAGCTGACCATTTAACATCAATGAATTCAAATTCAAGTTGCAAATCTGCTTGCAAACTAACTGATACTAAACAACAATTCAATGAATATTGTTGGAAAATAAAAGCAACAATATTCTATTCAGCTAATAGGTGATTAAACAATATCGATAACCTCAATTCATTTAATGTTATTGGATAACTCAGGCACAACATTTTATTCAGCTAACAGCTTATACCAGCTTCAATGTAAGCACTACTAAAAGATTAAATAAAAGCAGACCTAACTCTGTGACTGTGTCAATGTGTCTAGGTGATACACAAACGCATTTAATTTAAAACTGAATAGATGTCAGATCTTTTAAAAGCTTTCTATGTTGACTGAAACTTTCTGTTACCAAATCCTACAATTAAATGAACATTGTAGGATAACAATAAAAGCAACAATAATCTGCCGACAAAATTTATCTCCACTATTTCAGATAACAACCACGAAACTTCATACTGACGGCGACGGCAGGTGCAGAGCGCGCACCGCCGATCAGAATGGCCGTGTCGCCGCAAGAGGCTCTATCTGCTAAGATTTAATCAAATTAATAGCACTCATAATTCTATTCCATGATAAAACGGGTGAACCTGCCATCTCTGCTTGGCAGTACAATTATTACATAAAACTTAATTAATTGACAGATGAGTTAAGCGCCATCTATTGGCTCACCTAGTAGTTAGATAGTTCGTGGTTTCAAATAGTAATTTACTAAACAAAAGTAGCTAAAGACTCTCAGTAAGTCTTTAGCTAGATCTATAGTTAAAATTATGATAAGCAAGTATTTTATGACATTGGATTTGTAATTATTATTGTTCATTTGACACAAGATTTTTTATGAGGCAACACTACAAGTGGAATATAGCGCTGAATACGATTTGATCAATAACTCAATTAATTATTTGAAACTACAACTAAATCAGATTATCTAACTGAATTACAAACTAAAAAGTAACAAGATTATTTTACAGAACAATTTATTAGTGAAAGACTTTTTAGGTGTTCTCTGTATTAAATCCTTTGATTTACCGGAAATGGTTTTAAGCAAGATCGAATATTGTTGTAAAAAGTAATGAAGCCACTAATTAGCTTTAACTAGATAAAACCTTTGCATTTGTGAATATTGGAAATGTTTAATTAATAAAATGATTAATTGTGAATTATTCTAGAATTGTTTGTAAGTTTTAATGAATTTATTATGTAATGAATAAACTGTACTGAATGAGGGACTTCCGCTCACGCAGGCAGAATGGACGCGTGAGTGACAAGCAGTCACGTTATCATAAGATTAGCAAAACAATTGAAATACTAAGTAATTATAAGTGTTTATTGAAGTGAACGATTAGCTGTTGTGAAAATGAGAGTGAGGAGTTTCTTCGTCGATTCTTCTCCTCAACCATAATACTCTGCGAATGGACGACTCGACTCTAGAAAGTTAATAAGTTTCTGTACATGGTTTAATAGAAATAAACGTTTGGAGTTTGAGTCAAGTGCTGTGTGTGATTTCAACTACCCAGTACCCACCTACCTATCTACCAACAATGAAGAATCGTATCGCAAGACGATGTGATAGATTACAGAAAGACAATATGGTTACTCTAGGCTTTCCCTGCCGTGATATATACATTCCAAAAACTTAAGTAATAGCAGTGCGACGAAGTTATAAACTTGAACAGTGTATCAAAGTTAAATACTCAAAGCTTGTGTCAACAGTGCGTCAAAGTTATATACCAAGCTTATGTGAACAGTGCTTCAACGTTATACATAAAAAGGCTTATGTACACAGTCAAGTACATAGGTTACAGTTAATAGTTATACAGTGAAGATATAGAGTAAAGATTGTTTATTTACACAGGAAGGTTATACAATAGAGTTTAGAGTTTACAGAGAGGCTTATATACATATTATACTTATATACTGAAGCGAATAGTTAACATCAAGATTTAATTATTGAAATTCCGAAACCAAGATAACAACATCGCAAGGCAAATCGTATACTGAGCCACGTCAAGAGACACCGTCGGCATCAGCTATTCATCATCAGTTGCCGCCACGATCACCGTCATCTATAGAACAGCTGGCGATTCGCCCTACTGTTACACAGGGGGCTCAAAGTGTACCTGGTTCATCAGCTGCTACCAGGAGAACCAGGTCAAAAGAAAATTCGGAAATAACAGTGAAGCCTTCAGATAGCGCACAAAAAATACAGGATGAGGAATCATCAAGAGCCGTTCCGATGACTACCCGGGGTGACGCCCGTAACGAACAGATTCGGTCGCCGTCAAACAGGACGACGCGACCAAACAGAAAAATTTCACGAGCCCGCGAGGCTTTATTAAAATTTAAGTTGGAGCTTGCACAAATAGCACTTCAGAGGGCCGAAGAAGAGGACCCCGAAGCTGAATACATGGATGACAGAAACTCAAACGATGAGTACGTGCGTTCCTGGTTGGAAGAAGCGCCCGACGCAGCGCGGATTCCGCAAGATGACGCCGCCGAGGGGAACCCTACAGCAGATAGACAGAACTCACCCCCCCCTGCGGTCATCAACAGTACAGATAACCAGAGACAGGCACCATCGTTACATCCTACAGTTCCTACAGGAAAAAATGTGCAAAGCAATATAGAACCAACACAGAAGATCAGAGACAACAGGGGGGGAGATTTACTACGTCCATTCATTACGGAACTTACGTCCGCCATAGCGTCGCTAGCCGACAATAAAACAGATACAGGGACATCGAATCAACCCTCGGCGTCGAAGATCATCATGACCCTACCGAATTTCAGTGGGTCACATACAGAATGGCTTTTATTCCGCGCCATATATGATACGACTCGGGCGTATTTCAACGATGTCGAGAATACAGCAAGACTCAGGAGGTGCTTACATGAAAGAGCATTGGATACAGTGAGTTCAGAGCTCATAGGACACGCAAGGCCAGACGACATCATGAGGGAACTAGAGCTGCAGTTCGGCCGTCCAGATTCGATAGCACAGGCCGAAACAGAAAGGCTGAAAGGATTGCCACGCTGCAGCGAAGCACCTAAAGATATCTGCACGTTCACCAGCCGGGTTAGAAGCGGCATAGTGACTCTGCGAGCACTAAAAAAGGACCTCTTATTACCTCGTCAACGCTGAGCTAATGAGAATCTTAACAGAAAAGCTGCCGAACTCCCTGCGTGTACGTTGGTACAGAAACTTCACAGATAAGTACCAGTCAGTGCCAGATCTGTCTCTTTTTAGCGAGTTCATCACAGAACAAGCTCGCTACTGCAGTGCCTTCGCTCCACCTGAGAACATCCACTCGACAGAAAATCCGGGAAAGCGGGTTGTGCAAAGAGAACATACGACCACAGATAAACCGACTTCGAAATGTCGAATCTGTGAAAAAGAAGGTCATCAAGAGAGAGAGAAGTTCAGAGAGGCATCCAACAACAGCAAGTGGGAACTAGCAAAGAAGCACGGCCTCTGCTTCCGCTGATCGTAGACAGCGGAAGCAGAGGCCAGCCAGAATAGACTGCTGCACTACATCAGGAAGACAACGGAAGAGGAGCCGAAAAAGGAAGCTTCACACGCGATAGTCGCCAGTTCGCGAACAACAGCTAGTCAAGCGTACCTCAAGATGGTACCAGTACGAGTCGTCGGACCGGCGGGAGAAGCATCTACGTTCGCTTTCCTCGACGATGGATCAACAGTTTCGCTCATCGATGAGGAAATTGCGGAGCGAGTTGGAGCGAGGGGCCGCATCGAACCCCTGAAGATAGGCGCCATTGGAGACACCGTGATCGACACTCCCATGTCAAGAAGAGTAACAGTAACACTCTCCAGCCAGGTGAAAGACAAGATGCCCTTGAGAGCGCGCACCATACCGAAGCTCAACCTCGCAACGCAGACGGTCAGTGAGGAAGACATCGCTCACTGCAAACATCTGGATGACCTCAGGCAACAAAATCAAAATCAAAATCAAAATCAAAGCATTTATTTCAAGTAAGCCAGTTACAGGCACTTTTGAATTGTCGAAACAAAGATGAAAATTAAATGTAGCTACAGTCCCAGTCACAAGACATAAAAACTGTGAAAGTACTGTAGTTGCCCATTCCCTAGCGTAGATCTCTATGGAGAAGAATGGGCAAGAAACTCCATGGACACTCTTTTAAATCAGAATATTGTTACAAAATCTTGGTTACATCATTCACGTTGAGATGGTATATTATGTGAGAACAATGTAGCAAGATGTGCACGGTAAAAGTGTCCACAGCAAAAAAACACAAACAAAAAAAAAATACAATTCAAAATAATTCATTCAAATAAGCCATGGCAACCAAGAGATGACCAGTCACAACTGACAGCGCCCGTTCACGGACATGACGCATGGATCAGCACCATTCAACTCAACCATTTTGAAGGGAACTAAATGATCCGACACATGCGCCACCATCAGCGAGACAATAGAGTGAGCATGACATACTCCAAACCGCCAGGGCACATTCAAGTCAAAAAAAAGACGTAGGTTTCCAGTGAATGATAGCTTTCTAGTACATAGTACTCACACAATATGGGCTATGCATTTATATAATACTAAAGAGATTGATTCTATACAATGCAAAGATAGTTGTACAATCTTCAGCAGCTCCAACAATACAATTTAATGCTATCAATTTATGCGCCCCTGTCCATGTGGAGCAGGACCAGCATTGAGCCAAGCATTTTTATCATCGATATAATCGCTCAACTTGTAATATGCTTGCTTACATAGTGTGCGTTTAATGCATGTTTTAAATTTCGTCTCATTCAGTTCAAGAATACTTTGTGGAATTTTATTATAGCATCTCAAACAGTACCCCATGAAAGATGAGTCTACTTTAGCGAGTCTGAAACCTGGCTGAACTAGTTGGTCCCTATTTCTAGTACTGTAATTATGTCTGTCACCCCTTTTACCAAAAAGGTGCAGATTTTTTCTGACGTACATTATGTTTTCGTAGATGTATTGACAATGTACCGTCATGATGCCAATATCCTTAAACAGTTCCCTTAGAGAATCGCGCCTACGAAGATTATATATGGCTCTGATGGCTCTTTTCTGCAGAATAAATATAGACTCAATATCAGCAGCCCGTCCCCACAGCAAAATGCCATAAGACATTATACTATGAAAGTAACTAAAATAAACCAGTCTAGCGGTATCTACATCAGTATACTGACGGATTTTTCTAATGGCAAAGGCTGCTGAACTTAGCCGCCCCGCAAGAGATGTCAAATGAGAACCCCATTGTAGCCTTGAATCAAGCGTAATCCCCAGGAAAACCGTTTTATCTACGAATTCAAGTTTCTCTTTATTCAATATTATATCACAATCACTACTTTTAACATTCGGTAAAGCAAATCTTATGCATTTGGTTTTTTTTTCATTTAATACCAAATTGTTTGCTGTGAACCAATTTTGGACCTGAAGTAGGGCATTATTCACGTCATCTAGATTTTGGGGCCGCCTATTTATCTTAAAAATTAGGGAAGTGTCATCAGCAAATAACACCATATTTTGAGGTTGGTTTTTCAGTAAATAGGGTAGATCATTTATATATACTAGAAAGAGGAAAGGACCCAATATTGAGCCTTGTGGAACCCCCATTTTTACTTTTAACCCCTGTGAATTAACACCATTTATTTGAACATGTTGTTGTCTATCATTCAAATAAGATTTTACCAAACTAAGTGCAAGTTTACCCAGTCCGTAATGCTCAAGTTTCAAAAGTAATGTGTCGTGATTTACGCAATCAAACGCTTTGGAGAGGTCACAAAAAATTCCTATGGCGTCTTGAGACTCTTCCCACGCAGTAAATATGTGCTTTAATAAGGTTACACCGGCGTCAGTTGTACAACGTCCCTTGGTGAAGCCATACTGTTGATCATGTAAGATTCTGTTGGTGTTAAAATGATAGAGCATTTGATTAAGCATTACTTTTTCAAAAACCTTGCTAAAAACTGGTAACACGGATACAGGTCTATAATTATTAGTATCTTTACTGTCCCCGGATTTGAAAAGAGGTATGACTTTACTGTATTTCATTAAATCAGGGAAAACTCCTTGGTCTACACATAAATTAAAAATTAAAGCTAAGTAAGGGGCTATAGTCTCAAGTATGGATGTACAAACTTTGACAGACATTCCCCATAGATCTTCGGTTAGTTTGATCTTTATTTGCCGGAAAGTTTTAATAACAATCATAGGGTTAATGTGTTTAAATTTAAATTCAACCAGGCAGCCAGACACATTCGCCTTTAATAAACCAATTGAGAGTTCAGGTGAGGAAATAAGAGCCTCCGTTGTTTTTTGTGGTATATCGGTAAAGAATTTTACAAATTCTTGAGCTACTTCCTGATTAGAGCTTTTAGGACCACATGCTGTATCTAATGTGTAGCTAGTGTTACGTATTTTCTTCCTGTTAGTCTCATTATTTATAACTTTCCAAACTGTCTTTATTTTATTTTCTGCTGTTTTGATCTTGTTGCTAATGTGCAGTGCTTTAGCAACCCTGCATGTATTTCTAAAAATGTTTGAATACTTAGCAACATACTTGTTAAAAGTTTCAGTGTTTATAAAAGGCTTAAGGCCATAAAGCTCAAATAGTCTTTCCCTACTTTTTCTGATACCTCTAGTTGCCCAATCACTAAATATGAATTTAGGGCAAATACTTTTTGTCTTCTTTTCAAAAGTTTTATTGAATTCCGTGTGAACTATTGAAAAGAAACGATCATACAATTGATCTATATTAATATCATCAAGGCCCATAACGCTTAACTTGTTCTGTAGCAAAATATTATACCTATTTAATCTGCTAGAAGTTATAGGTCTAAATTTAATTTGAACTTTTTGCGATGGGGGTGTATTACACCTGAAGGTTACAGTTTGTCCACTATGGTCAGAGGGTAGACAATTTACTATTGCTTTCTCTAAGTAATCACAATCGCAGAAAATATTATCTATACAAGTAGCAGAAGATGGAGTGACTCTAGTAGGTTCTGTAAAAGTGTTGGTCAAGTCAAATGACTTAAAAAGATTTAATAAGCGACTGCTATTTGCACATTCTTCTAAAATATTGATATTAAAATCACCACAAATAATTATAGATTTATTACTGACTGCAAGTTTTGCCATCACATCTTCCATTATTGATTCAAACAAAGAAAAGTTTTGATAGTTTGGGGGTCTGTACACACACACAATTACATGCTTATCTAGCTCAACACAGGACAGTTCAACGCAATGTTCAACCGAGAGACCTACTATGTCATTACGTTGCTTATATTTAAAACAATTTCTTATTAATATTAGGGAACCTCCACGAAGCATAGTTTTACGGTTAAAGCAGCTACCCACCATATAGTTCTCATAATTGATAAGCATTTGGTAATCCTTAAGCCAATGTTCAGTAAAACATATAATGTCAAACTTACTATTTTCTAAAAACAATTCAATTTCTAATAATTTGGAAGAAATGCCTTGGATATTTTGGTGGAATAATTTCAAAGTGTTCTGCTGAGGCCCTTTTTTACTAACTAATTGAGTGCAAGAAGATACGTTGGTAGGATTAACAATATTGTTAATCGTACCTCCTGTTGTCTCATTTCCTAGTTTAAATTAATTTTTGGAGTGAGGCTGGAGACACCCGTACCATCCTCAGACAACAAGACCCTATCACTAATACTAATATACCCTAATTGAGAATTCTCCACGGTGACACATGGATCCTCCTCAGTACAATGTTTGTAAACATTTATAGCACTAGTGCTATATTCATTGAAAGTCACCTGTATATTAGTATTACTACTAATAGTCGCAGTGTTAATAATAGAACTAAACTTAGACATACTATTTATGTCTGTGTGAATATTATAAGCTAATAGCCGAGCTATTTTGTGTCTACATCTAATAGGTAGATACACCTTACCCCGTGTCGACTTCAGTTTACCAACAATAGTGTTGATATCCAGATATATAAGTCTGTCACTATAGTGACCTACTAAAAAATGTACATGGTTATTTAACATATGTATATAATTATTTTTTCTATTACCCAAATTTTCAAAAAATGGAAAACCACACAATATTATTTTGTTACAATTTAACTTTAACAACTCTGAAACACAGTCAGTGATGTCTTCCTTTTTAATCTTAGAACTATTACCAACACATATAGTAATGGTGGTACTAGGATCACAAACGGTCTTTGTTACTGATGCCATAATCTGTTTGTAGGTTGATCCTGGCATGCAATAATTTTGGGTACAATAACTCAGGTTATTACTGATCAATTTCCCTAACCCTCTACCTATACTATCAGAGAACATAACTGAAAGATTAGAACCAAGACTATTAGGTGAGACCAAATTACCTAAGTCAGGTATTGTATCTTGGGTGGAAATACAGTCCTGAGTACTCACAGCTAGGGACGGGTCCTCCGTTGCCTCAAGCTGGAGGGCATCATTGCTGGATTCCCTCTGACAAGTACACTGAGTGTTGCTGAGAGTCAGCGAGTCCACTTTGTCTACCAATGCATTTGTAGCAAGAATATGCTCTTTAATTTGATTTTCCGAGCATTCATATTTATTACATAAAGATTTTAGTGACTTATTAAGAGCCTGTATTTCTGATTGTAAGCGCTGAGTGTCAATTTCATAAATATTTGTACTATCTTCCAATTTAATCTGATAGTTATTTAATTTATTAACTAGAGAAACACGTTCTTTCCTTAATTGAATATTTTTGGAAAGGTGTTTTTGTTGTTTCTTGTATTTATTACATTTTTTAATTATTCTATTTAATCGTGCATATTTCTTAATTTTATTTTTACTAATTTTGTGGCTGAAGTTATGCTTTAGTAAGGAGTCCTCTGTAAGGTCTATTGTTATAATGGAATGAGGGTTGCAATTTGTATTAACTAATTCATTATACAAATGTTCAGTTTCCATAGCCTGAGTATGATCCTTTTCCTTTTTCAAATTTAAAAGTTTGACATTTGCATGGACTAATTCATCCTCTAAGTCCCTAATTTTACATAAAGCCTCCTCATACAAGTTGCTACAAGAGTTGAACCCATCCGTGACCGCCCTTAGTTGATCCCGTTCATTGACAACATTCAAGAATTCCTGATGAAGGTCTACTAGCTCCCGTTTTAAGCTCGAGTTTTTGCTATTTACGTTAATGACCTCCTCCTCACTGTCCTCTCTCTCTTGCAACAGCTGCTGGCATTGGAGTTTAGAGTCCTTAAGTTCTTGGAGGGCCGTTCTCAATTTTAGCTCCATATCTTGAGCAGTAGCCTTACGGGTCATCACAGGCATGGTTTCCGGATTGGTTACTGAAAATTGTAAATAAAGAAACGGTGAGAACTAATAGGATAGACCAATGAAGAGAATTTAGAGATAAAAAAGGGGAAAAAACAGGGAAAAAGTTTGTGTTACTCAAAGAAATGAGGTAGGCTGCTATATTAGCTTGACAATAATTAAATTAGCTTACTGAATAATTATTTTTATTGCTTCAATGAGAATTTTACTTTCTTAAGATTTTACTTTTTCATGTGGGTAGATTGCCTGGACTAAAAACTTATGATTATTACAATATTACTTCAAGACGTTAATGAAATAACTATCACGAACTTAATATTTAACTAATATTGAAAAGATTGATAGCAAGTATAAATCGTTAAAGTTTTACTTTTTACGAAATGACAATTGTCAACAATGCAATCTAGAACCTTAGAAGGAAATTAGCAAAAAAAACAAAAACTATACTAGAATTGGCGTGGACGTGTTGTAAAGTTACGATTATGGGACGATTGTGTGCTATTCTAAATATAAAAGTAAACAAATACTCCCCGTATAAATCCGTAGTCCGAACATCAGCTGTTGGTTTTAGGTTACCGGTAACGTCGTTTCGTCGCTGTACAACCGAATCCTTTATTAATTAACAGGAAAATATGTTTCCTGGGTATTTACACATTTAAAATACGATATTACATATGATTACACCTTAATTTAACTTAATTACTATTTAATTTTAATTTTAAAATACGGAACAAAATTTTGACATGTCACTCGGGCAGTGTTGCCACTTTTTCCTCTCAACAGTTGACATACAACAGCGGCGCGCCGAAAATACTGATAGGCCAAGATAATTGGCACCTCTTGCTAGCCACCGAGGTCCGCAAAGGGCCCAAGAACCAGCCAGTCGCCTCACTTACGGTACTGGGCTGGACTCTACACGGCGCGCAAACCAGAACACTGGGTCACCAAGTGCATTTCGTCAACAGACTCACAGCAAACGAAGAAGACCTCGACGAACAGTTGCGCGAATTTTTCGCGCTTGAATCACTGGTCATTAACCCCCGCAGACCAGACTCCGACCCGGAACAGAAAGCGGAAGCCATATTGGACCGTCTTGCAGACAGACAGAAGACGGCCATATAGAAACAGCGCTGCTCTGGAAAAGCGAAAATATCGAAATGCCAGACAGCTACGGGACAGCACTCAACAGGCTCGTCTCACCAGAAAAGAAGCTCGATAGCAAGCCTGCTCTTCGAGACAGATACACAGAACAGATGAACGCGTACATCAGCAAGGGTTACGCCGAAAGGGCACCCAAAACAAGTACAGTTGGTAGGACTTGGTACCTACCCCATTTCGACGTGTTCAATCCAATGAAGCCGGAGAAACTCTGAATAGTTCACGACGCCGCAGCCAAATCAAGAGGGATGTCATTGAACGACTTCCTACTCACGGGTCCAGACCTACTACAGTCGCTGCCCGGCGTCATGATGAGATTCCGCCGACATCCGATAGCAGTCGCCGGCGATATAGCAGAGATGTTCATGCAGGTGAAGGTGCGTAAACAGGACAGAGACGCCCTTCGTTATCTTTGGAGAGGCGATAGACGAGAAGGCGCCCCTGAAGAATACCGCATGACGTCAATAATTTTCGGCGCTGCAAGCTCACCGTGCACAGCCATATACGCGAAGAATTGGAACGCGAAAAGGCACAGTGAGACCCAACCAGAAGCGGTGGAAGCCATCATACAGAGTCATTATATGGATGACTACCTAGATAGTTACAGAACCGTCGAAGAAGCGACGAAAACAGCAACAGCGGTGAAGAACATTCACCTACAGGCGAAGTTTGAGCTCAAAAAATGGGTGTCAAACAGCACAGAACTAATAGAAAATATAGACCTGACACAGAACAGGACTGAAGAAGTCAACATCGGGAAGACAGATACAGAAAAGATACTCGGACTAATATAGAAACCGAGTAAAGACAGGCTAGGCTTCAACCTCACGCTCGCACGATTACCGAGCGGAATCCTGGATGAAGAGGCGCCAACGAAGAGAGAAGCACTCAAGATCGTCATGTCGTTGTACGATCTACTAGGCCTCGTCTCCCCAGTAACCATTCGAGCCAAACAGATACTTCAGGAGGCTTGGAGGCTAGGAACCAACTGGGACTACCGTTACTTTGTAAACATAACCTATTCAACACTAATTAAGTTAAATGTCAAAACAAACGCCACAGAGTATACATACTCATTGAGCCGTCCAGTTACTAAACGACTAAAATTAGCTGTTTTACCAGTGCTGTGCGCGCGTTACATGTATCTGATCGAATGAGTGAAGACTTGTCTATGCGTAAACACGCCAGTATAAATGTCACGGACTCGCGATGACGAGCCTTTTTTGGAAATATTCTGCTCCCAGTGACTAGACGCGTTTTTTTTATCGGAAATTAAATTTCTAGAAGTATTCGTGATCTAGAATATTCGGGCTTAAAGCAGGCAGCTTTAATTTTTGTTAGTTACCTAACTCTTTCCGTTTTGTGTCTGCGTAAACCCCATACTGGGTAAGTGTTGAACAGCAATTCACAGCAATTCACGTTTTCATATTTTCTGTATCACTAGCTACGTGGTCTCAAGATGTGAGCAACTTTCTATCACCGTTTTTGCTATGCACATTCAAATGCTTAAATCTTGTAGCCTTCAGCCGAGTGTATTTGACATTGTTACAATAACCCTCATGACACTCAAAATGTGCAAATCATGTTGTGCTTACCACCACCATCATGTAAACTCCGTACTGATTGTGACTACCACACATCACCTTCATGGGCGCACGGGTATTTCTCGCTTTGCTTTTGCCTTGGTGTCACAATCAGCGGGGATGACTGCTAGCCATTCCGTGACACGCTGGACGTTATTTCCCAGGGTTCAAGATTCCGGCTGACGTTCAAGATTCCGGCTGACAATCAAGATTTCGGCTGACAACCGTTTTACCGGCATCCAATTTGCTGCGGGTTCCCCAGCGGGTACCTTTTACCTGCGTGGCCGCGTCGAAATTCTACGGGTCGGCGCGATCATCTGCCGTCCGTCACCCTACCTGGCGTTTGCAGCGTGGCACACCGCTACGGTCATCGTCACGCCGGGCTGAGCCAGGAGAGTACCGTGAACCCCCGGGCGGGCTTGGAGAAACTTGTGACCATAGACCTACCCACACCCGTTTATTTTATTAATATATTTTTATGTTGACCTGGGTCCGTGGTTTTCTTCTATTTACCCCCACGGACACCCTTTCCGTCACAGTATACATAAAAGAACCTCTTTTCATTCTTATTTAGTATATAACACATACTGTATAATAACGATATAATCTATGTCGCCGCAAGAGGCTCTATCTGCTAAGATTTAATCTAATTATTAACACTCATAATTCTATTCCATGAACCTGCCATCTCTGCTTCGTGGTACAGTTATTACATCACTTGACAAATGAGTTAAGCGCCATCTATTGGCGTAACTAGCACTTAGATAGTTCGTGGTTTCAAATAGTAATTTATTAAACAACAAAAGGGGTTATTCCCAGTTGTCCCCACTTTCAACGCCACCACTGGTGACAAATGGGATTTCTTTCGATAAAATGTCCCATTTGCCACCAGTGGTGGCGTCACCAGTGGTGGCAATTGGGAATGGCCACTTTTTTGTTCCCAGTTGCCACCAGTGGTGACAAATGGGAAAAATAAAATGATACGACTCCATATTAGTACGGTACACAAAACGAGAGACATTGCACAGACTAATCAAGGTTTTATTCACAATAATTTACATATTCTCTAAAGGATGTCACAGATTTACACTTATGTATACAATTACACAATCATTTACTTCGAATTTTCTAATTTACATCAAATAAATCAGACAAGTCCAAAATTTTTAATACGTAATCCTGTAATTCCTAGGGTTTTATCACAGAGTTACAAGCTTCAATGATCAACTTTCTTATTATTGTTTATCACAGATCAGTACCTATATTATTCACAATAATTGACGTTTTATAATATTCTAACTTACCAGCTATTATTTTACTCAGTTGTTTTCCAAGATGGTCTATCACAGATTAATCAATGCAGTATTTACAATAAATTATATTCTTTTTCTATCTAGTATTGAAGAATTTTAAATACTGCTAAAAATACAAATTATTGGAAGGAATTTTAATAGTAATTTGTACCTCGGTACATGTCTGGGCCGAAAAAAAACACCTTTATAATAATAGTAAGGATTTTAGAGATTTCGTACCTATATCTTGTTAGTATAGCAAAAGGAACACTCATTTTATTTTAGTCACGAATTTATTAGATATCATGTGTTGAGCAAGATTCTTTTTGAATACGTTCAATGAGTTTATATTTTTAATAGTTGAGGGTATTTTGTTATAAATCTGAGCGCCTTAAAAAGTATTGATTGTTTTGCCATAATTTATACATCGTTTGACAACATAAATATACTCTTGAAAACTATGTAACAAATAATATAATTTTCTAACAAAAGCTGAAAACTTACTTTGATCTTAATAATTCCTTTACAGTTGGTTTTTCGTTTGGTGCATTCCCATACTGTTAACCCACTTTTGTGTTTCCTTTTGGTATGATATTGGAATCCTGCGCGAAGCAGTATAGTTCCGTGACGTCTTTTTTTTTATGTAAACTAACGAAACTTCACCAGAACTGCACGACGCTCTTGACCCTGACATTGTTAGAAATATACTGATGAATGTTACGTCACTGGTCTATGAACTGAGAACAGCAAGTGGAGGGGGTTGTTCGACAGGATAGGAGCGTGAAAGTTACGCTAATTTTTAAAGTATTATACCAAAATCAGACAAATATGAGAAGTCAATTATTGTGTGATATTATAAAAAGGAAGTAAGTAGCTATATTTTTTTGTAATTTATCGTAATTGTCCATCTTGGAAAACAACTGAGTAAAATAATAGCTGGTAAGTTAGAATATTATAAAACGTCAATTATTGTGAATAATTTACTGATCTGTGATAAATAATAATAAGACAGTTGATCATTGAAACTTGTAACTATGTGATAAAACCCTAGGAATTACGGGATTACGTATTTAAAAAAAATGGACTTGTCTGATTTATTTGATGTAAATTAGAAAATTCGAAGTAAATGATTGTGTAATAGTAGGTATAAATAAGTGTAAATCTGTGACATCCTTAGTAGAGTAGAGAATATGTAAATTTTTGTGAGTAAAACCTTGATTGTGCAATGTTTTATTTCTCTCGTTTTGTGTACCGTACTAATATGGAGGCGTATCATTTTACTTTTTCCATTTGTCACCACTGGTAGCAACTGGGAACAAAAAAAGTGGCCATTCCCAATTGTCACCACTGGTGACGCCACCACTGGTGGCAAATGGGACATTTTATCGAAAGAAATCCCATTTGTCACCAGTGGTGGCGTTGACAGTGGGGACAACTGGGAATAACCCAACAAAAGTCTTTAGCTAAATCTATAGTTAAAATTAAGATAAGCAAGTATTTTACGACAATTGGGATTTGTAATTATCATTGTTCATTTGACACTAAAGATTTGTTTATGAAGCAACACTTCACACTAAGGTGGAAGATGCCGCCGATTTGATTAATAGTTTAATTTATAATTTGAAAGTACAAGTAAATCAGTTTCTCTAACTAAATTACACTAAAAAGTAACAAGATTATTTTACAGAACAATTTATTATTGAAAGACTTCTTAGGTGTTCTTTGCATTAAGGCCGTCTACGCCAAGCAAAGTAGGTATTTAACGCTACCACCCTTTACGCGAAACGAGTCGTGCACACGCGTCGCCGACTTGAACCCAAAGCTGAGCGAAGTGTCACAGTATAGGTAAGCGTGTCGTGTAGGCAGTAGGTCAACTTATTTTATTAAATTGTCAGCTTGATTTATTATAATAGGTAGTAATTGCGAAAACCTAACATTTAAATGTAATAAATTAATTTGAATAGATGTTGTAAATGCAAATTGCTGCAAGTCGTAATTTATTCAATTATTTGTGTACCAGACGGGTGGACTCGTGTTTGGAAATTCAAAAACTATAACGGAACCAAATCTGAGCCACTAACCGCCCTGTACCGAAAGTTCCGGGTGTAAACATTAGCTTCGTGGAACGGAGAGGTGGGTTTGGAAAATACTGCAATATTATTGTAGATGGAGAAGAAATGAAACACTATTTGACTATGGTAAGACACTACAAGCAGACAATACTGGAAAAACTGAGCTGAAACTATAATCGGAAAGAACTGTTAACTATTCGGATATCGAAACGAAACTGACTGCTTCAATATCGTAAACAAAACTGACTGTTCCAATGTCGAAAACAAAACTTACTATGCGGTGCCTGCGCTATGCTTTCATACTATTAGCAGACACAAAAAAATATTCGCGAATCCTCTAGCGGTGTGTAGTATTTGTTCGCTAGAAAATCTTTTAATTCATACAAAAAGCATGAACAAAAAACATTAACAAAAAACATTAACAAAAAAATACAAAGGAAACTATAAACAAAAGGATAATAAATAACTCGAACGGAAGAAGGAAGTAGGTACTTTACGCTCTCGGCGTACGGTCGAAATTAAATTAACATTTCTCGATGTTTTTTATAAGTAGTTTGCGTACGCGCACCTGTGACGAGACTATTCTCGAGGGAATTTGTACCTACTTACTTTTAAAACTAATAATAACAGAAAGTACTCGACAAAGAATCACAAACACGGCAATAGCGTACTTTCTCGAACGTTCTTTCTATAGACTATATAAAAACACTGTTTGAGACACTTGTCGCGAACAATTTGACTAGGTTTCTTACATTGTTTTTATCTCACGAAGAGACACATGCTTTATTTGTTGTACTTATGTGTCACCGTAAAATTGTAAATACCGTTAGATTATAATCTATCTCGTGAGATTGTAAACTCGTTCGTTGAGGAATTCCCTCGACTGTCTATGGTCTTCATCATCAGACCAATGGCACTTACAACCCATATGGGTGCAAAGTTCTCATCAATAGAAATGAATTAAATCCAAACACAAGGTAGCTACTGTAAAACGTTGAGGAGTTCCTTTGACTGTCCTTCGTCTTTATCATCAGACCCCTAAAGATGACCACAACCCATTTAGGTGTAAAGTTCTCATCAATACAAATTAATCAAGCCCAAACACCAGGTAATTATTGTGAATCGTTGAGGAGTGCCGTCGACTGTCTTCGGGTTCCATCATCAGATCGAGTCCAGACTTTCTTTAAATAGTAGTGCTCTAAAATACTCAATGAACAAAAAAACAAACGCACTAGTCGCACTACGATGTTCAAAGGTTTCCCTCGATTTCTCTGAGATGCCATCATCAGATCCCAGTTTCATGGTCATGGTACTACTCTTGGAATATCTTATTTCCAACAAAAAAAGAATTATCTAAATCGGTTCATAAACGACGAAGTTATCCTACGGTCAAATTGTGAAACCTCCTCCTTTTTTTAAGTCGGTTAAAAAAGACTGTACTGTTATAATTACACTACGTTCTTTAAATAAATCGTTCGATAAATCGGCGGGACAGCCGTGCGCCAGCAAAAGGGACATAGGTCCTACCTCGTCAAGGCCTGGCGGGCGACTGAATCCACGTGCGCAAGCCGTTTTCTTATATAATAATTTATTATTAAAAGGATTAAATTGTTTTGAAAAAATTAACCACAAATAATTGTTCTATATGTTATTAACTTTGCTTAGATATTTTTTTTGGAAGTAAAACTTTAATATTCTCCAAGTAAAATAAGAAAAACATAAAAAAATATTCGAATTAGGCTCCTGTTCGGATTTTTTTTTCATCGAGTGAAGTTTTTGATATCATGTTTTGAACCACAAATTATCTTAGTAAATATAGTCAACTATAATATCTATTTTTTTTGGCTTTAAAAAATCACTATTTCTTTGATTACTATTGAATCAAAGTTATGTAAAATTGGGAAAATTGGGACTACCTGCCCTTAAATCCTTTGATTTGCCGGAAATGGTTATAAGCAAGATAGAATATAATTGTAAAAAGTAATGAAGCGACTAACTAGCTTTAACTAGATAAAACCTTTGCATTTGTGAATATTGGTATTGTTTAATTATTAAAATGATTTATTGTGAATTATTCTAGTATTGTTTGTAAGTTTTAATGAACTTATGCAGTTCTGCCACGGCTCTCGTGTAGATCGCACGCACGCGACTATCGATTACGGTGTAGAATTAACAAATTCATTATATTGGCACGCTCATTAGTTATGCAGGATTATACTTAATAATGGCTTCAGATGATCGTGGACCAGAAAAAACTAACTTGGATCTGATTGATACGGAAGTGAGGCAGCAAGATGGATGGATGGCACAAGTAGAAGATGAAGAAAATAAAATTGATTCGTTGGATAATATTAACGACTTAAACTGCTGTGAAGTACAAATTATGGAGGAAGATGTAGGAGTAGATAAATCAATAAAACGAGGAAGAGAAGAGGATGAACAAAGCTGGACTAAAGTTGAGGGTAATAGAGGAAAAAAACTGAAACAAATCAAGAAAGAGGTTTTTATTTGGAGCAAAGAGAAACTACCGAAACAGTTTGCTATCGCAAAATTGTTTAACAGTATGGGTTTGACTGACATAAACCATATAAAATATATTAACCCATATAAGTTAAAAATTGAGGTTTCGACTGAGGAATGTGCGGGCAAGTTTTTAGACTGTCAGGAATTCCAAACCAAGGCATGGAAAGTTTATAGTGCAATGGACGTAAACATTTCCTACGGTATTATACGGGATGTGGACCTTGAGCTGTCTGACGAAGAGGCATTAAAAGCGATCACGTGTCCTAATGATATTGAAATTGTGACATTAAAAAGACTTCAAAGACGAGATGCAGACGGCCAGTGGATGCCTAGTGAGGTAGCCAAGGTGGGCTTCAGGGGTTCACACCTGCCGGCATTTATATATGTGGACTGTCTACGTGCTAAAGTGGAACCTTACGTTTTCCCGGTAACACAGTGTTCAAACTGTTGGAAGTTTGGTCACATAAAAGCAAGATGCACGTCCAAAAAAACTATATGTCCTAAGTGCACAGAAGAACACAATAACTGTGAAACTACAATATTTAAATGTGTGAACTGTCGAGGTGACCACATGGCGCTGAAAAGAAGTTGTCCAATATATGCGCGGGAGAAGCGCGTAAGGGAGCTTATGTCAGAATACAACTGTACATATCACGTAGCTTGCAATATGTATGTTAGACCCAAACCACCGATAGGTTTACAAACAGTGAGAGATAACGATAAGCTGAAGACCGACACCAACAACAGCTTTAGTGGTTTACTATTGGAAGAAACGGGAAATAATCATATATATACTCCGAGTCAATTCCCACCTTTGTTTACGCAGAAACGAACGAAATCACCGCAAGCAAGTAACAAAAATAAGCAATTACATTCGCAAAGCATCGGTAAAACGGAGGGGTGGGGACAGCGGGAGCCGCCGGACTGCATTCCAAAGCAATCAGCTGATACTGATAACGATCTCGGTGACAACGTAAACAAAGACCGGCAAGTACATCTGGACGAGTTAATTACACGTTTGAAAGGTATTATTTTTATGCGAGATTTGAGTTTTAAGGAAAAGTTTAATAATGTTATTAAGTTTTGTATTGAATGGATAATAATAGTTGTGGTAGATCGTATGTCTGAGTGGCCTATTTTGAATAAGTGTTTAGAATTTCTTTTCGGACTTAGTAAGTAATGGATCCTATAAATAAAATTGTTAAATTAAAGTTGTTACAGTGGAACGCACAAAGCTTACGACCTAAAATTAAAGCTTTTGAGAATCTTTTATTGATAAGTAAAATTCACATTTGCATTATATCAGAGACCTGGCTTGAACCAGACAGTCAGTTGAAAATTGGTAATTATTCTATTTTTAGACAGGACCGGGACGATTCATACGGCGGGATTGCAATTGTTGTCCATAATTCTATCAAGGCACAGATCACTAATTTTAACTTACGTAATCGAAACATTCAAGTTCTTCACATTAAAATATTCAACTGTAACTTCTTAGAAAATATTGTTGCGGTGTACTGTCCTCCTAATATTCATACTACAGATGAAGATTGGAAAATGCTATTTTCTAAATGGTCAAATAAAACTTTTATAGGGGGAGATTTTAACGGGCATCATACAAATTGGTCATACAAAAGCGATCGCAGAGGTTTACAAATTCATGATGCAGCTGATGATTGGCAGTATGTTTCTCTTAATACTGGAGACCCCACCAGACTTAAATTAGTATTGAATCAGCTTCAAGAAAGTTCGCCTGACGTCACGTTTGCCTCATCAGATATAGCACTCCGATTCAAGTGGAATGTTTTACACGAAAATTTAGGTAGTGATCACTTAATGGTTCTTATAAGCACAGAATTAGCATGTAATAACTTTATAAAAACGAAACGTAATTTTAAAAAGGGTGATTGGCAGAAATATAGGGAAATAATAACAAGTAAAATAAATAATATTAGTTTAACAGGTAACCAAACAACCCAACAAATTTATGATGATCTTATCGATTTAATTAATTTTGCGTCACAGGCATCAATTCCAAACATTAAGATATGTGAAGATCCCACCAGTAAGTTTATTCCAAGATCATATTGGTCCCCCGAGTTGTCTAAGGCAGTTGCGGAGCGTAGATTGGCATTAACCCGGATGAGGCAGAACCCTATCCCCACAAATTTTATTATTCTTAAACAGAAGGTTGCTACAGCACAGAGACTAATGCGTAAAGCTAGTGCAGAATCCTTTCATCAATTCTGTGACAGTATGAGTGAGCTGGTATCTAGTAGCGAATTGTGGAACAAAATGCGATGGCTCAAAGGATATCGTACTAGTAGAATTTGTTTGGATGCAGAGAGGGCTGGTGAGTTCTTACGACAATTGACGCCAGATTACGTTCTACCACCAAGTCCTGTCTTTAGTTCAATTAATTTACAGTTGGAGGCACAGATTTCAGAACAGGAGCTCTTTAATGTATTGAAGATGAAGGATACCGCTCCAGGGGAGGACGATATTTCTTATTCCATGATATATAACTTCCCCAACAAACAACTGATAGTTGATTTATTTAACAAATGTTTGTCTGAAGGTGAGGTCCCAAAACAGTGGAGAAATGTTACAGTAGTGCCTGTGCCGAAACCTGGGCGTGATCCAAGCAACATAACGTCCCTGAGACCTTTATCACTCATATCTTGTCTCTGCAAAACCTTGCACAATATTATAACGCGACGTCTTGAATGGTTTTTTGAAAATAATAGTCTTTTTTTCTCAGAATACAGTGGGATTTAGAAGATCACAGTCATGTCTCGACAATCTTGTACGATTAGTTTCACAAATTCAAATAGGGTTCACCAATAATCAAAAGACGCTAGGATGTTTCGTTGATATAGACAACGCATATAATAATGTCAATATATTGAAGGTGGTATCTAAACTTGACGAGATGGGGGTGGGGGCTTCTATTTGTAAATATATATGGGAATACTTAAGAGAAAGACATTTAGCTGTGGCACAAGTAGGGAGTAATGTTTCGATTACAAGATGGACATGCAAGGGTTTGGCCCAGGGAGACCCTATGTCTCCAATATTATTTAACGTAGTTACTAGTAATATTTGCAAAGAAATTATGAATGTGTATATATCCCAATACGCCGATGATTTCGTCCTCTATATTTCTGGGCAAGACATTAGATTTATGACCACAACTCTTCAGGAGGCCTTAGATAATTTAACAAATTTGCTGGGAGTATTGGGTTTGGAACTGTCTCCAACGAAAAGTAAAATATGTTTATTTTCTAGAGGAAAGACATTACTGCAGGCAAACGTCTATATCAACAATGTCAGTTTGGAAACAGTTCCGGTTGTTAAATATTTAGGACTCTGGCTAGATTCATCATTGAGATGGCGCAAACAGATCAATGAAACCTGTGAAAGAAGTATGAGATTTTTAAACGTTATTAAAGTATTGGCAGGTTCGTCATGGGGAGTTCATCCATTGCATTTAAGACGACTATATATTGCAATAATTCGCAGTCGGTTAGACTATGCAAGTTTTTTGATCGATAATAGCGCTAAGACCAATATTTCTAAACTAGACAAAATCCAAAACCAAGCCATGAAGTAGTTGGCGGTTTTTTAAAAAGTTGCCCAATCCACGCGATGGAATCGGAGTTATGTCTGCCACCATTGTTTATTCGACGGAAATATTTAGCTGCAAATTTTTTATTAAAAGCTAAGTCTATTGTTGACGGTGACACCATTTCAATGATATTAAAATTAACATCGATATGCGGGCAGGAATCATATTGGCGCAATAAGAAAAAACCGTTGCTAACTATCGTTTATAGTGAGTTGTCCAATCAAACTTTACATCGTTCTAAAGTTCTAGAGATGTTCTCACTGTCAACATGGATGGCAAATATTGATATAAAGTCACACATTAGCTTAAATGTTAATGATATAACAGGACCTAAAAGATCTCATACTTCTGTAGCACTTTTGAGGAAATCTAAAGAAACTATTACACGAGACTATGACGGATTCTATCGAATTTACAGTGATGGGTCCAAGGATGATAATGGAACAGGAGCAGCCTTTTTTGATCCTCAATCTAATACGGGAGCAAGTTTCACATTGAACTGCAAAGTATCCATAATGACAGCGGAAGTGTATGCTATTTTGGAAGGTTTATCGTACTTGATGTCATGCAATTATTCTAAATTATTGATACTTTGTGATTCAAAAAGCGCTTTGCAGCATATAGCTGGGTGCACCTCGGGCATACGAGGTCTGCCCGTAGCTTATTCCGTGATAGAATTATATTTAAGATTGAGGGAAAGTGGCAAAACCGTTAAATTCCAATGGATTCCATCGCACGTTGGTTTGATGGGAAACGAGCAAGTGGATAGGTTGGCAAAAATAGGAACTTATGAAGGAATATCTGTCAGTCATCTACCCTTCTTCACAGATATATTAAGAGATGTCAAAATAATTTGCAATGATATGTGGAAGACTTACTTTAACAAAAGATCTGAAGAGAAGGGTATATGGTACCGGACAATTCAATCTGAACCTCCAAGGATTCCTTGGTTCTCTGAAGTACAGATGAATAGACGATTGTTAGTAACAAGCATGCGTCTGCGATCCGGGCACATTCCATTGAATGCGTTCGGGCATCTTATGAAGGTTGTCGACACCACAAATTGTCTGATTTGCAACATGAGGGAAGACACCTACCACGCTTTGGTGGAGTGTGCTCGGGTTGGAGAAGAACGGAGAGCTTTAGAATTAGAAGCAGGACTTAGTTTAAGGGATGTTGGAATATGTAATTCGATCTTGTCTAAACCTACGTCCAAATTAGCTATTAAGTTATATCACTTGATTGTTAAATTAATTAAGTTAAGATCCTAGTTATAATCTAGATTATATGTATTTTGTAAAACTACGAGGCTGACATAATCGCTACGCGATTAAAGCCTTTTCTAAAAATAAAGATTAAAAAAAAAAATGAACTTATGTAATTAATAAACTGTACTGTGTGGTGTGGGGGGACTTCCGCACACACAGGACAGACGCCTGAGCAACGATCAGTCACGTAAAGTCACGTTAGCTTACGATTAGCAAAAACAATTGAAATACTAAGTGTTTAATGAAGTGAACGATACTAATAAGATGTGAAAATGTTATCTGTAATACGATTTAAAATAGTGTGAGGAGTTTCTTCATCCATTCTTCTCAACCATAATAATTTGCGAATGGACGACTCAACTCTAAAAAATTAATCAGTTTCTGTACCTAATGGTTTAATAGAAATAAACGTTTGGAATTTGAGTCAAGTGCTGTGTGTGATTTCAAATACCCACCTACCTATCTACCAACAATGAAGAATCGTATCGCTAGGCGATGTGATAGATGACTGAAAGACAATATGGTGGCGGATGGCGCCCATATTTGGAAACAGTGTTCCTCTAGGCTTTCCCTGCCGTGATATATATATCGTTCATATATAATAACGATATTACGTAGATATGTATAGATTATAAGTAAATATATTAAGATGATACGTAGCATGTAAAGTTTCGACCTAATATGTAATAGATTTTACCATTAGCAAGTAAATAACAGTTCATTATGTAACTGATTTACGTTATAAATAAATAAAGCTGCTTTACAGACATGCGATTACGTCTCACACATACATACAACTCGAATACTCGTTTCTGATTGGCCAAACAAAGTTACCATGTTAGTTCGACGCCGCCGCCCGCGGCGCTAGGAGCATTTTCTATAATATAAATATCACGCACCCAAATTCTGCGAAATTAGGCCTCGGCTGCCAGCTCACCCAACAGGTGATAGACGACGAGCTACAATCGGACAATCAACCTGTACTCGTCGTCCTATCGGAGATACAAGACTCTCACCTCCTGCGCCACGTCGCATCACGGACTGGGACGTTTTCAAGGAAAAGCTGGAGACCACCACACCCACTTGGCCCTGCGAGACCGCCGCAGACGTTGAGAGGCTTGCGGAAGAGGTCACCGCCTGCATCCAGCGCGCCTTAGAAGAGGCGACAACAACAATGCCGACGCCACCGGGGGGGATTGTTTACAAGCCCCTCCCCGCCCACATCAAGCACCTAGTCGCCCAGAAGAGGCGCCTACGCAGGCGGTGGCAGGACACAGGATGCCCCACCATGAAGCGTGACCTCAACCGTCTAGCGGAGAAGGTCAGGGTCAAGCTACAAGAATTCAACACCGCGGGCTGGGAGGAACGAATCGACGCCGCCGAGGGAGACTGGCCGTCGATTCATAAGTTGTGCAGGTCACTTACGAACACCCCGGCCCCGGTACGTCCACTTCGCCACAGCGACGGGGCGCCCAGATATGTTGCAGCAGATCGCGCAGAGATCTTCGCTGAGCACCTGGAGCGTCAGTTCCAGCCAAACCCAACCACCGACACCGAGCACATCGCAGCAGTCGAGAGGCACCTTGGAGAGTACTTCGCCTCGCCGGTAGCTCACGATGAAGACCCAGTATTCTTCTCGCCTTGTGCAGTCAGACGCGCCATCCTGAGAACAAAGCCGAAGAAGGCTCTGGGGGCGGACAAGATAACCAACACCGCGCTGCGCCACCTGCCGTACAGAACGGTAGCGGCGCTAGCGCGCTTGTTCACAGGAATATTACGCACCGGGGTTTTCCCGGCTGCGTGGAAGGAGGGGCGCGTCATCATGCTGCCCAAGCCTCACAAGGATGTCCTGAAGCCGGAGAGCTACCAGCCCATCACACTCCTATCCAGCATCTCCAAGGTGTTTGAACAGCTCCTGCTGCGACACCTTCAACACCATGTGAAGCCACGCCCGAGCAGTTTGGGTTTCGCTCGGAACATTCAACGACGCTCCAGCTGTCGAGGGTACTGCACCTGCTCACGGCGGCGCTGAACAAGAAGGAGCGGGCAGTTGCAGTATTCCTCGACATGGAAAAAGCGTTTGACAGAGTGTGGCATGCCGGTCTGCTGTACAAACTGTCAATGACAGACGCGCCTCGTCGACTGCTTCAGGTGGTCTCCTCTTTCCTTTCAGACAGGACCTTCAAGGTGGTGGTGGACGGTGCAATATCAAGCGCCCGTCGCATCGCAGCTGGAGTGCCGCAGGGCAGCTGTGTCTCCCCGTGGTGCTACTCATACTTCACCGACGACATCCCCACTACCCCGGACACCACTCTCGCGCTGTACGCCGATGACGCCGCGTACCTCTCCACCTCGCTCAACGTGCACCACGCGGCCGTCAAGATGCAGCGCGTGCTAGATCTTCTGCCAGAATGGCTGTCAAAATGGAGGTTGTCGGTGAATGTGGGTAAAACACAGGCACTGACTGTCGGCGGCTGCAAGAAGCCACCACCCTTGAAACTGCAGGGAGCCGACGTCGAGTGGCATGGTGAGGCCAAGTACCTGGGAGTCACCATCGACAGTCGGCTCTCCATGGCGCCACACGTCCGCACGGTCGTCGCAAGATGCAGGAGCGCCCGCTTCCTGCTGCACCCAGTGCTCTCATCCCGCCTCCCGCTGCGTGCCAAGCTGGGCGTGTACAAAACGTACATCCGCCCACTACTCACGTACGCCGCCCCAGCCTGGTTCGCCCTCACGAGCGAGACGAGCAGAAAAAACCTAGAAGCCCAGCAAAATATCACTCTGAGGAAGATCGTCGCCGCCCCTCGCTACGTGAGGAACACAGTCGTCAAGCGGGACCTCAACATAGAGAGCCTGGAGGACTTCAGCCGGCGCCTCGCGTCCATCATGTTCGCGCGCGCCGACGCCTCTGCCTGGCTCCATATCGCACAGATAGCGCCATGGCACACGCGCCCGCCTGACGCGGGGCGCCCCCCGCGCTACCCCAGGCGCCTACCACGCGACCTCGTGACAGACGTGTGACGACACCCCACCGGATTGACCACCGAGTATGTCGCTTCACCTACACGCGACATACTCAAACAAAAAGACTCCACACACATTACTCACACATCGGTGAAACGCCGCGTTCTAAGTTAATATAGACGCGGCGCTCACCCCCCACCTCACAAAACTCATTCCGCGCCCGGCAGCCGTTGCGCAAACACGTGTGCCCTGCCCCGTACCGCGTTCTCTCGCTCGCGCCAAGAGTGCCGCACGCGAAGCCCGACCGGTCGAGAGCGCCGCAGTGCTACGTCGTAGCGCTGCCGCTACGCCGCGTAGGCCCCAGCCCCGCCCACTGTAGCGCCGCTACGGTAAGTGCTCACGCACTCGCCTACGCGCAGCTACGTCGTAGCAAACCAGCTACGCTTGCTACGCATTCGTCAGCTGGTTCGCTACGTAAACAAACTGTCTTTTTCAAGACAAATATTATTTCCTTGACTGGATAATCGTCAACCGCGGTCGTCAGGTATTGCCCCTTCTGGGAAAAACCACGGTTTAGTGGTACTTGAGGGATACCCTACGGTGCCAACGAACTCAAGTGGGTGGTGACCCAATCCACCCGCCGACCCCCTTCAGGGGAAGGCAGATAGTTGGAGGAGCTCCGACTGCGGCCTTGGGGACTTCCCTAGTCGCGGTCTGGAAGCAGATTAACCCCCGTTTGTCCACAGATTGCACCCGGGACGTCTGGGTGTGTCTACCCCAGCGGCCCGGATTGGTCGCAAGACCCATAGGGCCCTGCCGCACATTGTGATTGGCGGCAGGTATACAAGCTTAGGGCTCACCAATAGGCACTCACCTCCCTGTCTAACCCGACAGGGAGGGTACTCATCCCCGGGTAATCCCACCCGGGGAGTTAGGTGTTAGGTGTAGGCCCTTCCGGCATTTAATTTAATTTAGTTGTGTCGCTGACAAGTTTGTTTGTGTTTTTCTTCTTGTCAGCCTAACATTACGAAAAACACACGGGTGGGTTTAGTTCTAAGGGTTACAGTTTGCCCGGGGTGTTCACGTTTCACGTGTCTCCTCGGGACTAGTGTTAGGGTTAGGAACCTCGGTTTCCCCCCCAATAGTTTTTCTAATTATTACTTTTTCAAGTAATAATAATTATGTCTGCCGCAATGGCTACATCGCGCAACGAGGCCTTGCACGCCTGCTTCGGCGCCCTCTTAGAACGTCTCTTAGCAGACAACAACCCCCATATCAAGGGAGCTTATGACGGGCTACTAGAGCCATTCAAGAAGGCCAACTGGTTCACGCCAGTGCCCTCTTCTTCCAACACCAGATCACGCTCTCTCTCCCCTACACCCCGAACCCATTGTGTCAACATGGACACAACGGAATCCCCTAAAGCTACAGCAAGCCCACAGGAGGCTTCCTCCATATCGTCCTCCGAATCCTCCTCTTCCGAGGCCGAGGACGTTCAACTAGTTCAAAAGGGCAAAAGGAAGAAGGGTAGGAAAGCGAAGGCCGGGAAGGCCAAGAAGGCAGTAACCGCCTCAATCGCTCCCTCCCCTCCCTCCACCTGTACTTCACAGACCCTGCCCCTCTCGGGTGTCCCAGCACAACCCGACACGGCTCCTCCAAGCCAAGTAACGCCATCCCCAATGCAAGGTGCGGCTCCCGTCAGCCGCCCTGCTAGCCCAATGGCTACTAACCCTATCGCTTCAACAAAGAAGCTAAAACCCCCTGCTCTATACATCAGAGAAAAGGGAAGATGGACAGAGGTGTCCAAAATGTGTACGGATAAGAGAATCCAGTACACGAGCGCCACCTCTACTCAAACAGGCATCAAAGTAAGAGTCCCCACATCCACCGACTACAGAGAGCTAGTCCACGCTCTCCGTGGAAGGAACATTTCCTTTTACACGTTTGGACTCCCAGAGGAGAAGCCGACCCGAGTGGTCATTAAGCGGATCCCTAAGGAGCTCCCAGTACAAGATATCCTAGAGGATCTTACATCCCAAGGAGTCCCCGTTTCGGCGGTTCACCGCCTCCATAAAAACAGATCCCAAGGGGGCGAAGAGTACGACATGGTACTCGTCGTCTGTGACCCGGTCGAGGGTCACCATCCAATTTTTAAAATAAAGGCCGTATGCTCGCTGTCGGGCATCTCAATTGAGAGGCCAAAGAAGCTTCATGTGGTCGGGCAGTGCCATCGCTGCCAATTATATGGCCACAGCCAAAAACATTGTTATGCACCGCATAGGTGCGTAAAATGTCTCGGCAGTCACGCCACAGCCGACTGTTCCCGTCCAAAGGACAGGAATCTCTGCACAGAGCCGCCTAGTTGCGTGCTATGCGGACAGTCCGGTCACCCGGCTAACTACAGGGGCTGCCCTAAAGCCCCAAAACAATTCGCTGGCAAATTGGCTAATCGCGCCCAAGGTCGCCAGCAGAGGGAAAGTCCCTCAACAAAGGTCCCCTACAGGGACCTCCCAGATCGTCTCAGCCCTCAGAGGCCATCCCCCTGGAACTCGCTGAACCACCAGCGAGCTTTCCCCGCCCTTGCAAAAACTCAACTCACTCCGATGCCCATGCCTGGCCTTTTGGACAACCCTGTCCCAGTGCCCACTCCTGTGGCTGCACCCCAGGCCCCTCTACCCCCCCCAACCCCGTCACCCCCAGCCTGCAAGTCAGGCTGAGGAATCCACCATGGATACCCTAATGAGGTTCCAGGTCTTTGTCTCGCCTGAGGCCGACCGCCTAGCGGCCGAACTCAGGTCAGCCAGGGACCTGAATCAAATTTGGGGAATTTTCGAGGCCTATCCTAGGATCAAGGCAGCCCTCCGCAACCTCTCCAACGCACCATAATGGATTCAACACCATTTGTATCGTGCACCCAACCCCGGTCCCTAAAGATAGGTTTTTTCAATGCCAACGGCATTGGAGGGCAACGCGATGAGATCGCGTCCTTCCTTCGCGACCACAAGATAGACATTCTCCTCATCCAAGAGACCTTCCTCAAACCAAACCACCGTGACCCCAACATTGCCAACTACCGTTTAGTTCGCAATGATAGGACACGCTGTTTCAAGGGCGGTACGCTCATCTATTATCGCAAGGAACTGCATTGTATCCCAATCGATCCCCCTCCCCTAGAATCCATACTGGAGGTTTCGATCTGTCGGCTAGCCATGACAGGTCATCAACCGATTCATATAATGTCTGCCTATATGCCCCCTAACAAGCCTGAGGATCATAACCTCCTTGTTAAAGACCTTACCAACCTCTTCGGCATGAGTGGTTCCGTTATTATAGCGGGCGATCTCAATGCCAAACATCTCGCCTGGAACAGTAGACTGACAAACCCGAGAGGGAAAGTCGTCTACAACCTAGGCCAGACCATCAACTTTGACCCTATCGCTCCTATGGAGCACACTTATTATCCCGATACAGTCAACCTCAATTCCGATGTGCTCGATATAGCGCTGTTCAAAAATGTCAACCTTAGGTTACATTTGATTGAAACGCTACATGAGCTCAACTCTGACCACCGCCCAGTGCTCATGCACCTAATTCCTTGCTCGGGTATCACTGATCCCGGCCAACCCACTCCCACTATTACAATAACCGACTGGCGGAAAGTAAGCGAAATGCTGAAATCTGACACGTCACCGCTTCTGGACGGTATTCCCGACCACATTCTCTCAGTCGCAGACACCGAGGCTGCAATCGACTCGTTTACAGAACACGTACAATCCGTGCTGAAGGATTGTTCTCGGGAAGTCCCAGCGATGAGCGATCACCGCTGGAGACTACCCGACGACATCCGTGATCTGATAAACGAGAAGAACGCGGCCATACGTGCCTACAGCTCTTGGTCTTGCGATGCGAACAAGACTCACATGCGTACTTTGCAGCGTGCTGTGAAGAAGCGCACTAGTGAGTTTCGTTCAAATCAATGGGACAAGACGCTTAGCGAACTCGAGCCAAACCACCATGCCTTTTGGCAACTACAAAGGAAGATGCGCTCCTCTGAGGAGGTAACTTCCCCACCACTCATCCGTTCTGACAAGAGCGTCGCCTTTGACGACTCTGAAAAGGCAGAATGCCTGGCCGACAGCCTTGAATCACAGTGTTCCCCAAGCACTCTACCAGTAGACAAGCAACACCTCGATGAGGTGGATGCAGAAGTCGAACGAAGAGCTGCTCTCCCTCCAGTAGAAGACCCCGACAATCCTATTCCTCCAGTCACTCCTGAAGAGGTCAAGGATATTATAAACAAGCTCAAGCCTCGGAAAGCCCCTGGCGCCGATGGCTTCACCAATAGGGTATTCCAAACCCTCCCCGCTAGGCTCATTGTCCTTCTGGCAGCCATCTTCAATGGCGCATTGAGCAACAATATTTTCCCACAAGCGTGGAAAGAGGCCACTGTCATTGGTATTCCCAAACCAGGGAAACCGAAAGCCCAGCCTTCGAGCTATAGGCCGATCAGTCTCCTGAGTGCACTCGGCAAGATCTACGAGAGACTTATTTATAAGCGACTCAGAGATCATGCTGAGACTAAAGGCCTCATTCCTAAAGAACAATTCGGATTCAGGACTGAACACTCCTGCATACACCAAGTCCACCGCATCGTAGAACACTTGAGCGCTGGTTTCCAGCGCGGAGCGATGACGGCGGTGTTGTACTTCGATATAGCGAAAGCTTTTGACAAAGTCTGGCACAACGGCTTATTATATAAGCTGTACAAACTTGGAGTGCCAGACAGGCTCGTGCTCATCTTACGAGACTTTTTGTCAAACCGCTCCTTCAGATACCGTGTGGGGAAGACTTTATCCTCTCCACACCCCATCAGAGCAGGAGTCCCTCAGGGCTCCGTACTCTCTCCCCTGGCTTTCACGCTGTTTACCAGTGACATTCCCACGAACAAGAAAGTTCACACAGCCCTATTTGCCGATGACACGGCTATTTACTACACCGGCACTTCTCTAACTTCCATCCGCCGCGCCCTACAACAAGCAGCTGATAAACTCAGCGCTTGGTTCCGTAGGTGGAGGATCGAAGTTAACCCAGAAAAGAGCCAGGCGGTACTTTATCAAAAGTTACGCCATCAGCGACCGCCTCCTACCCCCATCACCATGTTCGGCAAGCCAATCCCTTGGGAAAAGCGAGCCAAGTATCTCGGAGTCATTCTAGATGAACACCTGTCCTTCGCGACTCACATCAAAACAGCTCGTAGCCGAGCTGCTTTTGCTATGAGCAGACTCCATTTCATGCTAACTAAAAAGAGCAAGTTGTCACTCCAGTGCAAGTTGCGTCTTTACACAACAGTAATCCGACCCATTATGACATACGCGTGTGTCGTATTTGCCCATGCCCATCCCCGTACATGGCCCCTTAGCCCGGAGCGCATCGGCTAGCTTCGATAACGTTGTGGGCGGGGGCCCATCGCCCGGTAGGGGCAGCCCCAGCCGCCTCTGGCTGGTCATCACCCGCTGGGCTTCTCCCGGGGCACCGGGAGTTCCACCTAGCGGTGACAGACCGCCGAGGGGGCGTGAAGATACGGTTAGCACCGTGGCGCCTCTACCGACACAAAATGACACTAACTCACAGGCGAGCGGCGCAAGCGCGCTCGCCACTGGCCGAGGCCTACATGGCCACCCCATTGACGGTGCCCGTATGTTTACGGGTACAAGTGATGCCGCGGGACAAAGGGCGCTGCCCATACCCCGCCAGCCGCAGCCCACTGCTGGGCAGCAGCGAGTTCTCCGGTAGCTGCGAAATTATTATTCGCTCGACCGCTGCTGAAGACACACTAGAAAAAGAAGACATCCGCCTCACCCTACACTCCACACGCACTACACTCCACACGCAGTTTTCGTCACGAAATTCGTCTTATTATTTATCATCCTTAATTCCTGAAGTCTACTACCTATGGTGTGCAGTCTACGAAGTCTGGTGTAGCGCCCTGCTGAAAAAGTCTACACCTTACCTTACAATTAGTCCTTCTCGGCCGGATCACTGCATCATTCTTTCAAGAAAGAATAAGCTCCGGTTTCATCAGTCAACAAAGAAACAAGTACGCGCGAGTGTTAGTAGTCGGTCTTGCCTAACCGCTGCTAATTACTTGGAAGCAATCACCATCACACGTACGTGGCCACCTAGCGGTGTTAACGGCCATTCTTTACGTACGGAGGCATAGTGGAGCACCTGACGGTTCCACGCACCATCCCAGGTGTTGCAGTCAGACCCCGCCGGTACGGTGCAGATACGTTCTGGGGCCACAAGTTGGCACGCAACGACGGGTGTTGGTTTTCCCGCCACACTCTGATGCACCCGTGAGCGCCCGCGTCCTCTGCTGGGAGGTTCCTACCTTTCCAATCCCCTGCATTTCCCATTCCTGGTCCGGCATCACCGCGGTAGGAGTCCGGCCAGGCTGATAGGCAAGGTAGGCGTGACATCAAGAAGAACAGTGAAAGTGATAAAGTGTTAATTCTAAGTAATTGGTAGGATTAGGGACCCCCTCATGCGCAATGGAAAACGCACGTGTATTGCGTTCAGGCAAATCTATGCCTGCCACCGACGCCACACCGGCGTCCGGTCAGACAATGTCGACCGAATCAAATACGTGGAGTAAGGGCACCAGCACAGAGGACACGAGCAGAATAAAATTTTCTCTTTCTTACAAATGTAAGAAAGGTATTTTTCGTCACCTTACCGTAATCGAAGAAAGAACCGAACCCTATGTCAATTTTACACATGTTGACCCCTTAGAAAGGCAGGAACGTAAGAAACAGAAAACAGTACATGAAAGAGAAGCCTGGTATCTATCATCTGGTACTATGTAGCATTATCCCAGCACAAAAGAAGACAGGGGGCGATACAAGTTTTACCAAAGAATACAACTGAATATTGTATAAAATGCAATATGAGACTTTGCTTTGTTAGGCCCTTCAGGCATTACACATAGTTGTGTCGCTGACAAGTTTGTTTGTGTTTTTCTTCTTGTCAGCCTAACACTACGAAAAACACGCGGGTGGGTTCGTTTTCAAAGGGTAACAGTTTGCCCGGGGGGTTCACATTCCACGTGTCTCCTCGGGACTAGCGTTAGGGTTAGGAACTTCAGTTCCCCCATTAGTTTTTCCTAAAAATAATAATTATGTCTGCCTCCACGGCTACCTCCCGCAAAGAGGCCTGAAACGGCCTGCTTTGGCGCCCTGTTAGAACGTCTCCTTTCAGACGATAACCCGCATATTAAGGGAAAATACGATGGGCTCTTAGAGCCCTTCAAGAAGGCCAACTGGTGGACACCAGAGCCCTCTACCGCCACTAGATCCCGCTCTCTCTCCGCTAGATCCCGCTCTCTCTCCCCTAGATCCCGCTCTCTCTCCCCGAGACCCCGTTCCCTTTGTGTCGATATGGACACCACGGAAAGTCTCAAAACCCTTGCAAGCCCACCGGAGGCTATCTCCCAAGTGACCTCAGAATCCTCATCTTCAGAAGCTGAGGACTTTCAACTTGTCAAAAAGGGCAAGAGGAAGAAGGGGAGGAAAGCGAAGGCCGGAAAGGCCAAGAAGGCTGTAACCGCCTCAAACGCTCCTCACTCCACCTGTACTCCACAAACCCTGCCCCTCTCAGGTGTCTCAACACCCACCGTCACGGTTCTAGATAGCCAAGCGATGCCACCCCCTACGCAAGGCGCGGCTCCTGTCAGCCGCCCTGCTAGCCCAATGGCTACATCTCCTAACGCTTCTGTTAAGAAGCTCAAGCCTCCTGCTCTTTACATCCGAGAGAAGGGTAAATGGACAGAGGTGTCCAAGATGTGCATAGATCGCAAGATCCAATACACGAGCGCCACCTCGACCCAAAATGGCATCAAAGTCAAAGTCCCGACGACCACGGACTATAGGGAACTCGTCCACGCCCTTCGTGGAAGAAACATATCCTTCTACACCTTTGGACTCCCAGAGGAGAAGCCGACACGTGTGGTCATTAAGCGGATCCCGAACGAGCTCCCAGTCCAAGAAATCCTTGAGGATCTAACCTCCCAAGGAATCCCTGTTTCGGCGGTCCGCCGCCTTCACAAAAATAGGTCCCAAGGGGGCAATGAATATTATGACATGGTGCTGGTCATCTGTGACCCGGTAGAGGGTCACCACCCCATTTTCAAGATCAAGGCCGTATGCTCGCTATCGGGCATCTCAATTGAGAGGCCTAAGAAACTTCACGTGGTCGGGCAGTGTCATCGCTGCCAATTATATGGCCACAGCCAAAAACATTGTTATGCACCTCATAGGTGCGTAAAATGTCTCGGCAACAACGCCACAGCTGATTGCTCCCGTCCAAAGGACAGGAATCTCTGTACAGAGCCGCCTAGTTGCGTGCTATGCGGACAGTCAGGCCACCCGGCTAATTACAGGGGCTGTCCTAAAGCCCCCAAACAGTTCGCTGGCAAATTGGCGAATCGCGCCCAAGGTCGCCAGCAGCGGGAAAGTCCCCTAACAAAGGTCCCTTCCAGACCGTCTCAGCCCTAAGAGACCATCTCCATGGAACTCGCTAAATCACCCGCGAGCTTTCCCCGCCCTTACCAAATCACAACCCACCCCGATGCCAATGCCTGGCCTACTGGACAACCCTGTCCCAGTGCCCACTCCTGTGGTTGCAACCCAGGCCCCTCTACCCTCTCACCTCCTGCCTGCAAGACAGGCAGAGGAATCCACCATGGATAACCCTAATGAGGTTCCAGGTGTTTGTCTCACCTGAGGCCGACCGCCTAGCGGCCGAACTCAGGTCAGCCAGGGACCTGAACCAAATATGGGGAATTTTCGAGGCCTATCCAAGGATCAAGGCAGCCCTCCGCAACCTTTCTACAAACCATAATGGATACCAAACCATTAGTGTCGTGCACCCAACCCCGGTCCCTAAAGATAGGCTTTTTCAATGCCAATGGCATGGGAGGGCAAGGCGATGAGATCGCGTCCTTCCTTCGCGACCAAGTAGATATACTTCTCATTCAAGAGACCTTCCTTAAACCCAACCACCGTGACCCCAACATTGCCAACTACCGTTTAGTTCGCAACGATAGGACACGCTGTTTCAAGGGCGGTACGCTCATTTATTATCGCAAGGAACTGCATTGCATCCCAATAGATCCCCCTCCCCTAGAATCCATACTAGAGGTTTCACAATCTGTCGGCTATTCATGACAGGTCATCAACCGATCCATATTATGTCTGCCTATATGCCCCCTAACAAGCCTGAGGATCATAACCTCCTTGTTAAAGATCTCACCAACCTCTTCGGCATGAGTGGTTCCGTTACTATAGCGGGCGATCTCAACGCCAAACACCTCGCCTGGAAAAGTAGACTGACAAACCCGAGAGGGAGAGTCGTCTACAATCTAGGCCAGACCATCCAAGAATCCAACCAGCAGAACCAGCCTAGAATCACAAGCACTCTACCAGTAGACAAGCAACACCTTGATGAGGTGGATGCAGAAGTCGAACGTAGGGCTGCCCTCCCTCCCGTAGAAGACCCCGATAATCCTATTCCTCCAGTCACTCCTGAAGAGGTCAAGGAAATTATAGATAAGCTCAAGCCTCGGAAAGCCCCTGGCGCCGATGGCTTCACCAATAGGGTATTCTAAACCCTTGGCGCCGATGGCTTCACCAATAGGGTATTCTAAACCCTCCCCGCTAGGCTCATTGTTCTTCTGGCAGCCATCTTCAATGGCGCACTGTGCAACATTATTTTCCCACGAGCGTGGAAAGAGGCCACAGTCATTGGTATTCCCAAACCAGGGAAACCGAAAGCCCAGCCTTCGAGCTATAGGCCGATCAGTCTCCGGAGTGCACTCGGCAAGATCTATGAGAGACTTATTTATAAGCGACTCAGAGATCATGCAGAGACAAAAGGCCTCATTCCAAACGAGCAATTCGGGTTCAGGACCGAACACTCTTGCATACACCAAGTCCACCGCATCGTCGAACACTTGAGCGCTGGTTTCCAGCGTGGAGCGATGACGGGGGTGTCGTATTTCGACATAGCGAAAGTTTTTGACAAAGTCTGGCATAATCAAATAAAGAGATAGAAATAAAAAATAAAGTGCAAGATCGTCTCGTGCTCATCTTAAGCGACTTCTTGTCAAACCGTACCTTCCGAAACCGTGTGGGGAAGACTTTATCCTCTCCACACCCCATCAGAGCAGGAGTCCCTCAGGGCTCCGTACTCTCTCCCCTGGCTTTCACGCTGTTTACCAGCGACATTCCAACGAACAAAAAAGTTCAGACAGCTATATTTGCCGATGACACGGCAATTTACTATTCCAGCCGTTCTCCAGTTTACATCTATCGTGCCCTCCAACAAGCAGCCGATAACTTCGGCGCTTGGTTCCGTAAGTGGAGGATCGAAGTAAACCCAGAAAAGAGCCAGGCGGTTCTTTATCAAAAGTTACGCCATCAGCGACCGCCTCCAGCCCCCATCACCATGTTCGGCAAGCCAATACCCTGGGAGAAGCAAGCCAAGTATCACGGAGTCATACTAGATGAACACCTGTCCTTTGCGACTCACATCCAAGCAGCTCGTAGCCGAGCTGCTTTTGCTATGAGCAGACTCCATTTCATGTTAACCAAAAAGAGCAAGATGTCACTTAAATGCAAGTTGCGTCTTTACACAACAGTAATCCGACCTATTATGACATACGCATGTGTCGTATTTGCCCATGCCCATCCCCGTCACATCCATAAGATGCAGACCTTGCAGAACCGTCTCCTCCGAAAAAATCACCGGAGCGCCCCCATACGTCCGTAATGACAGTCTTCATTTAGACCTTCGTATCTCCACTATAGAGCAGTTCATGAAACGCCTTTCAAAGCGTTTCTTCGATTCAGCTATTAAGCATAGAAACCCCCTGATCGCATCGGCCGCCCGATACGACCCATCGCGAATCAGTTCAGTATGCTTAGTGCGAGTTTTGTTATTTTCGTTCACCGCATTCGAGCGCGTTAACGTTTAGGCAAATTTGTATACTACGCTTCCTCAGCGCCATCTAGCGTAATATGTCAGAACTACGTAGTGTGAGTGCCGCATCGACAATCGTTAACTTGCGAGTGTGAGATCCTAGAATACATTAATTCGTTTTCGCGTTAATTCACCGTAACGTGTGTTGCGTACATTAATAACCGGCCAAAATAAGTTGACATTCGTATTTTGTGTTCATAATATAAGCGACTGCCTATTCAATTAGTGGTGGTTATAGAACGAAGTTAGACGACATTACTTATCTGTGGTCAATGGTCATTAGTTTTGTTTGTGTTTACGAAAGTTTGTGTTAGTTTTGAATATTATTGTTAAAAATAAAGACTAGCCCGTCCCAATTTGAAATGCTGGTGACATAAATGGAGCAGTTAGTGTTGAGAAGCACAGCCATTTGAAACTTAATTTGTTTAAATTATTTAAATAACATCGTAGTTTTAAGATTACCTAGCTTGAATAGATACCCTATGACCTAGGTCATCTCAGAATAATAGGATAATAACATTATGTAAAACAGCAATAACATATAATAACTATTTGTAGGTAGTTAAGTATGTATAAACTCAGGTCAGCTGATTGGCTAAAAGAGCCCCCTTAGTATTTTATATCTAGCCAATCAAAGTTAAGTAGGTCACAGGGGTGAGGAAAGGGGAGTCGAGGGACGGGAAATGCCGGCTTCCACGCTACCGATAGGAAAATAGATAAATACCAAGTATTAGGTCAGCCACTACTTGAGCTAATAAAAATGTGAATAAAATAGGCGACTTTTTTGAGCATAGCCAGTCTTCAGTCAGCAGTCCTCAGTGTTTCTTATAACTTACTAGTGTAAAAGTCGTCGTAAATTCTGTGCAAATTGGGTAAAAGTATTGAACTATATTAACTGTGTACTCTCTATAAACTGTATTTTCTATGTGATTGCAAACTTTTATTGATAATTGTGTGTTTCTGTGTCTTTATAAAAACTATTTCGTATCAGTGTAAAATCAGTTGTAAAATCAGTGTAATTAATCAAGTAAATCAATATACAGTGTTTAAATCAGTTCATCTTCTGTGGTTTTCTCTTGTAATCAACCCGTGCGGCCTGAGATCCTTTACAATTTGGTCCTTCGAGCCGGATCTGTTGAGCTCGCTAAAGAAGATGAGCACAGTTACGACGAGAAGTAAGTTGCGTAAATTAGAGGCAGACATGAACAAGCGGCGAGAATTAGAAGCTGACTCTGGGGTGCCATCCGAAAGGGCACACGGCTCGCCTTCAGTCGCACCTACATCAATGTCTATACCTATACCTGTGATCCCAGGGGCGGGAGGTCGAGTTTATGACCACAGAGACACGTTCACGCCAATGAGATCGGAGAGGTCACACAGGGCAAGGTCAGGGGCAAGCCACGTCTCCTCGAAGAGCGGTCACAGAAGTGCCGATTTCCTTCGTCGGAGGGTCGAATACGAGGCAGAAAGAGAGTTGGTGCGCATGAAAGAGCATTTAGTCAAGAAGAAGCTTGAGGTCGATCTCGCTGAGATAGACGCCGCTGCTGACGAAGATTCAGGGTCAGAGGACGAGGGAACAACGCGTCGAGTGGAAGAATGGGTGACAGAGACAGCACCCGGTGATAGAGAAACTCTCGCGTCCACAATAAGTCGCGAGCCGCCGCCGCCGCCGCGTCCAGTGCCCGCGCCCTCCCGCGAAGTGTACGTGCCCTCTCGCGAAGTTACCGCGCCCTCCCGAGAGGTAGTAGCGCCCGCGCCGCCGTCTGAATATATACCTGCGCCCCCACAGTGTGCGCCCGCGTCCGTACAGTTTCGCGAACCGCCGTACCTAGGGAATGTTACAACCCCAGCTACAACCAGTGCCCCGCGAGTGAGAGAACAGGCTCGAGAAGTGCCTGAGTGGAGCAACACGTTCGCTGACGATGCAGACAGAAGCAGGTCACGAGATAGGAAGATAGATCAGTTGGCGGACGCTATAACTAGTTTAGCACGTCCGCGACCGGTACCAAGACAAGCATACGAGTTGCCGTTTTTCAAAGGCGACCCAGCAGAGTGGTTGTCGTACAAAAATATGTACCATGACACAACAGTTATGTACGAGTTCAAGCCGCACGAGAACCTAGCGCGCTTGAAAACATCGCTGCAAGGCGACGCAAAGATAGCTGTGGAGGATTTATTACGAACCTCTACTAATCCAGCTGAAATCATGAAAACACTTGATGAAGAATTTGGGCACCCAAATCTAGTGCTTGAGTGTGCCCTAAATAAAGTGCGTGCATTGCCTAAGGTAACTGAAAGTGGTCGTGAACTTAGAAAGTTTTCAACAACAGTAAGAAATTGTGTGTCGCTCCTGAAAAGTGTTCGAGCTAACGGTTATCTAAATAATCCTCAACTGGTGAGTGAACTTTTAAATAAGCTTACAGCTGTACAGCGCGCTCAATACGGTGATTTTGCAATGGGCATGGCAACCAACCAGGGCATAGATGTGCGAGTTTCACCAAGCCTAGAAATACTCGCAGAATTCCTAAGTCATCTAGCCCGAGCCACATCCTATTATGTACAAATGGAAATGAACACTAACGCCGCTAAGAACCGACCCAATGTACAGTTTGTAAAGCAGCAATCTAAAAATATTCAACGTGTACACGTCCACTCAGACAATGAACAGTCAGTCAAGGAAACAGAGGAGCTATGTACTTTATGTGGAGAAAAACATAAGCTACCTAAGTGTGAGAAGTTTTCTAAATTAAATGTTAACGACAGATGGCAGCACGTCAAGCAAAATAAATTGTGTTTTAAGTGCATTGTAAAGAAACATGGAAAGAATTTCTGTCGTGCAAGTAGGTGCGCGTCGTGTAATTACGCCCACCACACATTGTTACATGCCGACAAGAAGAACGAGAGCGAGAGCGTCACGAATGTTAGTGATTACACTGGGAAAGCGTTATTGAAGATAATGCCTGTGTGTGTAACAGTGAACGGTGTTGACAAGCATTGTTATGCCCTATTGGATGACGGGGCAACCGTATCATTGATAGACGACTCGTTAGCCAAAAATATAAATGGAAAGCAAGTACCATTGACTCTACACAGTGCGCGCGGCCAAGAGATTGTAGATGAAACATCAAGAATAATTAGTGTGTCAGTGCGTGGACCTAACGGGCAAGCACACACAGTGAAGTGTCGCACACTAAAAAGCCTAGACTTACCCGCGCAAACAGTGCCAGCTGCAGTAATAAATGAGCACGCCCACATCCGCGACTTGGGCTGCGAAGAAATGAGAGGAGCCAGACCGCTGCTATTGCTGGGTCAAGACAACTGGGAGCTGCTGACCAGCCAGGAGACTCGCCGAGGGAAATCTGGTAAGCCAGTTGCCTCTTTGACCAGTTTAGGGTGGGTTGTGCACGGACCTGTAGGTAACTATTTAGATACTAGTGAACATTCATTGAACTGTGTAGTAGAATCAACTATTGACTTACACGAGATAGTTAAAAAACAATTTGAGCTAGAAGCTATAGGTATTTCGGAAGTGCCTAGAACACACAAAGACGTAGAGAGAGCTAAAGCTATTTTAGATTCCACTAGCCGTCAAACAGAGAGCGGCGCGTGGAAAATAGGATTATTGTGGCGTCGGGATGACATTCAGTTACCTGACAATTATAAATATGCACGTCAACGACTAGCGGGAATTGAGCGTCGTTTATGTAAAGACGCTGTGTATGCATCAGCCTATGCAGCACAAATAGATAGGTTGATAGCTGAAGGGTACGCGAGTAAGGTGGACGGCGGTATCAAATCCGATTCGGTGTGGTATTTACCCCACTTCGGAGTAACGAATCCTAACAAGCCGGGAAAATTAAGATTGGTATTTGATGCCGCGGCCAGCTACAATGGGACCTCTTTGAATGATAATTTATTATCTGGGCCTGACTTGCTCAACTCCCTGTTAGGCGTGTTATTTAAATTTAGATTAGGGCCTGTTGCCTTCACTGGTGACATAGCCGATATGTTCTTACGTGTTTTGATTAGAGAACAAGATAGAGGGGCACAACTTTTCCTTTGGACTTGTAATGGGAATAACGAACCTGACGTGTACGTGATGAACTCTATGATATTCGGGGCCGTGTCGTCACCAACTTCAGCAATTTATATACTCAACAAAAATGCTAACCAACATAAAGAAATATACCCCGACGCGGTAGCCGCCATACATGAAAAACACTATATGGACGACTACCTAGATAGTACTTGGTCGGCCGCACAAGCCAACAATTTAATTGAGGAGGTGACTCACGTCCACGCCAGTGGCGGGTTTAATATACGGGGGTGGGTTGAAGCGTGGGTTTATGGAACCCTAATGGGTTAAACAAAACTCACCAACACTTTCATAAAAATAATTTATTAAAAATAGGTCGCGGATTACTAAGGCCCGTCATAGGTTTTTTTTCCCGACATATGGAGGTAGGCGCGTCAAGTACTGCCCTGGCTTGCGCGTAGCTGTATGGACGCTGGAGCCGAGGAGCAGGATGCAGGACCCGCAGGGTAGGTGGTAGCGGTGCCGGATGCCCGTAGAGGCGTCGCCGTCGTTGGATGCCGGATGCCGGTGGAACCGACTCGTCAGTTGCGAGTGTCGGCACCAGGTGACGCAGCAACGGCACACACGGGTTAACCCCGGAGGAAGAAAATCCCGAACTTTGGTCCCTGGAATTTATGTCCAGTGGTAAACATAGGGTTCTCTGCTTATCCTCTCCTGACGGTGACCACAGCAGCGTAAGCGCAAGCGTAGGGATGGGTACTATTGCGCTTAGGGCGTATGTGTGTAGAGGTCACCTTCAGAAGCGGAGTTTACAGAGAAAAAAAGAAAAGAGAAAAAAAAAGGTGTGAAGCACTTTTAAATTAATATTTACACATACCTACATAAAACATTGATGTAGCAATTAAGGTTTGAGTACAATAGTTGAAATAGTAGCTAAAATGATGTCTATGAAAAAGATGATGAAATAATTTTGCACATCATTGACCTTGACATGACATTTAGAAACAAGCACTGCGTGAATTTGTCAACACTTAGCCACTTACCCGATATGGGGAATTACACACTGAAGTTATGGTTCCTTTATAGAACTTTTTAAAAAGTAAAATTATTAAAAAAAGTTTTGGAAATTCAGTAGTCCAATCAAAGTATAATTCGCGAGGCTGCGCATATGTCGTCTAATATGTGTGTAGACTGACCGCGCGTAAAATGCCCACTGGCCTCTGCAGGCATGCGAGCGTGGTCGACGCTCGCGGCGCGCGGAGAATGATGGAGTGGGAAAAAAACTGGTTTTAGGAACGCGAGCGAGCGAGACAAAAGTACAGGCGCGATCAGGTGATTTGGTCGGCTGGTAAACGATATTAAAATGACTTCTGTTTTATTTGTTTACGTTTTATCAATTATGAACTAACAACGTTACAATACCCCCGCGCGCAATCAAGGATTTTTGTCATCTCTTAAAATGAATAAAAATCCGCATCAAGAACTTGAGTTACTATAGGTTTACCTTTTATAAGTCATCTTTCATACTTCTCGCTAACATAAACTAGCAGCAGTTATTGTATTTTAACGATACCAACATAACTGACGCACTATAACATAAAAATATAGGTATCTTGTTTTTCTCTAACTAGATACCTTACCAATAAGTGTTCCAATAGAAGGTAGAATATATGCGAGAGGGAATGCAAATCTTGATTCGTAAAATCAAAACTAAATGTGAAAAATTTAAAATAATATATATCAAAATATAGAGAAGAGAAAAAAAAATGCTATTTGATTTTATTTTCGATAATAAGGTATACTAGGTATAGGGTAGTTTTTAATTCTAAGAGTTATTGTTATATTTAGAGTAAGCAATTTATGTAAGTTACTATTAGACTAGACTTGTGTACGTAAGCCTTATTGTGGCCTTCCTGAAAAGGGTAACACATTGCCCATAGTCTTCCTTAAATTTATCATCACATGGAATGCGGCTAAGCCGGAGATATAAATGATTAAGGAAATTTTGAGTACGCAGCAATGTATTGAAGTAATGACGTCGATTCTAAAATGACGTTAACCTTCTCAAGAACATCCAGCACACCATTCAGGTCGTGCGTTAGTTCAAGAGACTAGTGTGAATATCCCCTGTAGGAAATAATAGTCCACACTTAGTTACTAGTTTGCGCAACTCCTGCACTGTGGCAGCTGGTGATTCACCCTTAATAGCAACTTCATACTCGGACTTTTGAAGCGACATGAACTTCACGGGATAAGCCATTTTAACAATAATTTAAATTAATAGCAAAGAGAGGAAAAAAAAAAAAAATATTTTTTTTTTTTTTTTTTTTAGAAGTGTGGGTAAGTGTTGAACAATTCCGTATAGTGAAATAAACAAATAAGTACTAAATACTCCGTCTGTTACAATTTTAAGTTAAATTTAAGTAACGTATTGTTGTTTTTTCCACGTATGTAAAGCTAGCAAAAAAAACTAAGAAATTTGGTAACTAAAAATAAAAAAATAAAAAAATGCAAAATAATAAAATTTGCAACTAATGTGTACGCAGAACTAAATAAAACTAGCTAGAGTGAGAAAAAAAAACTTTGTTAAAAAAAAACTTTTTTCTGACCGTACCTAAGAATTAAGCAACGTCAATAAGTAACGGTTAAAAGATATCGAGTTCAAAATTTAATGTAATGTAAAAAAAAAAATTGCAACTTATATCGTGCGCTGACTGTACAACAAGACAGTTACAAGTTTTTGAGCATGACTGTACTTATTAAGCACTCCGAACTTAATAAATTTCTGTAACGTACACTTTAGTTACGATGCAACAAAAAAAACAAGAAAAGCGTAAAACAAAAAAAAAAATGTTTTGCAACTGGTGTGAGGGTACAAGTAAATTACAAAAACATTGAAAATTGATCTTACGATCCTAATTTAGGCGTTTAACAGTAAAAAATTCACAAAGATTAAAATAATACAAAACTAAATTTAATCACCCTGTATACAAAACCAAAAAAAAAATGTAGACACTTTACAGTAATTTAAGTGTCGACATAAGACAAAGATGATAATGTCTACAAGTTAGCCAGTACTTACACCCGGCACTCAAACCCTTCAACCAGCACACAGCAAAAACTGCTTACCGGAAGAAAAAAAGGAATGAGGGTAGTACTTCCCCGGGGCGAGCCGTTACTATAAGCTCTACTACTACAAAATGTTGAATACACGGTATTCAAGAAAAAAAAATAAAAAAAACTAAGTCCGCACCCGGTATATAAAAAACACCCTGTATATCAGGCAAATTAAAAACAAAACTAAACTTAACTCTTCACACCAGTTGCTGCACACGAAATAAAAAAAAGAACAAAGCGTTATTACAAAAAACAACGAAACACAAAACACACAAAACACCGAAAAACACCACTACCTCCATAAAACAGAAAAAAAACGTATGACCATGAAAAAACCACGATATGGGCGCCAATGAAGCGTGGGTTTATGGAACCCTAATGGGTTAAACAAAACTCACCAACACTTTCATAAAAATAATTTATTAAAAATAGGTCGCGGATTACTAAGGCCCGTCATAGGTTTTTTTTCCCGACATATGGAGGTAGGCGCGTCAAGTACTGCCCTGGCTTGCGCGTAGCTGTATGGACGCTGGAGCCGAGGAGCAGGATGCAGGACCCGCAGGGTAGGTGGTAGCGGTGCCGGATGCCCGTAGAGGCGTCGCCGTCGTTGGATGCCGGATGCCGGTGGAACCGACTCGTCAGTTGCGAGTGTCGGCACCAGGTGACGCAGCAACGGCACACACGGGTTAACCCCGGAGGAAGAAAATCCCGAACTTTGGTCCCTGGAATTTATGTCCAGTGGTAAACATAGGGTTCTCTGCTTATCCTCTCCTGACGGTGACCACAGCAGCGTAAGCGCAAGCGTAGGGATGGGTACTATTGCGCTTAGGGCGTATGTGTGTAGAGGTCACCTTCAGAAGCGGAGTTTACAGAGAAAAAAAGAAAAGAGAAAAAAAAAGGTGTGAAGCACTTTTAAATTAATATTTACACATACCTACATAAAACATTGATGTAGCAATTAAGGTTTGAGTACAATAGTTGAAATAGTAGCTAAAATGATGTCTATGAAAAAGATGATGAAATAATTTTGCACATCATTGACCTTGACATGACATTTAGAAACAAGCACTGCGTGAATTTGTCAACACTTAGCCACTTACCCGATATGGGGAATTACACACTGAAGTTATGGTTCCTTTATAGAACTTTTTAAAAAGTAAAATTATTAAAAAAAGTTTTGGAAATTCAGTAGTCCAATCAAAGTATAATTCGCGAGGCTGCGCATATGTCGTCTAATATGTGTGTAGACTGACCGCGCGTAAAATGCCCACTGGCCTCTGCAGGCATGCGAGCGTGGTCGACGCTCGCGGCGCGCGGAGAATGATGGAGTGGGAAAAAAACTGGTTTTAGGAACGCGAGCGAGCGAGACAAAAGTACAGGCGCGATCAGGTGATTTGGTCGGCTGGTAAACGATATTAAAATGACTTCTGTTTTATTTGTTTACGTTTTATCAATTATGAACTAACAACGTTACAGGGTGACCAACTCTCCAGAGTTGCGCGATAAATTGAAAACAGAAATGCCTGACCGAGTTTCACTTGATAAAGGTGAAGGTGCTACGGAACGCACACTAGGAATGATTTGGTCACCGAACACAGATCAGTTGGCCTTTGACCTATCATTTAAGCGGCTACCTAAAGCCATAGTAGAAGGTCACGTTGTTCCAACAAAAAGAGAATTTCTTCGGTTCATCATGTCGATCTTTGACCCCTTAGGTTTCTTGTATCCATGTGTCATACAGTCGCGCATCCTCATGAAACGGATATGGCACACGGGTATTCAATGGGATGAAAAATTGAAACAGGCAGAAGCCAAAATATGGTTTGAATGGCTTCATAACCTACATCACCTTAAAGAGGTATCTATACCTAGGTGGTACGGTTTACAGTTAGAGCACCTAGAACTACATGTATTCGGTGACGCGAGCGAGTCCGCCTACGCGGCGGTAGCTTACATAGTAGGAATAAATACAGAGGGGAATAGGGATGTCGCCATAGTAATAGGTAAGGCAAGAGTAGCGCCACAGAAGGTAACATCTATCCCACGACTAGAGTTGCAAGCAGCTGTGCTAGCTTGCAGACTAGCTGACACAGTTGTTAAAGATTTAGGAACAAAAATTAGTAGTGTACATTTATGGACAGATAGTAAAACTGTTCTTAAGTGGATAAATTCAGACGCATTAGAATTTCAAAGGTACGTGTCACACCGTTTAGCTGAGATAGATAGGAGGTCAGAGAGAACAAGCTGGCGCTGGGTTCCATCGGCGATGAACCCAGCTGACAAGGCCACCCGGATGGACTGGCCTAGTAATAGTGATGAGTGGTTGGCGGGTCCCTCTTTTCTTCGCTGTCCACAGGAGCAGTGGCCGGTTGACATCGACCTCGACGCAGTGGCAGAGCAAGATTTGGAGAGAGTGCAGCGAGTGCACACTGTTGCAGCACAGGCCGACCCACTGCTACGGTACGAGCGGCTGCCCACATGGACACGCGCTGTTAATGTTATGGCACGTGTACATATTTTCACAGAACGATGCCGCAAGAGGCGTCAGACAACCACACCGTCAACAGACGACCTGCACGAGGCCGAGTTGCGCCTCTTACGTCTGGCGCAAGCAGAGAGCTACGCAGCCGACATAGCGGCACTACGAGAAGCTCGCCCACTGCCTCACAACAGCAAGCTACGAGCACTAGATCCTATGCTGTTTGACGACGAGCTGGTGCGAGTGCGCGGCAGGCTGGGCGCCTGCAGCGAGCTCAACTTCGGGGAGCGCCATCCTGTCATTTTAGATGGGAAGCATGCGCTCACGCGGCGCCTCTTACTCAAGTACCACGTGGAGGCGCTGCACGCAAACCAAGAGACTGTGGTAAACAGAGTCCGAGAGAAGTATTGGGTAACTAATCTACGGTCAACAGTTAAAGCCGTCACTGCAACCTGCCAGCGGTGCCGGCTAGAAAGAGCCAAGCCGGTGACACCCAAGATGGGTGACCTTCCAGCAGCACGACTGGAGGTCACAAGAAGAGCCTTCGTGCACTGTGGGGTCGATTATTTTGGCCCCATGGAAGTCGCCATCGGTCGGCGCAGGGAGAAGAGGTGGGGTGTGCTATTCACTTGCCTCACCACCCGCGCCGTCCACCTGGAGCTGGCGGCATCACTGAGTGCCGACTCAGCCATTCTGGCCCTGAGGCGCTTGATTGCGCGCCGCGGGCGACCATCAGACATGTACTCCGACCGTGGCACAAATTTTGTCGGTGCACACACCGAGCTGCGCGCGGCTCTGCGCGACATGGACCACGACAAGCTGAGCAGCGAAGTCACCGGGCGTGGGATTGCCTGGCACTTCAACCCCCCGGCCTCCCCACACATGGGCGGGTGCTGGGAACGACTGGTGCGCTCTATCAAGAACGCACTAAAGGCGACGCTACAAGAGCGTGCCCCCCGCGAGGAGGTCCTCTACACCCTCCTTGCCGAGGCCGAGCTGATTGTCAACAGCCGGCCTCTCACGTACGTGAGCAGCGACATCGAGCACCCAGTGGTGCTGACTCCAAACCATCTCCTGCTGGGCACTGCCGCGGGAGATGCTCCGTGCACACGTCGACATCCAGCCGACCTGGACTCCCGCCGCATGTGGCGACGGGTGAACGCGCTGGCCGATCTCTTCTGGAGACGCTGGTTGCGCGAGTACCTGCCGACGCTACAACGACGCAGCAAGTGGTCAAGTGACATTCCAAATGTGAAAGTGGGTGACGTGGTAGTGATTACTGATGATAGTAAACCACGAAATCAGTGGACCAAAGGGGTCATTAAAAGTGTTTATCCAGGTGCGGACTCTATAATAAGAGTGGTAGATATAAGAACGAATCATGGGGTCTTGCGACGACCCGTTGTGAAAGTGGTTGTGCTTCCTACAGACGGAAGTGTAGTCGGTTGAACTGTAATCGAATCGTGTAATCGGTTGGTGCTTCTCAACAATTCCACCCCCTGTAGAAGTACAGGGGGTGGAATTGTTGAGAAGCACAGCCATTTGAAACTTAATTTGTTTAAATTATTTAAATAACATCGTAGTTTTAAGATTACCTAGCTTGAATAGATACCCTATGACCTAGGTCATCTCAGAATAATAGGATAATAACATTATGTAAAACAGCAATAACATATAATAACTATTTGTAGGTAGTTAAGTATGTATAAACTCAGGTCAGCTGATTAGCTAAAAGAGCCCCCTTAGTATTTTATATCTAGCCAATCAAAGTTAAGTAGGTCACAGGGGTGAGGAAAGGGGAGTCGAGGGACGGGAAATGCCGGCTTCCACGCTACCGATAGGAAAATAGATAAATACCAAGTATTAGGTCAGCCACTACTTGAGCTAATAAAAATGTGAATAAAATAGGCGACTTTTTTGAGCATAGCCAGTCTTCAGTCAGCAGTCCTCAGTGTTTCTTATAACTTACTAGTGTAAAAGTCGTCGTAAATTCTGTGCAAATTGGGTAAAAGTATTGAACTATATTAACTGTGTACTCTCTATAAACTGTATTTTCTATGTGATTGCAAACTTTTATTGATAATTGTGTGTTTCTGTGTCTTTATAAAATCTATTTCGTATCAGTGTAAAATCAGTTGTAAAATCAGTGTAATTAATCAAGTAAATCAATATACAGTGTTTAAATCAGTTCATCTTCTGTGGTTTTCTCTTGTAATCAACCCGTGCGGCCTGAGATCCTTTACAGTTAGTGTAATTTATATCTTGTGGTGTGTAGTGATCCATCTGTGAAGTTTGTAAAACTAAGTTTGTTACTTTTTAGACATGGAGGTCTAAGCAAATGATCTAATAATGCCCGAGTGGTTTGTGGTGGTGTTTCTATCTTTGTTTACGTAACCGTGTTTACGTTTTTGTGGCGTTATATTACGCATATCCTGTGCTTTTGCGGTCTCAAACATTGTCTAAACGAAGTAATACGAGATTCCATGGTAAGTTTCATTCACAATATGAAATTAAATTAAATTACTTTGTTATTTTACCACTCTCATGATGCTCTCACCACAAAATCTTAAGTGACAACTTTTCACGCTTGCGTTTCGTTTTCGAGCTGTCAAAACTGTCAAAATTGTAACTTGCGCTCGCGATATACATGCAAACGTTATCGATGTGCTCCAAACGGACCTCATTTTCATAGAGGCACTCTACTGTCATTACCGACGACGTAAATGGTAACGTAAACTCGGTTTACGCGGTCGACACATTACTCGAATTTTAGTATGAAACTCGCACTTAGCACACAGTCCGCCGTCCAAGGCATGCTCTCACCACCCCCGACGATGCTATCACCATCTTACAGGAAAGTAGTACAGACACCAGCACCGTCCGCAGGAAAGTAGTACAGACACCAGCACCGTCCGTAGAAAACACAGATACAAACCTGCAACATTCCGACCTCGCCGCCGAGGCCCAGAGCGACGTCCCCGTTCAGACCCCCCCCCCGACCCTTGCTCGAGCCAGCCCGCGATGCTGAGCCAGTTTTTTTTTTTTTAACACTGCGCCATCTAGTGCCACACTAAGCAACGACGCTTGTGTCGTGGACACCAAATAGTTGATATACTACATAGATACTTTTTGTTTGTAAATGCATACTTATTATACATATAAACATCCATGACTAGGAAACAAATGTCCATGCTCATCACACAAACATTTGCTCATTAGCCCCTAATTAATAATAACTCAGATCCAGCCGTCCCCTTGCTGCCCCCCAGCGATGCCCTAAGCCGAGGTTCGTACCCCACAGGGGGTGCCCTTAGGCGCGGTTGCTTAGCTTATAGTTATGCCCCTGGCTGGAGGCCTTACATTTAAGGCATCCACAGGACTAGCCCGGTTAAGCAGTAGCCAGTCTCCTAGACTGAACTGCGAGATGCCCTACATAAAAAAAAAAACAAGTTATAAGGTTTCAAAAAAACCACAACGCGCTTCGAGAAGAGGTAGATAGTGCCCTTGCGCTTCGCTTGGCTCGTCTTGGAGGGAATCACTACATATTATAAAACAAAGTCCCCCGCCGCACGGGTGGGCTGAAAGTCGGCTTTCATAGACTTATGGTGGCCATACAACATCCTTTGCATGATCAAATCGGCAGTTGGTTAGTACACACCACACACGTCGCTGCCAATTTGTCAAATCGGCAGAGGCGTTCAGTTGAAGCCATAGCGTCACCGGTGACAGACGACGTTTTAGCCGTTTAGGGCATTTTACTTGTGAAAATAAAAAATAAAAAGAAAAGATCGAGCAGAGTAGTGCAAACAGTGGTCAATGAAAAGAAAACAGTTTACTCACACAAATTTATTAAAATAATTGAGGATTACGCCAAAAGATTATTGAAATTATTTACAAATGAATGAAGAAACTTACATGAAACTTCTAACGTTAGTTCTCCCTTAATTGAGAAGCAAGACACTGGTTTGATAAACGCTATCTCGGCACACGAGAGGTTAATGAAACGATACAATAGACCAAACAGACATTTTGTTTGATTTAGCCTCTCGAATAATATAAATTATTTTGTACTTTTAAAGTAGGTATAAATATTAGGAAGGTATTTATAGTGATTAGTTAGGTCAGATCCTCTCATCGACTAGAAATGAGCTGATGATCTTCAAACGGCTGAACATATTTTCATGAAACATGGCTAAGAACACTCGGGATAAAATTATCTATGACATAAAAAAAACTACGAAAATCGGTTCATCCGTTTGGAAGCTACGATACCACAGACAGATACACAGACAGACACGTTTAACTTATAACACCCCTCTTTTTTGGTCGGGGGTTGAAAAAGCTCAATTCCACGAAGACAACAAACCTTCAAGTTTTCAACATACTAATTTTACTGGCAGTTCCAGCATTTTTTATAAGTAACCAAATTCGATTTCTCCACAAATATTATAAAGAGGAAAGATTTCCCCCCCGATTAGGGGAAAATAAATGTCCACATGTGCCAAGCCGGGACGGACCACTAGTTATAGATAAGTAGACACGCAAACATAAAAAATAATATTTCAAAGTAAGAACAATTCTATGAAGTGATTTAAGTTTTCCTGTAGGAGTGGGCGATACAAATCGTATATAGATACAATATCTGTGTATCGGCACAATATCCAATACCTATATATCGGCCGGCACTGAATCTATATATCAGGTATCCGCATACCGTAAAGCGAATAAAGCGCGATGAGTGACAGAACAACCCATTAAATCGATATCGTATCGCATGATATTCGGTTCAAACTGATACGTGTATAGTACTATAGTAGTTAGTACGGTGCTACGTATCCTTGCGATGCTCGCGGGCAGGAGTGATGTAGCTATAGATGAACGAGCGAGAGAGTGCGATACCCTAATGTCTAATACTAATTTTAAACGTTATTTATAGGAGCATACAGTTTAATACCGAATTCATTATTTTATAAACACTTGTAAACAGGAAACCATCAATAAACGTCAAAGGATTTTAAATCGTATGGCATTCTCAATAAAAATAGTTTTGAATTCATTTTACGTGACCCTTGATCTTGATCCTGAATGCACTTTGCTATTTTAATAGGTACTTTTCGTGTTCTATTTTTAGTATAAGTTACGCGTCGCGTTAGCTGCAGGTGACCGAATTTCTCTGCTTGTGCTTGCTTTCTTTACTATCTAAAGTTAAAGTGCGTAACTTTTTAGTTTTGTGTACATAATAGGGATACTATTCATGTTGTGTATTAATAGTGTAAATATAAATAATAGTGTAGTAAATAGCAATTAATAGGTATAATTCTAGTTATATAAATAAAACTCATACGTTAGTGAGTAGGTACTGAGTAGTGATTAAGTATTTAAAAATAGGTAACAAATAATTATGTCTCGTTCAAGTACGAGCATATTGTGGGACTATGTCGATAAAACCAATATTGTCGACAAAAAAGCAAAATGTCGTATTTGTTGCGAAATGTACAGCTACAGGGCTCTATAGGAAACCTTAAGGCTCATTTAAAAAAAGCACTTTTCCAAAATGTTCGGTACAGACAGTTGTGAACGATTCTTCTGCCGGTTCGTCATCATCAGCTGCTGTGAGTGCTTCTCCCAGTACGTCAACATCCGCATCCGCTGCTAGTCTTCCCATAATGGCAACAACAACACTTAGGCAACAGACAATAGGAAGCTATGGTGCTAACAGACGAATTTCGAACGAAATGAAAAAAAAATTGATCGGGATTTAATGGATCTCTTTATAGACAGTTACCTACCGTTCTCTTTGGTTGAAGAAAGAGTTTTTAGAAAGTATTCTCGGTGGATTCCTGGCTACCAACTGCCAGGTAGGAAAACGGTTTCCAATATCATGTTGAGAGCTATGTACGACCAAACCAAAGCAGATTTAAAAATGAAATTAGCAGGCTCGGAATGCAATAATTCCGTATGTATAACCTCCGATCTATGTCTGTCTCTTAAGATACAGCACCCCTAGCCAAGTTAAAAACGTTTCGTATCGATTCTCTTTTTACTATCGTAAACGCCTCGGCGCAAGCGATTGTAGAAAGCGCTAATTGGTAGCCAAGTTGACACGACCGAGTCGATCGCTCGTTCTCTAATGTCTGTAGAAAAAATCTACACTTTAGTCTATGGTGAGCGTTCCTACCAAAGAGTTTAGCGATCAACATTGTAGAAACGATAACATTCTATTCTATCATTTTGAACGATGTAAACTTGTCTACGAATTTTCTATTCGTTTGTGTTGATCACGTGATTTAACGTTGAGATGACGTCATTCCCATTCATTTGAATAGTTTTCTACTAGCGTTAACGATTGTAGATTGTCAACTTGGCTAGGGGTGCAGGTCTCCTAGTTTAAGATACAGGGTTCATTATTAATTTGTATGCATAGACTTATTTTGTAGAGTTAAATCTTCTGTGTACAAAACTAAATCATATGCTTATTGTATTGTATTTTTGTCACTTTGTTTTGAACTGTGTCTGTGTCTGTTATTCGGATAAATAAACAATTTTATTTATTTATTTATGGACTTCGAGATCCAACGAGTCGTACATAGCCGTTACTGGTCACTATATGACAGATGATTTAGAGATAAAAAATATATTATTAGATTGTCGTAATTTTCAAGACTCCCATACCAGTGAAAATATTGAAGAAATGCTCACTAATATTGTGGCCGAATGGGAACAAAAAGTAAGTAAGTTTAAGTAATAAAATAAATTAATAAAATAAAATCGCGGTAGCAGATAACGCAGCTAACATCCAAAAGGCCATCAATAATATCGGATGGAAACATCATGGCTGTTACGGCCACTCACTAAATTTAATTGTGCAAGCTGAACAACCGTTCAGCCTCTACTGGAAAAAGTAAAAAAAGTGGTAAGGCATTATAAATCAAGTAGCACGGCGTTGGAGAAACTACTGAAGGCCCAAACGGACGACAAGGCGGACTGTATCCCAAAACGTCTGATACAGGAAGTACCTATGCGATGGAACTCAATTTTCCATATGGTGAGGCGCTTCGTACAACTGGAGCAGTATTTGAAGACCACAATAGCAGTTTAAAAAAAAGATTTACCTGTAATCATAAACGAAGAATGGTTGGAATGGTTGTTGCTATCCGAATTAACAAAAATTTTACAGCCGTTTGATCAAGCCACAGAAACTATCAGTGGTGAAAAATACATGACTGGGCTTAGTCATTATAATGACACGCTGCCTTTTAACAGCTTGTGATAAATTTATAGTAGAGCCGTTCTATGAAGCGACAAAAGATGTCATATATCGCCTAAGAACAGGGCTGGTGACAAGATTCGACCTTATTGAAAGAAGCAGAACGTTTTCTACATGGACGTTCCAGATCCCAGATACAAATTATCTGTATTTAGCGATAAGAATGAGGCCAGAAATACCAGAAGTCACGTGCAGGAAATGTTAGTTGCGGTGATTGCTGAAGAAAACGCACAGTCGTCGTCTCTGCCGTCAGCATCGGCCGGTAGCAGCAACACAGTTGATGGGTTTCGGGCTATACTGGATGAAATTATAGGCCAAAAGCAACACCCAGTTGGGACTCCTTTGTCGAAAGCCATTAAAGAGATCGACACCTATATTAATAACAATCCGCTGCCAACCTTTCACGAATCGACGTTCGGCTGCCGTAGCGTGCACACGTACGCTCCGCACTGTCGTCTGCTCCCGATCTCGTCTCGCCGCCGTCGCTGCTACTTCGTAGCGCCGCTGCCCGCCGAGCTCCGCCTGCCAAGTCGTAGTACTACTACAGTCTTTGCCTTGCGCTCTGACTGTGTGGTGCTGCGCCGTCTCGAATCAGCTACACCCGTAGTTGGTTCGATTCGAAAACTGTCTTTTTCAAGACAATCACCTTAACAGGTCAAACGTTCTCGCGTTTTTGCCTCTTCAGGGAAAATCCACAATTTTCTGTGGTTCTTGGTGGAAACCTCACGGTGCCAACGAAGCCAAGAGGGTGGTGACCCAATCCTACCCGCCAAACCCCTTCAGGGCGAGGCATCCCATTGGAGTCGAGAGCTAGGACCTTGGCCTTGGGGGCTTCCCTCGTCAAACCTAGTCTCTGGTTTCGTTCACAGCGACACACCTAGTGTCGGTTGGGAGTGTCTACCCCTTCGCACTAGAGCCCCTTGCGGGACTAGGGCCCTGTCGCACAATAAGATTGGCGGCAGGTTTACAAGCTTAGGGCACACCTTAAGTACTCACCTCCCTGCGTCACCAGCAGGGAGTTAAACACATCCCCAGGTTATCCAACCTGGGGAGTTAGGATTAGGCTTAACCTAGGTCTTCAGGCCCTTCAGGCCATTCAGACAGCAGTGTAGCTGGCGAGTTTGTTTGTGTTTTTCTTCTCGCCAGTATAGCACTAGGAAAAACTCAAGGGTAAGGGTCCGTTTTTAAGGGAGCTGTCTGCCCGGGGGGTATACGTTTACGTATCTCCTCGGGACTAGCGTAGGTGGTTATGAACTTTAGGTCCCCAGTAGGATTTTCGCCATAAATATGTGTTCGCGACGAACGTCACCAATCCAGCACATAGAGTGTTGATTACAGTTAAAAAATAGTGTAGAGTCAGTGTATGGGCAATATAGTGAAATAACAAAGTGCCATCAGTGAATCTAGAATAGTTAGATAGTAATTTTCAGTCGCGCTAGACACATATGGGCTCGCAAGTGGAGTTTTATAGTATAATTTAACGCTTTGGCGAGGTCCAGGTAGCCTAGGTTGCGACCTAGGCCTGGATATAGTAATTTTTTATAACTTAGCTTATAGTTGAACCACTTAGACGAGAGTATGACGGTCTAGCGCGGCCATATTAGACAAAAACTGGAAAAAATTGTCTTACAGATTTTCAGTTGAAGGATCGCTACAGGCTGAAAGATACAGACACGAAAAAATAAGTAACAGCTTTAGATGGGCTATATACTCGTCTAGTATATGGCAATAATATACTTACAGTCACAGCAATAAAGATTTTCGTTGTTTTTGTCTGTACATAAATAACGTTATGTGGAATTGTGGCGATGTATATAATGTGTTTAAACATAAGCTCAAAATTGTAATTTGCAGAAAGATTGTACATTTCCATAATCAAATTTTCATTAAAGTTTTCCGAAATCAGAAAGCGAAATCAGGGTTCTCGTTACCTTAAAGTTCTGGAGTACCTTAGTAAACTCGACTTTTCTTAGAATCGTAGTCATCAGTACGGCAAATATGTATAAGTAAACAGTGAAAAGTAGTGCGCGAATTAATCCTGAAATCGCTTCCTGTACAGTTATGAAAGTTAAATAAGTGTCTTATTCTCCCAGTAACCCCTATCCCCCCTCGTTAGGTCAACGCCCTGAGATAGCGAAGAATGATCAGCTACAGCTACAGTTAATTAGGTGTAGGACGTCAGCGCCGTCTGGCGGCGAAGTATAGTACAAGCGTGCGCCCGGTAGTAATAGGGTATAGGCAGAGCACCAGGTACACGTATCCACGCCATCAGCGGATAACGCCCGTCCGGCACATTGTTTGGTCCTTCAGAGCCGGATTATTCTCGCGAATCTCAGTGCGTCGAAGTGTCGATACCTATGTGAAAGTGAATCGAAGTTATATACATTCCAAAAATTAAGTAATAGCAGTGCAACGAAGTTATAAACTTACGAGAACAGTGTATCAAAGTTAAATACTCAAAGCTTGTGTCAACAGTGCGTCAACGTTATATACCAAGCTTATGTGAACAGTGCCTCAACGTTATACACAAAAAGGCTTATGTACACAGTCAAGTACATAGGTTACAGTTAATAGTCACGTGTATAACGATATAACCACATAAGTTTTAGTAAACAGTGAAGTATATAACGACAGTACACAAGTGATAGTAAATAGTGAAGTATTTAACAACAGTACATATGTGACAGTATACAGTGAACAGTACGTATGTGATAGTAAACAGTGCATATGTGACAGTCAACAGTAAAGTTTATAACAGCATATAAGAACAGTGAACAGTTTATGTGACAGTGAATAGTGGAAGTATATAACGACGATAATACGAGGGACAGAAAATAGTGAGGTAAGCAGACACATTTGACAGCCAGTGTATAACAGCAAGTACATAACAGCAAGTACATATATAACAGCAAGTATATAACAGCAAGTATATGTATAACAGCGAGTATATAACAAGTATATATGTCAAGTATATAAGCCAAGTATATAAGGCGAGTATATAACCAAGTATATAAGGCGAGTATATAAGCCAAGTATATAAGGCGAGTATAGAACCAAGTAGATAAGGCGAGTATATAACCAAGTATATAAGCCGAGTATATAAGCAAAGTATATAAGCAGGTACATAACTTAAGTACATAAGAAAGTATATAACACAAGTACATAAGTTAAGTTTATAAGAAGCTAACAGAGTTAAGATTGTTTATTTACACCGAAGGATTATACAGAGAAATTTACAGAAAAGCTTATATTACGTTGATAGTTATACAGTGAAGATATAGAGTAAAGATTGTTTATTTACACAGGAAGGTTATACAATAGAGTTTACAGAGAGTTTACAGAGAGGCTTATATACATATATTATACTTATATACTGAAGCGAATAGTTAACATCAAGAGTTAATTCCGAAACCAAGATGCCGGTAACAAGATCGCAAGGCAAATCGTACGCTGAGCCACGCCAAGAGACACCGTCGGCATCAGCTATTCATCATCAGTTGCCGCCACGATCACCGTCATCTATAGAACAGCTGGCAATTCGCCCTACTGTTACACAGGGGGCTCAAAGCGTACCTGGTTCATCAGCTGCTACCAGGAGAACCAGGTCCAAGGAAAATTCGGAAACAACAGTGAAGCCTTCAGATAGCGCAAGAAAAATACAGGATAAGGAATCATCACGAGCCGTACCGATGACTACCCGGGGTGACGCTCGTAACGAACAGATTCGGTCGCCGTCAAACAGGACGACGCGACCAAATAGAAAAATTTCACGAGCCGAACGAGACAGAAACTCTAACGATGAGTACGTGCGTTCCTGGTTGGAAGAAGCGCCCGACGCAGCGCGGATTCCGCAAGATGACGCCGCCGAGGGGAACCCTACAGATAGACAGAACCCCCCCCCTGTGGTCATCAACGGTACAGATATAGATAACCAGAGACAGGCACCATCGTTACATCCTACAGTTCCTACAGATAGAAACGTGCAAAGCAATATAGAACCAACTCAGAAGATCAAAGACAACAGGGGGGGAGATTTACGTCCATTTATTACGGAACTTACGTCCGCCATAGCGTCGCTAGCCGACAAAAAAACAGATACAGGGACATCAAATCAACCCTCGGCGTCGAAGATCATCATGACCCTACCGAATTTCAGTGGGTCACATACAGAATGGCTTTCATTCCGCGCCATATACGATACGACTCGGGCGTATTTCAACGATGTCGAGAATACAGCAAGACTCAGGAGGTGCCTACATGGAAGAGCATTGGACACAGTGAGTTCAGAGCTCATAGGACACGCAAGGCCAGATGACATCATGAGGGAACTCGAGCTGCAGTTCGGCCGTCCAGATTCGATAGCACAGGCCGAAACAGAAAGGCTAAAAGGATTGCCACGCTGCAGCGAAGCACCTAAAGACATCTGCACGTTTGCCAGCCGGGTGAGAAGCGGCATAGTGACTCTGCGAGCACTAAAAAAGGATTACTACCTCGTCAACGCTGAGCTAATAAGAATCCTAACAGAAAAGCTGCCGAACTCCCTGCGTGTACGTTGGTACAGAACATTCACAGACAAGTACCAGTCAGTGCCAGATCTGTCACTTTTTAGCGAGTTCATTACAGAACAAGCTCGCTACTGCAGCGCCTTCGCTCCACCTGAGAACATACACTCGACAGAGAATCCGGGAAAGCGGGTTGTGCAAAGAGCACATACGACCACAGACAAACCGACTTCAAAATGTCGAATCTGTGAAAAAGAAGGTCATCAAGAGTCTGATTGCAAGAAATTTAGAGAGGCATCCAATAACGGCAAATGGGAATTAGCGAAGAAGCACGGCCTCTGCTTCCGCTGTCTGCAACGTCGTCGCAGCGACCACAACTGCAAGCCGAAGAAATGCGAAATACAGGGGTGCAAAGCCACGCATCACAGACTGCTGCACTTCGTCAGGAAGACAGCGGAAGAGGAGCCGAAACAGGAAGCTTCAAACGAAATAGTCGCCAGTTCGCGAGCAACAGCCAGTCAAGCGTACCTCAAGATGGTACCAGTACGAGTCGTCGGACCGGCGGGAGAAGCATCCACGTTCGCTTTCCTCGACGATGGATCAACAGTTTCGCTCATCGATGAGGAAATCGCGGAGCGAGTTGGAGCGAGGGGCTGCATCGAACCCCTGAAGATAGGCGCCATTGGAGACACCGTGATCGACACACCCATGTCGAGAAGGGTAACAGTTACACTCTCCAGCCAGGTGAAGGACAAGATGCCCTTCAGAGCGCGCACCATACCGAAGCTCAATCTCGCAACGCAGACGGTCAGTGAGAAAGACATCGCTCACTGCAAACATCTGGATGACCTCAGGCAACAGTTGACATACAACAGCGGCGCGCCGAAGATACTGATAGGCCAAGATAATTGGCACCTTTTGCTGGCCACCGAGGTCCGCAAAGGGCCCAAGAACCAGCCAGTCGCTTCACTCACGGCGCTGGGCTGGACTCTGCACGGCGCGCAAAACAGAACACAGAATCAACAGGTTAACTACGTCTACAGACTCACAGCAGAAGATGACAAACAGATGCAAGAATCGCTGGTCATTAACCCCCGCAGACCAGACTCCGATCCCGGAAAGAAAGCGGAAGCCAAATCGGACCGTCATAACAGACAGACAGAAGACGGTCCTACAGAAACAGCCCTGCTCTGGAAAACAGAAAACAGTACAGATCAGCCAGAAGCAGTGGAAACAGTTATACAGAGTCACATAGATGACTACCCCGACAGCTACAGAACCGTCGAAGAATCGACACCTACAGTAACAGCGGTGAAAAACATTCACCTACAGGCAAAGTTTGAACTCAAAAAATGGGTGTCAAACAGTGCAGAATTAATAGAAAATATAGACCCGACACAGAACAGGACTGAAGAAGTCAACATCGGGAAGACAGACACAGAAAAAATACTCGGACTAATATGGAAACCGAGTGAAGACAGGCTAGGCTTCAACCTTACGCTCGCACGATTACCGAGCGGAATCCTGGATAAAGAAGCGCCAACGAAGAGAGAAGCACTCAAGATCGTCATGTCGTTGTACGATCCACTAGGCCTCGTCTCCCCAGTAACCATTCGAGCCAAACAGATACTTCAGGAGGCTTGGAGGCGAGGAACCAACTGGGACCAGGTGCTCGAACCCGACCTGTCCGCCCAGTGGAAGAACTGGGTTTAACATCTACGACAGCTGAAAAACGTCAGCCTACCGAGGTGCTATCCAGGATACAGCGAAGCCCTAGAAACAGAAGTCCACGTATTCACCGACGCGAGCGAAATGGCATAGGCGACAGCGGTCTATTGGAGATCAACAACAGCAGATGGCAAGCAGCATGTCACCCTCGTCATGGCAAAGGCGAAGGTGGCACCGATTAAGCTACAATCAATACCGCGCCTCGAATTACAGGCCGCGGTGTTAGGAACCCGCGTAGCAGCAGCCGTCATAAAAGAGCACAGCATCAAACCCGCATCAGTGACATACTGGACAGACAGCAAGACCGCCCTCACGTGGATACGAAGAGGATCGCGGGTATATAAACCGTTCGTAGCCCATCGCATAGCATCCATTGAGGAAAACAGTAAAGTCGAAGACTGGCGATGGGTGCCCACGAAAATGAACATAGCAGACAGCGCTACTCGCGACGTACCGCGCCACTTTGACTCGAGTCACGAGTGGTTTAGTGGACCAGGTTTCCTGTATAACGAACCATCCACATGGCCAACAGAAAAACCTCCAATAAACACAGAAACAGGGGAGGAAAGAACACACACAGTCACCGAAAGCAAGGGCAACAATACCCCATCGCTAACAGAAGTGATTCCGGATCCGATACGATTCACGAAGTGGGAGAGACTACTTCGTACTACAGCTTGCGTTCTACGCTTTATAGATCTCTGCCAAAAAAGGAAAGAGAAAACGTTCTACAAACGAACGCAGAAGAACGCCGAAAAGGATCCGGATTGGAGGAAACAGAAGAAGGCGACCACCCTTCCCAAAAAGACGGCGAGAACAACCGGCACTCAAGTCGAGGGATATCCCCTAGAAGCGGAACTTCTCCGAAGAGCAGAGACATTACTCATACAGGTCTCACAACAACAGTCGTTCGCTAAGGAAATAGCGAATCTACAGCAAGGGAAGTCCGTGGAAAAAGACAGTCGACTGAAGCCACTCCGCATAGAACTTACAGATAAAGTTATACGACTGATAAGTCGTATCGCCGCCGTCACAGAAATAGCCGATGATGCGAAGCGACCACCCATATTAGACGGTGACCACCGCATCACCCAGTTGTATATAGACTGGACTCACAGGAGCCTACAGCACAGCGGCACAGAGCTCACCATCAACGAGGTGCGACAACATTATTGGGTCATCAGAATGCGACCCACGACAAAGAAAATACTGACACAATGTCTACAGTGTCGTATTCGCAAGGCGCAACCATCCGTGCCTGCGACCGGCGACCATCCGAGAACGCGCCTAGCACATCATCAGAGGCCGTTCACCTACACAGGCCTTGATTATTTCGGGCCATTGTCAGTCACAGTTGGTCGACAACACCAAAAAAGGTACGTAGCCCTATTTACATGTCTGACCACCAGAGCCGTCCACCTCGAGATAGCCGCCAGCCTCAGCGCAGACTCCGCAGTACTGGCATTGCGCCGGTTCGCTGCGCGCCGAGGCTGCCCAGCCGAGATCCACTCCGACAACGGCACCAACATGCACGGTGCCGACAGGGAGCTCCGAGACGCCTTCCGATGGGAGGCCAGTCGCCGTGGCATCGTGTGGCGCTTTATAACGCCCTCAGCGCCCTTCATGAGGGGCGCCTGGGAGCGCCTCGTCCGCTGCGTGAAGACCGCATTGTATGCTGTCCTCCACGAGAGACACCCGCACGAAGAGGTGTTGTCTACCCTATTGTGTGAAGCGGAATATACAGTAAACAGCCGACCGCTCACACACGTATCAGTAGACAGCAACGACGACGAAGCCATCACACCCAACCATTTTCTTCTCGGCGGGTCAGCAAGGTTGCCAACCCCTGGCACCTTCACCGAACAAGACATCGACAGCAAAAAGATGTGGCGGCGCTCACAGATTCTCGCCGACATGTTCTGGCGTCGCTGAGTACGAGAGTACCTGCCAGAGCTACAGTACCGGCGGGAGCCGCACAGCCGCGGGCCGGGTCTACAGGTCAATGACCCCGTCCTCATAGCCGACGGCCAGCTGCCACGAAACACGTGGCCGCGAGGCCGCATAGTAACTGTCTTCCCCGGGGGCGACGGCGAAGTCCGGACCGCTGAGGTGCGCACTTCCGGCGGCACCTTGAAGCGTCCGGTGAAGAAACTCGTCCCACTACCGAAGTGATCCAGACAGCGGGGCGTCCAGGCGGTGAGCATCGTGACGGCGGGAGTCACGACTACGGTCGTCGCTCGCTGACATGATGTAGCGCCGCGCCGACAAGACAGCGAGTCGTCACTGCACTACACGGCGGGAGAAATGTTCGCGACGAACGTCACCAATTCAGCACATAAAAATAGTGAAGAGTCAGTGTATGGGCAATATAGTGAAATAACAAAGTGCCATCAGTGAATCTAGAATAGTTAGATAGTAATTTTCAGTCGCGCTAGACACATATGGGCTCGCAAGTGGAGTTTTATAGTATAATTTAACGCTTTGGCGAGGTCCAGGTAGCCTAGGTTGCGACCTAGGCCTGGATATAGTAATTTTTTATAACTTAGCTTATAGTTGAACCACTTAGACGAGAGTATGACGGTCTAGCGTGGCCATATTAGACAAAAACTGGAAAAAATTGTCTTACAGATTTTCAGTTGAAGGATCGCTACAGGCTGAAAGATACAGACACGAAAAAATAAGTAACAGCTTTAGATGGGCTATATACTCGTCTAGTATATGGCAATTATATACTTACAGTCACAGCAACAGCTTTCGTGTAATTCAGCCTGTAAGACCCTTCATCCAAACACTTTTGGAAAAGTTGTCTGGTTTTTTGGAAATAATTTCCACGTTTTAATAAAGATTTTCGTTGTTTTTATGTCTGTACATAAATAACGTTATGTGGAATTGTGGCGATGTATATAATGTGTTTAAACATAAGCTCAAAATTGTAATTTGCAGAAAGATTGTACATTTCCATAATCAAATTTTCAATAAAGTTTTCCGAAATCAGAAAGCGAAATCAGGGTTCTCGTTACCGTAAAGTTCTGGAGTACCTTAGTAAACTCGACTTTTCTTAGAATCGTAGTCATCAGTATGGCAAATATGTATAAGTAAATAGTGAAAAGTAGTGCGCGAATTAATCCTGAAATCGCTTCCTGTACAGTCATGAAAGTTAAATAAGTGTCTTATTTTCCCAGTAACCCCTATCCCCCCTCGTTAGGTCAACGCCCTGAGATAGCGAAGAATGATCAGCTACAGCTACAGTTAATTAGGTGTAGGACGTCAGCGCCGTCTGGCGGCGAAGTATAGTACAAGCGTGCGCCCGGTAGTAATAGGGTATAGGCAGAGCACCAGGTCCACGTATCCACGCCATCAGCGGATAACGCCCGTCCGGCACAATATGGCTCCGGCAATAAAACCAACGGTTTTAGCCCAACTGAGGATCCTCCTCAACACGCTTATGACAGATGAAAGTCTAAAAGGCAAATACGATGATTTGTTAGAGCCATTCAAAAATGACTGGCAATACAAGCCCCAACCAAGCAACGGCTCGGAGGACAGCGAAAGCACACCTCAGCCTGAGCTTGTAGATTTCAGCGATGCGCTGGATTCTAACCCCCCGGCTCCAACCCCCATGGAAGCCTCGCCCATACAATCCCCAGAGGATAATATTATTACCCCGTCACTTAATGACACTGAGATGGAAGTTTCCCACTCAGACGATGCCTCGGCCTCAGATTTCGACTCCTCCCCCTCCTCATCCTCCGAAGACGATTATCAAATCGTCGGAAAGGGAAAGAGGAAAAAGGGTAAATTCCCTTCGGCTTCTTCTTCAAAGAAGCCAGCCATAGTCAGCGCTCTTCCGCCCCAGTCTCAGTCGACTGCAGGCCCCTCTCAGAGCCGCCCTTTAAGTCCAATGGCCGTATCCACCCCGGCTGACGCCACACCCGATTCCGCCACTCAGGCAACCAAGAAACACCGTGCTCCACCCCTGTTCATCCATGACAAGGGGAAAATGGACTGAAGTGTCGAAGACGTGCAATGAACGTCGCATTAAACTATATTAATGCCCGCGCCGTGGAGCAGGGCATTAAAGTTATGACCGCAACCTCCAATGACTACCGAGAGCTCTCCAAGCTCCTCAAAGTCAGGGGTATTAGGTACCATACCCACACCCCCCAGGACGAAACCCCTACCAGGGTAGTAGTCAAAAACATCCCGATATAAATCTCCCCTCAGGAGATTAAGGACGACCTCACGGCTCAGAACATCCCTGTAGCCGAGGTCCACCGCATGCACCGTAGGGTCGGAGGTCGCTCAAATTCCTCGCCCTACAACATGGTGCTCGTTGTTTGTGACCGCGTGGAAGGGCACCATCCCATCCACAAAATCTCCAAGATTTGCGGTCTCTCAGGCCTCCGTATCGAGAAGCCTGTCAAAACCGGAGTTATGACACAGTGTCATCGTTGCCAGCTTTACGGCCACGCGCAACGTAACTGTTTCGGACAACCCAGATGCGTCAAGTGTCTGGGGGACCACGGCACTGCCGAGTGCCCTCGCCCTAAAGACCGTACTTTGTGCACTGAGCCACCGAGCTGTGTACTGTGCGGTGAGTCTGGCCACCCCGCCAATTGCCGCGGATGCCCCAAGGCTCCCAAGTCTTCCGCCCCCAAATTGGCCCAGCGTGCCAATAATAGGCAACTGAGGGAATGCCCCTCTTTAGTTAGTCAGCTCCCCAATTATTTAGGACCCCAGCGCCCCAGCCCGTGGAATTCTTTAAACCACCAGGCGCACTTCCCGGCTCTGAGGCCCCACCAAGCACCTGCCCCTCAGGCAATCCCACCCCTGATGGCACTGCCTGCCACGCCGCCCCCCAATCCTAACCCCACTGCCCAGCAGGCCGCTCCTATAGCGCCTTCCCCTCCAGCGCCCTCAGCGCCTCACCCTCCAGCGCCTCTACCCCCGGCGCCCGTAGCGCCTCGCCCCATCGCGCCCGCTGATCCTCGCCGCCCACCGCCTTCAGCGCCACGCCACTTGGCCAAGATGCCCCCGACGCACTTTGCCCCGTTTACTTTCGCGGCCCCTCCTCCCCCTCCCGCGAACTATCAACTCGATCCCTATGACCCGGTCAGAGTCCTTGGCAGTACCTTCGCGGTATTCCACTCCCCGCGAGCTATTCAGATGACGCGCGATACCATTGCCTGCAACGGTGACTTGAAATTGCTTGTCCAAGTTTACAATGCGTACCCAGACGTTGCGCAGGCCCTCAGAAACCTCCCCCACAACCGAGCCTATAATGGATAAAGTCCCCCCCAGTAGGTTCAAACCGAAATCCCTTAAAATAGGGACTTTCGACGCCAATGGCCTTACGCCCCAACGTGATGAGATCGCCACTTTCCTCCGCGACCATCACCTAGATATCCTATTAGTGCAAGAGACATTTTTAAAACCCCATCAGAGAGACCCGAATATTGCCAACTATCGGTTAGTTCGCAATGACAGGTCTCACTGCCACAGAGGGGGTACTCTTGTCTACTATAAATCCAATCTGTACTGCATCCCCATAGACTCTCCCACCGTTTCCCGTTTTGAAGTCTCAGTCTGTCTGCTGGGCATGACAGGTCATCAATCCATCACTATTATCTCGGCTTACCTTCCACCCGCCAACACCACCGTATCCGCCACGACGATTAACGCCGTCATTAAAGATGACCTCACCATCCTCCTCAATCTAAGTGACTCCGTCCTTCTGGCGGGGGATCTTATCGCGAAACATCCCGCGTGGAATAGTAGTTTGTCAACCCGTAGAGGCAGTATTATATACAACCTCTGCTCTACCCTCAACTTCGATGTCATTGCTCCAATGCATCCTACTCACTACCCCCACAACCCCAATCATAGCCCTGACGTGCTAGACGTCGCGCTTCTGAAGAATGTAAACTTGCGGTTACATTCTATAGAAGCGGTTGACGAACTCAACTCCGACCATAGACCAGTTATCATTGAACTCGCTCTTAGGATAGGTCCTTTTGACCCCACTAGGCCTCCCTCCACTAAAACTATCACGGACTGGAGGAAAGTAAGCGATTTGCTGAAATCCACCGAGTCCTCTCACTTAGACCAGATCCCCGACAACATCGAAACTGTAGCCGACACGGAGGCCGCGATCAGCTTATTCACAGAACACGTACAATCAGTCCTGAACGATTGTTCAAGGGAAGTTCCGGCGGATGATCACCGCTGGAAACTCCCGGATGATGTGCATGATCTTGTGACTGAGAAGAACGCGGCCATCCGTGCCTACAGCTCTTTCCCCTGCGCCGCTAACAAAGCTTTCATGCGCCGCTTACAACGCAAAGTAAGCGGATGCATCAAAAAGCTGCGTGAAGAACGCTGGGACAAGATGCTCGGTGAACTCGAACCGACCCATACGGCTTTCTGGGACTTGCAGAGGAAACTTCGTTCCTCTGAAGTCGCTATGCCCCCTCTCATTCGTCCCGATAACACCGTCGCCTTTGAGGACGACGACAAAGCCGAGTGCCTAGCCGACAGCCTAGAGGCCCAATGCTCCCCCAGTACCCTGCCAGTAGACATGGCTCACCTCGCAAAGGTGGATGCCGAAGTCGAGCGCAGGACCTCACTACCGCCCGTCGAAGACCCTGATGATCCCATTCCCCCAGTCACTCCAGACGAGGTAGAGGACATCATAAAAGGTCTCAAATCTAGAAAAGCCCCTGGCTCTGATGGAATCACCAATAGGGTGTTCAAACTTTTCTCCCCCGCTCTTATAGTGTTATTGACCGCTATCTTCAATAGCGCCTTAACTAACAACATCTTCCCACAATCGTGGAAACAGGCTACCGTTATTGGTATTCCCAAACCGGGCAAGCCTAAATCCTCCCCGAGTAGTTACCGCCCCATTAGTCTCCTCAATGTCATAGGCAAAATCTACGAGAGGCTTATTTATAAGCGTCTCAAAGACTACGCCGAGGCAAAGAGTATAATTCCGAAGGAGCAGTTAGGATTTAGATCCCAACACTCTTGTGTCCAGCAAGTGCATCGCATTGTCGAGCACATCAGCGCCCGCTTTCAGCGTGGCCTGATGACCGGTGCCTTGTTCTTTGATATCGCGAAAGCATTTGACAAGGTCTGGCACAACGGGCTGATATACAAGCTATACCAGCTCGGTGTGCCCGATCGTCTCGTGCTCATCCTTCGTGACTTTCTGTCAAACCGCATATTTCGATACCGTATCGAAGGTGCACTCTCAGCCCCTCATCCGATCCGCGCCGGTGTCCCTCAGGGATCGGTGATCTCCCCATTAGCATTCACGCTATTCACCAGCGACATCCCCAGGAGTAAAGCATCCGATTTAGCCCTGTTCGCAGACGACACGGCCATTTTCTACTCCGGTAGGAGTCCCTCTAACATTACTCGCATTCTTCAGAAGTCCGCAAACGCCTTAGGCGATTGGTTCCGGAAATGGAGAATCGAGGTCAATCCCGACAAGAGCCAGGCGGTACTTTTCTCAAGCCCCCGTCAACACTTCCCCGAGACCCCTAGTCCGATCACCATGCTAGGCAAGCCAATCCCTTGGACGAAGCGAGCCAAGTACTTGGGGGTCCTCCTAGACCGACGCCTTAACTTTGGCGAGCACATAAAGACGGTGCGTTCGCGTGCCGCCTTTGCTCTTGGTAGGCTTCACTCCATTCTGAACGCACGTAGCAAATTGTCACTCAGGTGCAAATTGCGTATTTACACCGCGTGCATCAGGCCTATCATGACTTTCGCATGTCCCGTTTTTGCGCACACCAAACCCTACCATCTTCATAAGATGCAGACCCTCCAGAATAGGTTCTTGCGAAAGGCCACAGGTGCCCCACCTTACGTTAGGAATGAGCAACTCCATGTTGATCTCAAAATCCCCACCATGATGCAGTACATGAAACGTCTGACCAAGGGCTTTTTCGATGTGGCCGAAAAACACCCGAATCCGCTGATTTCCTCAGCAGCCAGTTATGCCCCCTCTAATTTATCTAGGATTCGTCAACCTAGGCTGACCCTTCTCACACCCGATGATCCCATCACCCTTTACCAAGAGAGCTGTAGGGAAACGAGTACACTACGTAGGTACAAATACAAAAACCGATTTAAACCGCGAATCCAGTCCCACCGCCGAGGACCCCCGCGACCCCCCAGTAACATCACTGCCCGACCCTTGCTCGACGAGCCAAATAATGATCCGACCCAGCCTGTTGTTGTCCCTTGCTGCCCTCTTGTCAATGACCCACTAAGCCGAGGCCCGAACCCCACAGGGGGTGCCCTTAGTGACGGTTCATTTAATTTGTAATTCCTGTTAGCTTGTAAGCCCTGGCTGGGGGGCCTTAAAGTAATTTTTGGCCACCACAGGATTGTCCGGTTAAGCGGTCAAGCAACCGTCTAGAGTTGCAACTGCGAGTGGTCCCTCCTAAAAAAAAAAAAAAACCAACCTTTCACGGAGACAAATGGAGCTGTCCTCTCGAGTAGTGGCGTGTCCTCAGATTCACCTACCCGCATCTCGCCAAACTTGTCCTAAAATATGGAAATATCATGGCCTCATCTGTTCCCTGTGAACGAATATTTAGTAAAAACGGGCCTCAATATCAGTGACCGTCGGACGCGACTCAACTGACTTTCTTGAACGTCAATTTAGACCCAAATAGATTCCATCCATATAATATGTAAATAACCAAAAAATGGAAAAAATAAATAAAAACAAAAAAAAACTAAATACCACTTGTAAATATTTGTAAATAATTTGACAAAATGTATATATCACGGCGGAAAGCTTAGAGGAACACTGTCCCGAAATATTGGCGCCATCCGCCACCATTGTCTTTCAGTCATCTATCACATCGACTTGCGATATGATTCTTCATTGTTGATTGATAGGTAGGTGGGTATTTGAAATCACACACAGCACTTGACTCAAATTCCAAACGTTTATTTCTATTAAACCACTTAGGTACAGAAACTGATTAACTTTCTTTGATTAGAGTTGAGTCGTCCATTAGCAAATTATTATAGTTGAGGAGAAGAATGGATGAAGAAACTCCTCACACTATTTTAAATCGTATTACAGATCGTTCACTTCATTAAACACTTATAATTACTTAGTATTTCAATTGTTTTCAACCGACTTCCAAAAAAAGGAGGTTCTCAATTCGACTGTATTTTTTTTTTTTTTTTTTTTTTTTTGTGTTTGTTACCTCAGAACTTTCGACTGGGTGAACTGATTTTGACAATTCTTTTTTTATTTGAAAGCTGGTGCTTCCCGTGTGGTCCCATTTAAATTTTGTGAACATCTGATGCTGATCTTCGGAGATATACAATGGAACTCTTCAAAAATAGACGGCAAATGTGCCGTGAATGTTGCAATCGCTTGGATGTTTATTGTTTATACAACATCATGACGTAACATCACGCCTGTATGCTCTGAGGGGGTATGCAGATGTATACAATACACCGAGATTTCGACAGTTAGGTATGCTAAGTTGGCGCGATCGTGTTCAGCACGCGACTCAAATAACTTAACATCACGCCTGTATGGTCTGAGGGGGTACGCAGATGTGTACAATACACCCAGATTTCAACAGTTCGTTCGTGTTCCGTGCACGCCTCAAAGAGATGTCAGCAAAAGGGACTGTTCTAAAGAGATACTGCGGCCCTGGAACACAAAGGGCTAAGAAAGAACATGGATGGGTTTTAGTCAGTAAAAGTCTGACACTCCCTTCCGCTCCGCCCAGAGCGATAATTTGATGATTTCCCATCCGAAAAAAAAGGTATGTTAAGTTCCATATATTGGGGATATGCCTATTACCATCACATGTATTGTTAACAATGCCAAATAAATTCATGGCAAATATTTGGGAACAACTAAAAATGGAAAAATAAAAAACTTTTTTGCAAAAAATAAAACCGACTTCAAAAAACACAAAAAAGTGAAAAATAACTTTAGCTTCAGAAGTCGGTGACAAAAAAACGAAATCAATTAAACATGAGACACCGACTTCTGAAGCTAAAGTTATTTTTCACTTTTTTGTGTTTTTTGAAGTCGGTTTTATTTTTTGCAAAAAAGTTTTTTTGCTAATCGTAAGCTAACGTGACACTTCGTTGCTCACGCGTCTGTCTTGTGTGTGCGGAAGTCTACCGTGCATAATACACACACACACACACATACACGTTCAAAACAGAGTAGGTTTTGCACGCACACGCACAGTAGGCAAGACGCACGCACGCACACTGGTGCCCCCCACACCACACAGTACAGTTTATTAATTAAACAATACCAATATTCACAAATGCAAAGGTTTTATCTAGTTAAAGCTAATTAGTCGCTTCATTACTTTTTACAACAATATTCTATCTTGCTTAAAACCATTTCCGGCAAAATCAAAGGATGTAGTGCAAAGAACACCTAAGAAGTATTTCAATAATAAATTGTTCTGTAAAATAATCTTGTTACTTTTTAGTTTGTAATTTAGTTAGATAATCTGATTTAATTGTAGTTTCAAATTATTAATTTATTTATTGATCAAATCGTATTCGGCCTGTAGTGTTGCCTCATAAAAATCTTGTGTCAAAATGAACAATAATAATTACAAATCCAATGTCATAAAATACTTGCTTATCATAATTTTAACTATAGATTTAGCTAAAGACTTACTGAGTCTTTAGCTAGACTTTTGTTTAATAAATTACTATTTGAAACCACGAACTATCTATGTGCTAGTTACGCCAATAGATGGCGCTTAACTCATTTGTCAATTAATGTAATAACTGTACCACGAAGCAGAGATGGCAGGTTCATCAATATTAACATGGAATAGAATTATGAGTGTTAATAATTAGATTAAATCTACATATATATTATGAACTTTTAAATACGCCTGCATTACCTTTATTTATTTATATATTATAAATTTCTTTGTTCGCTTATTAGTACCTAATGCAGTCAGTCCTAAGCCTGAGAAAAGTATGAAGGAAAGTTCATCTTTCATCCGGAAACGTGCCCAGAACAGAAGACTGGCGGCATTAAATAATTGATAAAAATAGAAATCTAAAAAACCGGAACGATTGTACTAGTTTCAGTGTGCCATATTATCAACACTACAACAATACATTCACCGATTTGGAGTATACAGCTACAAATAAAATACAATGATGTACTATCGAGGACACTCCCGCCTGACCACCACTAAGCTCATTTTTGCTTGCACTCGCAACATAAAAACGCTCTCTAGCCCCGCCCCGTTGACTTTTGTGTAGAAAAAATGAATGAAAAGATACCGAATCTGCCGAGCGCACTGACGACGCACGGCAAACGAGAGTTATTGTTATTTTGCGTGCCAAAGTTGACGCATTCCTAATAGGCCCAAATTTTAAGGAGGTGTGGCTCGGCGCCTCCGCATGATTTAAGCGAAAAAAAATTAAAATGGTCAGGCGGAAAAGACCCCTATAGTACATGAATCGAACAAAACCGAAACCTAAATGTCACAGTACCACTTTTGATTCGGAGTTCCACACTGATTTAGCCAATATATAGGTAGATGCCTATTTTCCTGTAAACTCGTTTTATCCAATTTGTATGTTTCTCATGCAACTCTCCTAACGCAGGTCATTGGAAGAAATTTCCAATACTATCTTCAATCAATCTTTAGGGATGCATTTTAATGAAATGATATAATATTACGAACATACATTTTGTTTGATTTAGCTCCTCGAATAAAAAAAAAAAACTCAATTCGTTAGAACTGAGCTTTTTTTCAACCATTTTAGACAACAAACCTACAAGATTTCAACATTATCAACAAACATTTTACTGGCAGTTCCATCTTAAGTAGTGACAAGACTATCTTATGCACGCAGACAGAAAAAAATTTCTTTCAAACCACAATTCTATGAAGTGATTTAAGTTGTCCTGAAACCTCGATAGTAAACAGATCGTTTTTAACTCATTATATACGTATTTATGCGACTACCTGTGAACATGTCCTGATACCCCTTTAAGGATTATAGTCGTGAATATTTTGTATTTCCAGAACTTAGGTAACAGATCTTTTTCAACTCATAATACCACGAAACATGTCTGCATACCCTTTTAAGATTTGTAGTCGTTGTATTTCCAGAACTTAGCAAACAGTGTGCTTAGTGTGAGATTTGTTATTTTCGTTCACCACATTCGAGCGCGTTAACGTTTAGGCAAATTTGTATGGCGCTGGGGTAGCGCCATCTAGCGTAATATGTCAGAACTAGGTAGTGTGAGTGCCGCATCGACAATCGTTAACTTGCGAGTGTGAGATCCTAGAATACATTCATTCGTTTTCGCGTTAATTCACCGTAACTTGTGTTGCGTACATTAATAACCGGCCAAAATAAGTTGACATTCGTATTTTGTGTTCATAATATAAGCGACTGCCTATTCAATTAGTGGTGGTTATAGAACGAAGTTAGACGACATTACTTATCTGTGGTCAATGGTCATTAGTTTTGTTTGTGTTTACGAAAGTTTGTGTTAGTTTTGAATATTATTGTTAAAAATAAAGACTAGCCCGTCCCAATTTGAAATGCTGGTGACATAAATGGAGCAGTTAAGTGTAATTTATGTCTTTTGGTGTGTAGTGAGTGACCTTGATCCATCTGTGAAGTTTGTAAAACTAAGTTTGTTACTTTTTAGACATGGAGATCTAAGCAAATGATCTTATAATGCCCGAGTGGTTTGTGGTGGTGTTTCTATCTTTGTTTACGTAACCGTGTTTACTTTTTTGTGGCGTTATATTACGCTATCTTGTGCTTTTGCGGTCTCAAACATTGTCCAAACGAAATAATACGAGATTCCATGGTAAGTTTCATTCACAATACGAAATTAAATTAAATTACTTTGTTATTTCACCACTCTCTCACCACAAAGTGTGCTGAACAATCTTCACAGTTAACAGAAAGTTACAGCATTTCTGTTGCATGTTGTGCTCAGGTGTTATTCGAGCTTTAACCACACAAATCCCATCTCCATCTCTTTTCACTTGTACATATTATCCTATTGCTGAATCTCCATAAGGTTCACGTTCAGATCTTTAACAAAAAAATAATAATCATAAAGTAATTTTGTACACATATGATACAATTTTCTGCCAAAATTACATAGAAAGTATTGATGTTAATAAACTTGACAGACCGTATTAACGGTCTGTCACATGTCAATCAGTTTTAGCAATAACATACAGTTTTAACTTGTATGTAGCTCTCTAGCCTCGTTTATCATTTTGTTTGTTTTACATTAATCAAAAATTATAGGTTATGTTTACTGCTCATCATAATAGCATTGTATTTGTCTAAAACAGCTTACATAATGTGTTAATATAGAATAATTACCTTGCAGCTTTTAGTCCTTTTATCAATGGAAATGCATCAATTCTCGGCAGATTATCTCGTTGTGCTTTTACAAATCCACTTTCAGTCATTGTCTTAAATGATTTCTAACTCACTATGATGATCCTAAAAGTGCACTTAACACTAAATTAATTCACAACACTCACGTTAATAATATGTTTTCTAATCAAAGAGCTGCATTGCCATACAATTTGTAAGCAGTACGACTTGTTTATCGAGCGTATAACGTCACGTTCGAGTTTAACCAATGGTGATGCGTTTTAAAAATTTGAATTTCGCGCGCTTATTTTGCACTTTTATTATTAATTTTAAATAATTATAGAGACATTAAATAGTAAAATAATGGTTTCGATTATATGCCCTGCCAATGAAGATTACGAATAAAAATATTTAAACCATATTTAAATTACATGCATATTCCCTATTGCCTGGGGCCTGTTATAGGCACCTAAACGATGGGATTAGTATAGTCAATTGTCATTGGATTTATAGCAAAATGTTATTGCAGAGAGAGACAGCATACAAGGCCAAGGCAAGAAGATTGTTAGAACCCGGATACTAATCGGGTTCGTGGTCTAGCATTAATAATAAATAAAATTAGATTAAGTAATATATATATATATCACGATAAATATTACAATGTAAATTTGCATAATGTCATAATTATTGAATTTGTACCGTGATTGCCAATATAATTGAAATGTAAACATAAAATATTATTCTATCTCCCAAAAAGGATTGTCATTAAGCATTTAAGTGTAGTAGAGTATGGCTGCGGGTTATCGAAAGTATAACGTGGCTCCGGAA